>CM076582.1:688314302-688464345 GCA_034641835.2 Pinus albicaulis | reverse complement strand
CTGTTACACAGTAATTTGTCACCATCCCTGCAATCCTCGTCTCGCCCATTGCAGGTTCATTTCTGTGACCAATAAGCAGTGTCATGCCTTGCAAATACCATCATTTCATCCCTTTCCATGAGGACAACATTTCTTCTGTTGATCATTTCCTGAGCAGACCCCTAAAAACACCTGTTTTTGCCTTGGCGCTGGTAGCCCGTTATGTACCCGCGCCAATGGGGGAAAATTAACACTAAGCCCGCGCCAATTGGCGCTCTGTCCCAGTTAAGAACTCGTGCCACTCTGCTTTTGGAAAGTTTTTAAAAAAAAAGAGGCGAAGTTTCGATTACAACAACTTCGTGGATGAGTCATCAGGAGTGGTTTCGCTTGAATAACCACGACCTTCCTCCTTTGGCCTCTTGTTTCCACCTTATGGGGAACCTCCCAAGGGATAAGGCCTCCCTTCCACTATTGTAGGGATCCCAACCTCCTCCTCTCCTCTATAAATATAACCTTCATCCATTGATGAAGGGGCTGAAAGGCTGATAGTATGGAAGTGCCTAAGCTTTGAATCTCCAAATTCCCAAGAGCCTTTGTGTTGTAAGAGCCCTCTTTCTTCCCTTAAGGCCGACTCAAGTAAGGAGACTATCGTCGAGAGACTCTAGAGAGGTTTTCCCTTTCCCTTGCGAGCTTTGCGAGACGTGAACGACTGGGGACCCTTCCGAAGGAGACCGCGGCGTCAGAACATTGGTTGTAATCTCTTTCGATTGTTATTTAATGAATGATTACGGTTATGGTTCCACTCTGTTTTCACTTATGTTAATATGAGTTATATCCTTTCTGACTGATATATAGTTGCGTATTCTAGATTTTATGCTTGTATTCGTGTTGTTTCTTGCATGTGCAGGTGTCCATCCGCGGAGATAAGTGAGGATGCGTAATCTGGCAAGGTAGAGAGCACGAGGAGCGTTTGTCTACCTACGAATCATAGCACGGACTCCAAGAACGACCTCCATCTTTGGTCTTTTATTCGTAACTAGGAACTTGCCTTTGTGGCCGATGATTATTTATGGAGCCTACTTTGAGCTAGTAGGGATCACCTACGTCCGCGGAGGGGATTTTCTCCTCAACAATTTGGACTCTGCTTGGGATCGTCTAGTTTTGAGATAATGTCATTTTTGATTGTTTTAGTGTTTTCTTCAGCCATCTCCTTTTGGGCTGGCTATGTCAATGTCTGTTTGCTTTTGGATCGGCCCCGACGAGAGGGACCGGATCGGCCCTCCGCCTTGGACCTCACCTTTCAGCGATTTGACCCGGTTGGCGCGGTTCTCGCTGTGGTCATCTGGTGTGGGCCTGGGTTCATCAATCGCGCCATCCCCTGTCTGGCGCGGATTACAGCCAGACAGTCGCGCCATTTCCTGTAGGTGGTAGGGTTACCCTTGTTCGGAAGCTTCTTTTGGTCAGTACTTTGCTTCTGGGTTTGTTTTGGATTCTACTTGAAGTGGTGAGTCTGGTCTTGATTGGGAGAAATTCTTTGTTTTTTCATTTTCAGGCGTTGGTGCTTGTTGTTAATTAGCAACCCGCACCAATTGGCCATTGGCACTAGTTGTCAATGTGCAAGTCGCGCCAGTTGGCGCTAGTTGTCAATGGACAAGTCATGCCAATTTTAGGGTGTATGAAATTTGAGATTTTTTCCCTTAATCCTTCACCAGTGTGTCTTTCCCTTCGGGTCTTTCCTCTGTATGAGCATAGATTACATTGCTCATTATTTGGAATGTCTTCTTTCTATGATTGTTTGATGTAAAAGGGAATGAATGCCTTGTTTTGATCTCTTGCTTTGGAAGTCCTTTTTGTGTTTGACCGCATATGTCTTGTCAACTTTTGGGGGATTTTGTCACAACGTATTTTGAAACAACGATTGCATTCTTAGTGTCTGTTTGCATCTCTTTTGCATCCATCCTTCATTAAGGATATTTGTGTTCTTTTAGTTTTCATCTCATAGTTTTCTTTTCGTTTAAATGCATTAGATCACATTGCGTCAAAAAGTATTTTTGAGATTTATCATTGGACTTAGATCACATTGTTTAATGATTGAAAACTAAAAATCGCTTTGAGTGCATTCTCTTTTGATTAAAAGCATGCATTAAGTAGATTCTCATTTTATCGAAAAATGCATTGAGTGCATTCTTATCATCTGAAAAGAAAAATGAAATTGTGCATAGATTACAATTGCATAGTTTTCGGAAAAAAGGATTTTGCATAGATTACATTGCACTATTCGCTTCGTTGAATGTTTGAAATTACTTTCGGATAGTGAAAGTCATCTAGTTTGGAAAGATTTCGTTTGTAGTGTTGTTTTATGTCGCATCATTGTTTAAAGTTCTTCCCTTAACTAGATAGCATTAATCGAATTGAAAGGTTTTCTTTTCTCATATAGCTGCATACAGGAGATTGTCATATGACATACAGTAGGGCCTTGAAACCGAAACATAATTGAAGATCAACCTTAAAATTTACTCAATTTACCTAAGGAGGCATTGAAACATTAACGAACATATTTAGAGGTCTAGGCTAGAGACGTGTTCCGGCGTCTTTAAACCTAGTAGTTGTCGTTCGCCTATTGGCTTTAGACAGCGCTGGTACGGACTTGTGCTCCCAGATGCTAGTCAGTATATAAAGGGAAGCCCAATAGGTTTTAGAAATCACTTCATCCACGGAGCCAGAGTCTGCCTTCTACCGTGAATACTAGGTTCTGGCCGAAGTGCGCACGTCGTTAAGTCCTTAAGTTGATTTCTCTTTCATTTTGAAACAGTTATATTGCAGGACCACGGATTTATGTGGTACACCTTACATATATTTCTGTGCATTAGTGATTCGATCTTTTACGACTCTTTAAATTTGAGAAAAGGTCACTCAATGGCATCCTTGCCTCACGCTTGTTTCCAATCTGAAAGTGATAGAGTCACCTTTTTCCTGTTTCTCGACTCTTAAAAGATGAAACGGTAGAGTTTTGTTTCAATGTTTTAAAATTAAGCATACTAGTATTCTGGTTGAGGTGGTTTCCTTGGGGGGTGTTAGCTTTCCAGAAATCGTTTACGATGGGAATGTCACCAAAGTTCACCAACCAAGGAATCCCCTACGATGGGAATCCTGGTCCTTTTCCTCCTTTTGGAAATGTTTGGTGCTCCTTACAATAACAGCGATTGTCCCTTCTGGTTAGCATTTAGTTCTTGTTGGTTGTTACCACAACCTCTGTGATCCCGAGAATATCACAAACTCATGGTGATCAGTTCCTCCACTGAACAACATCATATTTGATTCAGGAGGTGGAACTCTCCCCTATTCACCTATTTGCGTCCTCCTCTTCTAACATGATTGCAGATGAAATAGGTAACACGACCTCAAAGCAGAGGATCTCCGCCAAAAACTCTCAAACCAACTGAAAAACACCCCCGAAAAAAAAGTGTGTCTTCCAGAACGCACTTGTTTTTTTTTTAAGGTCAAATTTCAACATTTTCTAAAATTATGCTAAAAACAAAATTGTTTGTTGAAAAAAAGATTGAAAAAACACCCCCAAAAAAAAAAGTGTGTCTTCCAGAATTCTAATGCACCTCCTCTTGATAAACCTTCCAACCCTCCATGGAAAGTCAAGTTCCCTTGCCTGTTGTGCACGGGAGACCATCTTCTTCGAGACTTCCCTGGCATCCCCAAGGTGCTTGAAGCATGGTCCGACTGCCGTCCGCCGTTGCCTTTGACTTTCGGGAGCCAAGTTGGGGGCACGTCTTCAGCTGCTGTTGATAAGATTCCTAAGAAGCAGGGTAAGATCACCAATCCCTGTAAGTTGTGTGAAGGGCACCATGCCATTCATCTTTGTCCTTATATGGATGAAACCAAGCGAGTTTTGGACAACCCAACCGGTTCTACACCACGCCTTCCACCTGGTTATAATCGGCTTTCTTTGAGTCCTCCGCCAGCTGATCCTACGATTGGTCAAGAGTCATCCTTGGTCGATCCCACTCCCCCAGAAATTCAAATTCACGAATCCGTCCCGGACCAACCATTGGTCGTAGGATCGGTTGAACTGGCCCCGTCCATGGTGCACCAGCTCTTTTCTGTCGAGAGTGGATCTCACATACCTCAGGTTCTTCTTGTTTCTTCAGATTCTTTGGACTTGGAGAAGGATTCTCCTGTCCCTATATCTCAAGAAGTTGCTCCTCCACCTCCCGTGATGGAGGCCCCAGAGGATACTCCTCCCACCTTTGAGATCCTTCACCTCCCATGATGGAGGTCCCAGAGGATACCCATCCCACCTTCGAGATGTAGGTCGTGGAGGATGCTCCTTCTTCTCCCATAACACCAGGGGAAGACCATCTCGGTTCGATGGTAGCCCCTTCAAGTAGTTTGGTCGCTTCCTTTGACTGGAGTCGATTTGCAGGATACTGCCTTCCGTCTTATGTGCCTTTCAAGATCACAGTACAGGCTTTTGGTCTGGTCGTACCCAACACCATTATAGATGAAGGTGCGTCTGTTAGTGTTCTATCCTCAACTGTTTGGAAATATTTTGGCTTGCCGCCACTTGCGCCTGTTACGTAGAATCTGTTGGAATTTAACAGAAGAACGAGTCAACCCTTAGGGATCCTTCCAAGGTTACCTGTTACTTTGGGAGGTAAAACTATCCATATGGACGTGATGGTTGTTCCAGTCCCTTTGGATTTCAATTTTATCTTGGGGCGTGATTACACCTATGCCATGGGAGCGCTTGTCTCCTCCCTTTTTCGTGTGGTCTGTTTTCTGCATGAAGGACGGATCATGACCATTGATCAACTTTCATTCTTTGGTCCTGATATGGCAACTGGCCCGCCATCATCCCTTCCTGGTTTTTATCCACCCGTTGTATCTGCCCCACCGCAGGTCAACTATGTGGCTACCTACCCCGTTCTTGTACTCAATGATAGTGCCATCGTGCATAGTGCGTTGGGGGCATTGGGTCCAGACTTCCAGGATGTTTTCCTTCCATCGGACGGGAAAATCTTGGAAGCGATGACTTCTTGTTCATTATGATGAGGTCATCGGAGCACAGTTCATTTTCTTGTGTCAAGCTCCTTAAAAAATGAAACAAGCTCTTCGGAGCATGGTTCTTTTCCTGTGTCAAGCTCCTTAAAAAGTGAAACAAGGTTGTCGAAGCACAGTTCGTTTTCTTGTGTCAAGCTCCTTAAAAAATGAAACAAGCTGGTCGGAGCATGGTTCATTTTCTTGTGTCAAGCTCCTTAAAAAATGAAACAAGCTCGTCGGAGCACAGTTCATTTTCTTGTGTCAAGCTCCTTAAAAAATGAAACAAGAACACCAGAGGATAGTTCTTTTAATGTGTCAACTTCATTAAAACAATGAAACACGTTCCCGTTCAATTCGAGTCTTTGATAAGTGCTCTTAAAATCCCAGTCGAGTCTTTCTATTGATCTCATCATTTGAACCTTCATTCCATCTGCCTTTCATATGGATTGAAGCTTGGGGGGCATGTACCTCGAATTGAGTCACCATGCTGGGGGCATGCTTACTTTTTCAAGCATAGTTTGTTTCCGTTTCAATCTTGTGTAAAAATGAAACCAGTTTCAAGCATAGTTTATCTTTGTTTCAAGCTTGTGTAAAAATGAAACCAACTTCAAGCAGAGTTTCTCGATTTCAAGCTTGTGTAAAAATGAAACCATTCCCATTTTACCTCTTGTGATTGCTATTTCATCAGCTTGTTTTTGCCAGATGAGCCTTGGTTTTCTCACTCCATTGTCACTATCTGCTTGGCCGACTATATGCCTTCACTTGGTTGTTTTACCCATTCCTAAGGAACCACTACGATGAGTGGTCTTGTTAGTCAGCCTCTTAACCTTTATTTGTTTTGAGCAGTTCCACCATTACCAGAACCAGTTGCTACCCTTTATACCACTCGTTCCTCCAGGAGGAGTAAACTTTCAGCTCTTTTCTGACTCTCTAAACATGAAAATATTGCCGAGTCCCTTGTCGTCTTTGATCTCATTAAAGTGGACACGAAACGACATCTACCCAGTATACATTTAACCCTTTTTCGGGCTGGGATAGATTATTTACGAAAAAGGAATATCCTAGCCTATCGCGACTAGGAGGCTTTCTCAGACAAAGTTTTCTACCTTTTCGGATCTGAGGAACTATTTACGAAAAGGGACTGTTGGAGTTTACTTTTCCGTTGTCTTTTCAAACTCTCTAAACATGAAAAGACGTCGAGTTCTTCCTTTGTTAGACTCATTAAACCCTGATGACATTGGATTTAGTCGTAATGACGATATCCGAGTTTCTCCTTCCTAGGGCTCGTTAAATGTACTAGGATGGATTCGTCCGAAGGACGAACTTATATTACAAGCATATGCTATCCCCTTCAAGCTTGTTATAAAAAATAATTGGGGTACTAGCCAGAAATGGTGGGGAAAAATGGAACCAGAATCATTGTCATGTCGGCAGTATGTCGCTCTTGAACATGGCACTTGTCTGCATTCGTGTCGGGTTGGGGACATCTCATCTCATTTTCTGTTTGCCTCCGTGGGTTTGGGTGATCCATTTTGACCTCTCATCTGTTCTTTGCCTCGTCATCATGACCTTTGATCTTTTGAGGTCAAATACTGCCAAATCCAATGTTCTGCCACCCATATGTTCAAGAGAAGTTGACCTCTGCAAGTATCAACCTTCCTCTGATTCTCATCTGATCCTGATTCACAAAGACATTATGTTCCTCTGTCTCGCGTCGATGATGTGGGAAACACTATGGCCCACATTTGATCAAGGTCACTTCCTGTCGACTTCAGCTCATTATCCAGGAAGCTGATCTAGAGACTCCCTTTCGGTACCTTGGAGCCTGCATGCCTCAATGGTAGGTTCTTCACATTCGACGTGAGGTTTTCATCATTGGCCTCCGATCGAGTGATTCTATGGGTGTTAGACGCCAGCTCATTGATTCACACGTCGTGGATTGTACCTATAGTACCTTGAGGACCATTGTTATTATTGGTGGTACCTCTCGCGTCTGTTAACAACTTTCATCATTGGCTGGTAATCAGACGATGTTCTTGCGTGTTCAACTTCAACTCACTTATTCGCATGCTTGAACTTGTACTTTTTTCGGGTCGAGATGGAGCACAAGACCCTGGATTTTTTCTTCTGGGATCCAGGCTGCGATTTTGTGGATTATTATGATTGGTTACATGACTCATTCACTGGATGGCTGCGACCATACCTGAGTCTATTTACCGATCCTCACTGGATGGCTGCGTCCATGCCTTGGATCTGGATTATAACATACTCTGTTATGGATGGCTGCACCCATACCACGTATATATCATGTATTTTATACATCAGTTGTACTTCTCTACCTAGGTTTTCCGACGGCGGTGTTTTCAGTTGGACACGTTCTCATAAAGCATTTCAGCCCTCTCTCTCTTTCGGGCCTCATGCTTTAGGGGGCATCTGTTACATAGTAATTTTTCACCATCCCTGCAATCCCCATCTCACACATTGGAGGTTCATTTCTATGACCAATAATTAGTTTCATGCCTTGCAAATACCATCATTGCATCCCTTTCCATGAGTACAACATTCCTTCTGTTGATCATTTCCTGAGCAAACCCATAAAAACACATGTTTTTTCCTTGGCGCTGGTAGCCCGTTATGTACTCACGCCAATGAGGAAAATTAACAATGAGCCCGCACCAATTGGCGCTCTGTCCTAGTTAAGCACCCGCGCCAATATGCTTTTGGAAAGTTTTTTAAAAAAGGAGGCGAAGTTTCAGTTACAACAACTTCATGGATGAGTCATCAGGAGTGGTTTCGATTGAATAACCATGGCCTTCCTCCTTTGGCCTCTTGTTTCCACCATATGGTGAACCTCCCAAAGGATAAGGCCTCCCTTCCACTATTGTAGGGATCCCAACCTCCTCCTCTCCTCTATAAATATAGCCTTCTTCCATTGATGAAGGGGCTGAATGGCTGAATGACTGAATAGCGAGTCTCCAAGTTCCCAAGAGCCATCAGAGCCTTATGCTGTAAGAGCCTTGATTCATTCCCTTAAGGCCAAATCCAAGCAAGGATATCTCTGTCCCAGTTAAGCACCCATGCCAATCTACTTTTGGAAAGTTTTTTAAAAAAGGAGGTGAAGTTTCGATTACAACAACTTTGTGGATGAGTCATCAGGAGTGGTTTCGACTGAATAACCACGGCCTTCCTCCTTTGGCCTATTGTTTTCACCATATGGGGAACCTCCCAAAGGATAAGGCCTCCCTTCCACTATTTTAGGGATCCCAACCTCCTCCTCTCCTCTATAAATATAGCCATCTTCCATTGATGAAGGGGCTGAATGGCTGAATGACTGAATAGCGAGTCTTCAAGTTCCCAAGAGCCATCAGAGCCTTATGCTGTAAGAGCCTTGATTCATTCCCTTAAGGCCAAATCCAAGAAAGGAGATCACGGTCGAGACATCCGAACAGAGAGGTTTGTCTCATCCCCGACAAGCTTTTTCGAGACGTGTTCCGCTGGCGACCCTCCGAAGGAGAATTCAGCGTTAGAGCTATGGTTGTATTCTTCTTTGATTGATTAATTATAAGTGACTATTGGTTATGGTTCCACTTCTGTTGTTGATTATGATGATGAGTTATGTCTTCTTTGATTGACATATAGTTGCATATATTTGATTTTACGATTTCGTTTGTTTTGTTTCTTGCGTGTGCAGGTGTCCGATCACGGAGATCGTGAGGATTGTGATCTGCCGGAGCTAAGGAACGGGAGCGCTACTTTCTCTACAAGCGACAACGTTGGATTACAGGTAAACCTTCATTTCTAGTTGGTTTATTTGCAATTAGGAACTTGCACTATAGTGTGAACGATTGTTGCTAGACCCGGTCTGGGCTAGTAGGGATCGCCTCTGTCCGCATAGGGGATTTACCTCCACAACACTCAGGATTTTTAAAAACTTACCACAAGGTGAAAAAAGATGTTTTTTGGGATGGCCTTAAATCTGATATTCAAAAGTTTGTGGCAGAATGTTTGGTTTTCCAGTAGAATAAAGTTGAGACAATTAAGACCTCAGGTCTTCTACAACCTTTATCCATTCCAAGTCAACGTTGGGAGGAGATGTCAATGGATTTTATCACAAGTTTAGCTAAGTTTGAAGGAAAGAGTGTCATCATGGTGGTAGTTGATAGACTTACCAAGTATGCACACTTTTGTGCATTATCTCATCCATTTAAAGCAAGTACAGTTGCTACTACATTTATGGATAGAATTCAAAAGCTACATGGAAGCCCAAGGGTTATTGTGAGCGACGGAGATCCCATTTTTACTGGAAATTTTTGGACGGAGTTATTTTCTTGTTTGGGTACTCAATTAGCTCATAGCTCATCTTATCATCCTCGATCTGATGGTCAAACTGAGATAGTAAATAAATGTTTGGAAGGATATCTTCGTTGTTTTGTATCTGATAAACAAACACAATGGGTCAAGTGGTTACCTCTATCTGAATGGTGGTATAACACTTCCTTCCATACTGCAGCAAAAATGACCCCATTTATGGCACTTTATGGATATCATCCACCATCCATCACATCATACTTAAGAGAAAATTCGAAGGTTCAAGCAGTGGAAGATCACATCGAGCATCAGCAAGAATTTCTCCAACTCTTAAAGGATAACCTGAATTTGGCACAAAATCGAATGAAACAACAGGCAGATCAACATCGTAGCGAGAGAATTTTTTATGTAGGAGATTGGGTATTTTTACGGCTACAACCATACAAACAAATGTCCCTCAAGCAAGCAAAGAAGGATAATAAATTATCGCCAAAGTACTATGGTCATTACAAGGTGTTGCAAAAGATTGGTACTATGGCATACAAATTGGAGCTTCCTGCTTCTTCACGAGTACATCCAGTTTTCCATGTTTCATGCTTAAAGAAAGTTATAGGTGAAAATCTTCCAGTTCAAACAATATTGCCAGAACTTGATGAGGAAGGAAAAATCATATTGGAACCTGAAGCGGTCACGGAAACAAGAACTCGACAACTACGGAATCGATCAATTTCGAGTATCTCACAAGTGGAAGAGCTTACCCACTAAAGATTCTACATGGGAGGATGAGAATTTTATACAGAATTACCCAGAGGTACTCAAGCGTTGAGGAAAACACTTTTTTGAAGGAGAGGGGCATGTTAAGTCCCTATATTACTAGTATACTTCCTTATTGTTGTTAGTGTAACCCCCTTATTGTTATTATTATACCCTTGTAACCCCCATATTTTTATTATTGTGCCCTTAAATTATTATTGTTAGGTCGGCTAGGATTACATTGTGGCCCCACTAGGATTACATTGTGGCCCCATGAAATCCTATATATAGAAATGAGGTTTTGTAATTTGAATCATCCAAGAATTGTTCATTCATGTAATGTATTGGAGGTTTCCCCCTCGAAGTGGCTTATTTCTAAGGCGTTGATATCTCTTTTCTTGTCTTTTTGGAGCCGGTTTCACAACACCTCTACTATATTTTCACCATTAGGAAACATTTGTTGTATCAAATTTGTCAAACCTTCCATGCCTGCTTTTAGATCATTCTTCATGTTTTCCATTTTTTCATCTATCTTAGCTTTCATGTCATCCATATTAGCTTCCATGCCAACTTCCATGCCATCCATCTTAGCTTCCAAACCATTCATCTAAGCTTCCACACCTTTCTTCAAAACATCTATCTTAGTTTCCATGCCTTTCTTCACAACTTCCATTTCATTTTTTGTTTCTCTTTGTGATAGCGAAATTTGGTGCACTTGCTCATGGACTTTTGATATCTCATGTTGCATTTCTTCGTCTTCATGAGTCATAGTAGAGCCTTATGAAGGATTAATGGGTATTGAATTCTTTTTAGGAGGAATTTTAGAACCCAATAATGATAGCTATGCTCAATAGGCCTTTGGAATCAACTAGAACTGATTTTTCAAACAAGACTTATGCAATTTGAAAAAAAAAAATACACACCTTTTTCTTGATTTTGAGGAGCCCGATATTGAAATTGAATTATCTCTACGATTTTGGATCTTCAATATCTGACATTTGGCCTTGAAGTCGCCCTATGAATCTTCTTTCGAATGCCACAGGTTTGGCCTGATTTGGATTCTTCAAGGGAAATTTATGTCCAATCTCCCACAATGACCCAATTATGGACTAGTTTAGGATATAAGCTTGTATGACTTACCACGTATCATTGTTTCCTCCTTTGGCTTTGAAATTGATAGAAAAGAAACTAAAGTTCGTGTAATTGCGGCCAATTTTTATAGAATTCCAATCCGATGCACAGAGAGAGAGAGTTATGAAGGTTTTAACACGATAACCTCTTTGCGATGAAATTCGGGAGCCTGAAAAAACCTAACTTCCACAGATAATATCTCTAAAATTGTTGCGAACCAAGCTCTGAAATTTTCCGACGATGTTCCTCAGGATTTTGGCTTCACTCTCTAAAAATTTCAGCTTCTAAAACTTCGTATAAAAAAATTTATAGGGAAAATTCCACGATGACCTGTTTAGGTTAAATTTAGGAGCCTGCAAAATGCCCTAACTTCCACAGATCATATCTCTGAAAATATTGTGAAAAAAGATCTGAAATTTTGCGATGATGTTCCTCAGGATTTCGGCTTCGTACTCTAAAATTTCAGGTTTTGAACCTTCGTAGAAAAAATGTTATAGCGAAAATTCCACGATACCTATTTGGGGTAGCGAAACCCTAGAATCTAAAGCTCTGATACCAAATGTTGTGAAACCAGCTCCAGAAATAGAAGAAAAGAGATATCGACGCCTTAGAAATAAACCACTTCGAGGGGGCAACCTCCAATACATTACATGAATGAACATTTCTTGGATGATACAAATTACAAAACCTCCTTTCTATATATAGGAGTCGATAGGGCCACAATGTAATCCTAGTGGGGCCACAATGTAATCCTAGCCGACCTAACAATAATAATTTAAGGGCACAATAATAACAATATGGGGGTTACATGGGCACAATAATAAAAATAAGGGGGTTACACTAACAACAATAAGGGACTATACTAGTAATATAGGGACCTAACAGGATACATACTGGTTTTCTCGTATTTGAACTTGTTGTCTAATTTCCTCCAACCTTGAATTGCCTTGAACGGGTCTTGGTTCTTCTCAGCAAACTTTGAAACAAACTGACTATTGTAGGTATCTTGTGGGTTGGGCAGCTAATGCATGATATTCAGATCCTTAGGTCTGAAAGAACCTAGAATCTCATCATTGCAGGTCCTTAATTGTCTGTCTTTGATTACTGATTTATCAAGAACCCATCTAATCATGTCGGTATATGGAAGAAGAGTAGCTCTCGCTACTATCCTATGGAGGAAAGAACGTGCAATATCTTTGAATTGCAAGTCTGAAGGTGTTTCATCATCGGTAGTCACCGCGACTTCCACTACTTCTGGCTCTTCATCTTCAAGTATAGTGTAAATAACTTGCCATTTAGTAGCTCCCCTATCAGCAGTGCAAACAATATTAGAGACGATAGGTGCCATTCCTGTTTGTTCGAATTCTGTAATAATTTGTTTGTTGGGCTTCTGAATAACTTTGCAGATGGACATATCTTTGAAAGGAATCCTTATTAAAGCCAGAGTAAATGGTCAAATGATGGAAGATCTATTGAAATGATCTGTTTTGAAAGGAAAAAATCAATAAAACAACTATATCATTAATTAATCATGACGCATCCATAACTGTTTACATTGTTAGGATAAAACATAATTAATACTTTTTGACATGATTTATTTTGCGTAAAAACTTCTATTAAAACTTGTCAAATCAATCGCATCGCATCCTTTGAACCTGTCTTAGTGATATGTATTGCCTTCTGATTATGCGATATGCGATTTCGCGAAATCGCAATATCGCAATTTCGTTAAGTATTGCTTAAGGTTTGGCAATGTAAATGGGCGATATGCGATTTCGCGAAATCGCAATATCGCAGTTTCGTTAAGTATTTCTTAAGGTTTGGCAATGTAAATGGGCGATATGCGATTTATTATGTCGCTTGCGAAATTTCACATCAGCAATCGGAAAATCGGGATTTCGCTGATCTATTGTTTTAACTTAAGAAAATATTTGCGCAAAATTGCGATTTGCAATAGAGATGTTTTTATTTAAGGAGCTTTGATGTTTTTTGGAGTTTTATTTTTTTTTAAAAGACAAAAAATACTTTCAAAAAAGGGTCCCTGTTTTTATTTATCAAATGTCTAAATAACTAGTTAAAAAATAAAAATGGGGGGCGTTGTTGCATAGCACAACAATTGATGATTCACTTGGGAGAACCATATATCTCCGATTGGTTTATTTTGACATTTCTAAACTTTCAAAATAAGGAAAAGATATAAGAATAAAATTAATATGATTCATGAATTAAACAATATTTTTTCAAAATATAATCTATTTACCTATCTCATTTCTTCTAAATTAACTCCTTCAGTAATAACATATAGGTACATATATTAGTCAATACTTAGATTTAAAAAGATAAAGTAGGTTTTCTCTAAAAATTGGTTTCATAGATTTTTACTCATTTATCACAGATAGAGCCACTGTTGCCAACAGGCATTTATAGCCTCGACAGGGTTATCTTTTAACCAATAATGATTCATGATCCCATCCGAATTTGATTTCTTATTTTAAAAATATATTTATGACATATCATTAACTTTATTTTTCTTGATACATTTTCAAAATCATTGTCCAGGTTTGGTTTCCTGATAATGACAATGCCATTCACTGATAGTAATTTAGACTGAAACAAGCTGGCTCGTGATGAGACCCCTTGTCTATTGATTTTTTATAATCATATAGCTATTACCCTGTTATAGTATGTAGTTTTGGTAATATCAGTATACATTATTTCTCTATGATCATGATAAACAAGCTCGTGATGAGACTTATTTTCTTTGGAATCTGTTCATTGTATATATTTATTTTTTTATTTTTTAATATTTCTAAAGAAGAAATTTTACTAGATGGGATGAATCATTAGCTCGTTTAAGAGTTATGGATGATAATTGTAGAGTTGGTAGATAACTTTTTGTAGAGAATCGATGCTAAGTTAAAAAATTTCCTTTTCTGAATGATACATAATAACTATATTATATGATATCTAGAGTCTTTTTTGGAAAGAAAATTCCTTCAGTAATTTCAATTTATCTAAAAAAATAAAGTTTATTCATTTCTCATAATTATAGTCATCTTTCTCTTTACTTATTTATAGAAGCAAAAGATAAAAATAATTTATCAGAAATTTTGTAATTTTGAATGAACCAATGATGATGCTATTTACAACTTTTATTTTCCTAAAAAAAATTAAAATTTAAAAGCTTGGTTTTCTAAGAGAAATATTTTTTGAGAATTTGACCATTTACAGGCAAGGAATCTTTTCTACCTGATAAGTCTTGTAGAAAAAAGGTAGATAAGACTATTTTTTCGATGATTTGAAATGGACCAAGCCATAATATTTGGAATTTGGTATGCTTACCTTTTTCCTCATGTGCCTTATCCCATTTTAAAACAAGATCTCCTATTTCAATTTTTTTTGAACTGGTGGATTATGTGTCAAATGAGGTTTTCACTATTTTTTGATGATGAGCATGTATAGCCTTAGCTTTTTGTCTTTGTTCTTCCTTTTTAAGAATTTTATCTTATCTAAGTTGAAGGGAAGATGAAGGATTTTCATCGATAAACTGTACTAAAGTCAATGACGGTATTGTTACGTTTGTGGGTAGAACTGCTTCTTTCCCATAAACTAACATAAATGGAGAAGTACTTATTGATGCTTTCTGGGTGATTCTATCTACCCAAAGAGCAAATAATAGTGCTTTGTGCCAATTTTTATGATTTTTTTCTACAGTTCGTATGATGATCCTTATGAGGTTTTTATTTGTAGATTCAACTAATTCATTACCTTGTGGATAATAATTAGCTGAGTATTTTAATTTAAAACCTCTTTTCAAAGCGAATTCTATCATGGCATTTCCATAAAATTAAGATGCATTATCAAATATCAAAGCTAATGGGAGACCGAACCTGGTGATTATGAACTAATCAATAAAATCTATAATACTTTGCACATTAACCACCTTTAATGGGATATATTCTACCCATTTCGTGAAATAATATGTCGCAGTTAGAATATACCTGTGCTATTTTGAAGAGTTAGGAGTTATTTCACCTATAATATCTAACCCCCATTGTTCAAATGGTTGTTGGATATTTACTGGTTGTAATGGGAATGCTACTTTTCTCTCTCTTCCTGCTACAGTTTGACATACTTTGAACTTTCTTGCATATTCATGTGAATCTTTGAATAGAGTTGGCCAATAATAGCCAGCATGCAATATTTTATGAGTTGTGGTGTCTCCTCCGAAATGACCTCCAGCTGGTCCATCATGTAATTCCTGCATTACTTTTTCAGCTTCAGTTTTTTCTAAACATCTTAATAATACATAATCATAATTCATTCTAAATAACACATCGTTTATTATTTGAGATTGATTTTATTTAAGTCTCAGAGCACGATTTGATGTGTAATTGAGATATAATGGAGCATATCCATTTTTCAAGAAAAATTTTAGATCAACATCTTGTGACTGAGAATCGTTTAGGCTTACCTCGGACAGTTGTATTTCATTTGATTGATCTTCTTCTATTGATGTATGAGAATTTCCAATTAACATCCTGCAAAGACCTTGTCCTTTAACAGTTTTAGCAGGGTGTATCTCTACATCATATTCTTGAAGTGCGGTAACCCAATTTTCTCTCTTCTCTCCTACTTCTTGTTGGATTAATAATTTCCTTGCTACTGAGTAAGGTACTATTATTTTAGTATGTGTATTTAGTAGAAAGGGTCTAAAATGTTTCAAAGCTTTGAATACAGCATAATATTGTTTTTCCACAGCTGAATAATTCAACTCAGCACCTTGTAGATTGGAACTAAAAAACGCAATTGGTGCTTCAATTCTTTGGTTATTTAACTGTGTTAGAACTGCTACATATGATGTGTCAGAAGAAAATGTGTATAATATAAATGATTTAATAAAATTAGGATTTGTTAAAGAGGGGGCTTCTATGATGGTTTTATTAATCAACTCAAAAGAATTTCTCTCTTCTTTTCCCCATTTGAAGATTGAATTTTTCTTGATCATTGATTGCAGGGGTAAAATGATTTGGGAAAAATTGGGAACAAATATTTTTACAAAATTAATTTGTCCTAAAATTGATTGCATTGTTTTTTTATTATGTGGTAAAGGGATTTTTTCAATTTCCTAAATTCTATTAGGGTCAATGTGGATTCCATTTTTGGAAACAATGAATCCTAATAATTTACCTTCTGATAAGGCGAAATAACATTTTTTTGGATTCAAGAAAATACCAAATTTTCTACATATTTCAAAAATGTGTTTTAGGTGATTAACATGATTGTTTCTATGCTTAGAGTAAACAATGATGTCATCTAAGTATCTAACAACTGAGATATTGATTAATCCTTTGAAAGCTATATTCGTAGCACATTGAAATGTAGCACTAGCATTAATCAACCCAAAGGGAATTTTTTGATATGCGTATGTTCCCCATTTTTCCTTAATGTTGTCTTTAATATATCATCCAGATGTACCATAATCTGATTATATCCTGAAAATCCGCCGAGGAAAGAAATTAATTCAAATCCTGCAACTACCTGTAATATCTGTTCCATATTAGGCAAGGGAAAATTATCTTTTTGGCAAGATTTATTCAAATTTCTAAAGTCTATGCAAATCCTAATGTCTCCATTATTATTCCTAACTGGAACCATGTTTGACACCCATTTCGAATGCCTAACAAGAAAAATGACTTTGGCTTTGAGCATTTTATTTAACTCAGATTTAATTTGACTTTCTAAATTTGGGTGAATTTTTCTAAGTTTTTTTTTGCAAAGGCTTATCATATGAGGTCATAGGTATGGTGTGCTGAATTATGGAAGTATCATATGTTTTAAGATCTGAATAATCCCATGCAAAGATATATTTATATGTTTTTAATAACTTAATGAATGACATCCTTTCTTCAGGTTCTAATCCAAGACGTAAGTTGATATGCTGAGGTTTTTCTAATGTACCAATATTAATCAATTCATATTTTAAATTAGAACTCTGTGTTTTTGAATCGATGGTATTCTTAAACCTATCTTTCAAATCATAGAGGTCTTCCATTTTGACTACAGATTTAGGAATTGGATTTGAATTTTTCTTATCTTCAATCTGCGAATCATGTTAATGTTCATCTATAATTTGATCTTCATAAGCTCTATCTGATGTAAGAAATTCTAGCATATCTGCATCATTGTTAAATACTCTCCAACTTGTTATATTGTCAGGAATGGAGGGCCTAAAAATTAACTCAATTGAAAATCTATCTGGGCTAAATTCTTCGGATGGTATAAGTCTAGATGCTACATTAGCAAATAAATTAGCACTTGCATTTTGTAATCTAGGAATTGTGGAGATATTAAATGCAGTAAAATGAGAAGTAAGATTCTGAGCTAAAGTTTGATAATGTTTTAAATGTCCAAAAACACAATAAATTGTATTTCTTACTTGTCTAACAATTATTTCAGAATCTCCATATACTTGCAAATATTTAACTTTCAATCTAATAGCTTTATATAGGCCTTGTATCAATGCTTCATATTCGGTGGTATTATTAGTGCAAATTCTACAAGCTAGAATTGTTTTCTCTCCATGTGGATCGATTAAAATACAACCTGCTCCTGCACCATCTTCTGATTTTGAACCATCAAAGTATAGAGTCCAAAATAAATATTGTTTTGGAATATGATTGCTGAGATTAACACATCTAGAAGTAACTTTTTGAGAAAAGTTTTCAATTTGATAAATAGCAGTGTTTATTGGAAAAGGTGAAACCTGAGCATTGAATGATCCAAAAAATGATTCAGCTGATTAATTTCCTATAATGTTATTAGTGAAATCTACAAGCTTGTTTGTTCCTTCTAGTTCAGTAACTGTATGTTTCATAATTTTCTCACGTTCAATTTTGATTTGATTTGGTTTACCATTATATGGTAACCAAATGTGTGACCAATCAGTAGAAAAATATCCATGTAAATTTTCAAACCAATCTCTGCTTAGAATAAGACCATAAAATTCAGGGATGTCTGCAACCAAAATATCAATTATTTGTAATACCTTTGGATTGGATGATAATCTAATGGACACTGACAACATTTTTCCAATGACTTCTACTTTTGTTCTATCTAATTGAACTATACGTACAACATATTTTTGAGGAGTGATGTTCAACTTTGTACATACTATTCTTGTCATAATGTTTGAAGAAGCTCCTGAATCAATAAGACAATTATGAACATTTTTGTTAAAAATCTCATAATTCAAAAGTAAAGGAGGAGTGTGTGAAATAGATCTATCACCAATTAAAACTAAATCATTGGGATTTACCTTGTTTGCATATGATGGAGGTTTCCCTATATATTTAGAAGCTTGTGCTATAACTGGTGGTTGTATAGGTTCTACAGGGTTTGCCTTGAGTTCTCTAAGCAAAATTTTATGCTATTGCTTGAGTTTTGTCATTTCGTGTAATGAAATATTTTCTTTGATATTTTTCATATCTTCGACTATATTATATTCCACTGTATCTGAAACTATCAAAGTTTTAGAATTTTTATTAGGATTAGGTGGAACAAAATATGTCTGAACAGTTTTAGATTTTTTGACAGCTTTTTTCTCCTAGGTGGGAAGGGTTTTCTATTTTTGATTTGATATGATTGAATCAAAAGATTTTTTACTTATTGTAGATATAGGCATAGCTTATCTTTCTTCTTCTGAAGGAAGAATGAAATCCCATAACCCATTCAGTTCAAATTCTTCCTCAGACTCTGATTCTGATTCAGATGGCGAGGGATCTTTAGTGTCTTGATCAGATTCAGCATTTGAAATCACATTTGGAGGCTGAGATGTTGAAGAAGGGTTTTTCTTAATGGACGAAATGATTTCTTAGGAGATGAAGTTTCAGCAACCTGTTTCTTTATTTCAATCATATCATTTGACATAGTATTTAATACTTTTTAAAGACCTTCAATATCAAATGGATCTTTCGAGGTTTTCTTTTTAGAATCTTGCCTAAATGTCACTTTTTTGGATTTCCTGTCTTCTATCTCTGAACGTTTTTTCTATGGCTAAAATTCTTTTCTCTACATCAATATCTTCTTTCATGTTATCTAAAAGGGTAGCTTTACCAGCTCTATCTACAAAATAGCTATATTAGAAGGTAAAGAAGAAATATACCATTCTATTTGTACATCAACAACAGGTTTGGAAGTAGTTGGAATTTTGTTTAATAACTTGTTAAATATGGAGTTGAAATCTTTGATCCTTTCCCCTAATTTGTTTTTAAGATTGGAAAGAGCATTAATCAAGGATGAAATAGTTCTATCATCTCGAAATTTTTCAAGGAAAACTTGTTCGAAATTTTCCCAATCGGTGATAGATCTTGCTAGAAGTGAAAAATACCAGGATCCTGCAGATCCTTGTAAAGTATAGGGAAATAATATAGCTAAAATATTTACATGAGCAACTCCATTAAGATTCATGGCCAACATAAAATTATTGATTTGTTCTTCACCAGGAAGACCATCATTAGGATTATATTTAGGTAACCATTTTTCTAGATGATCTGGAAGAGGGTTTGGATTTGCTATTAATACAACACTAGGATTCATCTAAGTTTGAGTGGCCATAGTTGGATTATAAGTTTGTGAAGATATCAAAGTAGATCCAGAAGTAAGGGGAATGAATGAAGAACTTACAACTGGAACAATACTACTTGTAACAACACTGATTGTTTGAGTAGAGGAAATGGAAGACTGAGAAGATGGAGATTGAATCAGAGGATATGAAGAAGTAACTGAAGGGAAATATGATGTGACTTCACTTGTATCTGACTTAGATCTGGATACAGTTCCTTTTCCGTTTTGGATAGTGGCTCCAACTGGATATAACGGGACCAGTTTCCCAGAGTTGGGTTTTTGTTTGATTGTTGTATTTATCTCAAGGGATTAACATGAAGAATTCCTAAAAACTAAAACAAATTTATTCTAACATGCAAAAACTTGAAATCAAAACTAATTTAATCTAACCAGGAATAATACTATTTTGATGTGATCTAAAATGATATATATTCAATCTGTGATGATTAAGATCATCACAGATTTAATAGAGTTATTACTTTGTAAAATAAATCTCTTGAAGAATAATTTAATCAAAAGAAAGTGAAAAACATATCGCATATATTTAATGATCATATACAAAAACAAATCAATCCCTGTCTTTATATTGTATAGTAGTGCAACTGATATTTCAGACAAAAATAATTGATTTCATATATCATTCATGAAATCTGGATTCATCATTAATATTCAAAACAAAACTAACATACATGATAATAGTACCAGATGTGTATCGTCCTGTTCATCTGATCAATGATAGTAGGCCACATTCAACTCATACATGAGTAAGTTTTTCAAAGAATACAGAAGTGCATCAACAATGATCAACAAAATGATATGTAACTAAAATGGCCATGTTCCATTATTTCATCAAGACATCCACAAACTTACTTACAATTAAGCATTCTTTGTGAATGTTCTCAATAAAATTTTGGACCCTTCTCTAAATGCATGAGAAGGGTTTAAATAGTATGCTAATTACCTACAAAAAGATTATACAAAAATATCTTATGAGGTGGTTTCAAACAACCTTCCTCATCTTTAGTATATTTTTTCTAAAAATTGAAAAAAACCTAACTAATAATCATGCTGGATGATACGTTACTGCCAGTTGTACTTTTTTGCTCACAAATGTGAGGCATCGGTTGAACTTGCGGAGGTTTAACAGATTCAATCTTCATTTGTGCAGAAAATATAGTGTCCAGTAAGAATGGCTCTGTCCTCTGTATGGAGTTTAGAAAGTAGTTCAGTGCCATGATCTAATTGTGTGGTTTGACAAATAGCTGCCAGTATGGTTCCCAATCAGTTTTATTTAGCTGTAGAAGTGTTTCTTCTCTGAGTTGACCAACTTCTTTCCAACTTTCTTCTAAATATTTGATATCAGGAAGAGATTTGAGATTTCCTTCTCTGATAAGCCCAGAAGTATGTAATATATGGTTAATAATCTTAACCATATTATTTTATATACCTACTGTTCTGGCTATGGCTAATTCTGCTTGTTTTACTCGTGCATCCTAGTCTGTAAAAAGAATCTCTTTGAAAGTTTCCTTGATCTTTGGGAGATCTGACTTCTTCTGTATCTTGCCATTCAATATAATTAGAGATTTTGATATTGAGTTCATTGAACTCAATCCTTTGATCAATGAATGTGATTGTTAATTGTTCACTGAGTTCTAGATGTGGAATTATGTTAGACATTTGTACAACAAACAAATTTTTTTGTTTTAAGAGTAAGGTATTTAATGTCGATGCTTCTTTTATGAATTCCTCTGCAGTAGGAATTCCTTCATATTTGGTAATATCTTCTCTCAACTGTTCAATCAGTGAATTTTTGCTAGATAAGTCATTTTCATGACTTATCTTAAGCATTTCTATCTCTTGATGTACTTTGAGAAGTTGTTGTTCCACTTTCTGATTTGAACTCTTTCTTCTTCATCTAGTTGCTGTTGTAGTTCTATGATTTTGACATCATTTTCTTGGATCAAAATAGATACTCCTGCTGCCTTATCAATTTTCGCAGTGGTATATGCACCAGCGAATTGAGATAGTCGAGTTAAATTTTCAATCGGATTTGATGGAGTATCTTTCCATACTACTTGCATAACTTAATTCCGTGGTGGTGTTTCAATTCTCCTTCTTTTCCTCTGTTTTCTCACTATAGCCTTATGAAGAGGGCTATAGAATACATCTAGTGGGGGAATATCAGTCACCTTGAGGATAATCTCATCAGTCGGATCTATAGGAATGATTGCCGTCTCTTGGGAGATTATCTCAGGAGTTTCAATGATTTTCTTTGTTGAAACTATTTGTTGCCGAGGAGTCTGGAATTCTGTATTCCTATGAGATGATGATGCCTCTGGAGTGTTTGTGAGTGTATTACTGAATGAAGTACAAATTTTGTTTAATTCACTTTGATTTTGTGAATTTAATTATTCTGCTATGATTTATTGAATAAATTTAATCGTATGACTCGTAATCAAAAAATCCCGTGGAATCCGTCTGAGTCTCTGTTCTCTGAATTCATTGAATCTCTCTATTTCTTCTGGATTTAGGTTCAATTTGAAAAAATTTAGGATTTCTTCAAAAGTCCCAACAGATTGTAAAATATCTTCAAATCTGTCATCAGTGTGCATAATAGGTTTGAGTTTGACTGACAAAGTGAATTTGTTAGCAAACTTTTCTGGGTTGAATTGTCTGGAGGGTAAAAGGGGGAGGTTTAACAACTCAATCTTCTAACATTATTTCAATTTGTGATTGAAATTGCTGAGTGTAAATGAACCACATGAAATTGGAAAACTTGGCCACAAAGAATTTTTACTATCTTTCAATGATTTAGTGAGTCCATTACCAATTGTTTGGTAACCAATTTCCCTTGCCATCAACTTCTCTGAAACATATAATGGAAGAATATACGAGGGAGAAGAGCTTTCAAAAACTCTAATATAGGAAAATGATTCTTCAATAAAACTCTTGCCTATCATTAGAAGGTCTATAAGAGCTTCCTTAGTGAACCTAAGGCTCACTGTGTCATAAATATATTGGTGTAATGATAGTACAACACCATAGCACAACCTATGAAAATGTGGTGCATAATTATGTTTCCATATCTCTTTATGACTCAAATGTATCTGGGTAGGTTCTTCAGAGGTACATTTCCATCCCATAATTGGAAAGTTTGTAGAAAAACATATAGCATCAAAAATGTATGCACTGATATAGAATTGGGGAACAGATTTGGAGGAAGAAGTTCTGGTTTGGCGATATTCATTAATTGCCTTAACTAGACTATCTGAAAGGATAGTCGCCCAATTAATTATGAGGGAGTTAGCAGAGGAGTCAATTAGGGGAATTCAATTTATGGAGAACTTGGTATTATTAGGTAAACCATATAATCTAGATAACATTACTGCTGCAAAGTTGTAAGGGTTTTCTAATGACGTGATAGGATTCATACCGGTTTTCTTGAATTTGAACTTGTTGTCTAATTTCCTCCAACCTTGAATTTCCTTGAACGGGTCTTGGTTCTTCTCAGCAAACTTTGCAACAAACTGACTGTTGTAGGTATCTTGTGGGTTGGGCAGATTATACATGATCTTCAAATCCTCAGGTCTGAAAGAACCTCAAATCTCATCCTTGCAAGTCCTTAACTGTCAAGCACCCATCTAATCATGTCAGTATATGGAAGAAGAGTAGATCTCACTGCTATCCTATGGAGGAAAGAACATGCAATATCTTTGAATTTAAAGTCTGAAGGTGTTGCATCATCGGTAGTCGCCGTGACTTCCACTACTTCTGGCTCTTCATTTTCAAGTATAGTGTAAATAACTTGCCATTTAGTAGCTCCCCCAACAACAGTGCAGACAATATTAGAGACGATAGGTGCCATTCTTGTTTGTTCAAATTTTGCAATAATCTGTTTGTCGTGCTTCTGAATAACTTTGCAGATGGACATATATTTGAAAGAAAATTCCTATTAAAGACAGAGTAAATGATCAAATGATGGAATATCTATTGAAATGATTTGTTTTGAAAGGAAAAAATCTGTAAAACAACTATATCATTAATTAATCATGACGCATCCATAATTTTTTACATTGGGATGATAAAACATAATTAATCATTTCTGACATGATTTATTTTTTCGCAAAAACTTCTATTAAAACCTGTCAAATCAATCACATCACGTCCTTTCAACCTGTCTTAGTGATGTGTATTGCCTTCTGATTATGCGATATGCAATTTCGCGAAATCTCAATATCGCAATATCGCAATATCGCAGTTTCTTTTAGGATTGCTTAAGGTTTGGAAGTGCAAATGTGCGATATGCGATTTATTATGTTGCTTGCAAAATTTCACATCGTCAATTGCAAAATCAGGATTTCGCTGATCTATTGTTTTAACTTAAGAAGAGATTTGTGCGAAATTGCGATTTGCGATAGAGATTTTTTTATTTAAGGAGCTTTGATGTTTTTTGGAGTTTCATTTTTTTTAAAAAGACAAAAAATACTTTCAAAAAAGGGTCCCTATTTTTATTTATCAAAGGTTTAAATAACTAGTTAAAAAATAAAAATGGGGGGGGGGGGGGGGGTTGTTGCATAGCACAACACAAACTCAATGTAAAAATCATAGGATTGGATTTTATTTGCCTACTTTTATTGTATTTCATTTAGGTCCTTTTTCTCCAAGAAGTTATTTAAGCTTTGTGATCTGTTTTGGCTGTGAACCTTCTCCCTACTAAGTATTTCCTAAATTTCATTAAGGCACACATAATGGCCAACATATCTATCATATATGGAGTAGATTTTTTTTGGATCCTTCAGTTTCCAAATTTCGAACGCAATCAAGTGTCCTAATACAATAAATACTTGTGATTAGATTCCTCTTTAGCTCCCTTTTTTGCTTCCACTAATTGTTTTAGTGTATTTTTCTCCACCTTAAAAAAAAAAGATGCTATTTATTGGAATGGCGCTAATTTTGGATTTTTCTCACCAATCACAGATAGTTGACACTAATTTTGGTGCTAAAAGTATTGACTTTAGCATCAAATAATACACCCAATTTAACCTTTTGTTTAGCTTCTGATGTAGCTTCATGTATAACTGCTTGTCTAACAACTTATTTTATTCCTGGTTAGGACATTGTTTTTGGCGTCAAATTTAGATTCCTCTGTAATGTCCTATTTTTATCCTTGTTATGACATTGAATATCAATTTTTTCTGTTACACATGCCGAGGATGACTTTTGTAATTAAGTTGGGGGATGAGTGTACTATTTATATCATAAAATACAATATGAATGTACCCCAATTCGGTAGTTATCATTAGGCTAACAAACATTACACTTATCCTAATTTAGTAATTACCCACTGCCGTCGTTACTCCTCCCATCATTTTTGAAAATCAATGTGAATACTTGGAAATCATTCTTGGTAGTTTTCATTTATGATAAAAAACCCTACTTCAATCAGAGGGTAACCTTAATTATTCGCTTCCCATTACCAAATTTCATTCGACTAATATTCTCTACTCTAGAAAGTGTTTGTATGTACCAAGTGCAACATTGTAACAATCTATGAGCAGTTCTGAGTAGCAAAAATCATTGAAACAGCCATGGGAGGAGCAACAATCCGTCATGAACCAAACTCCATTGATGTGATGCTACACCATCCAAAAGCCCTAAAAATTAGGAATGTAGGGTGGCTAGTATACTTTGAGAAGCTACATGGTTTCAACGAAAAAATTACTATGGAATATGCATAGGCTCTATAGGATCAACATTTAGAGGTTAAAGGATTCACAATTTTTGTTACAGATGTAATAATTTCTAGGGTGGCAGGTTTACCTTAAAAAGGGGCTCACTGGTTTTCTAGGAAAATCGCAGTTCTACTACGACTAGGAAAATAACGGTTCCATTGCAGCTAAGGCAACATTTTTATAGTGAGGAGAGAAAGTAAGGAGAAAGGGGAGAGGTATTGATAGAACATCCCTTCCTCATCCTTGGGATGATGCGGATTTATTTATTCAAAATTTCATTCCCTGTGAGGGGCCTTTTGGAATAGTATTCAATTATCATTTTCAGTTATTGGCACATATTCGTAATGGAAAACTGATAATTTTTCTCTATTATTTGTTAAAATATTTAAAACATATGGCATATGTGGTGCGTATTGAAAAACACCCAAATAACTTCTTAACCAACCATGCGCTCATCAAGTTAATCATAATTCATTCACTGCAACAATATGGAAGCACATGGAAAAGTTTATTGGCAAAGTCACATGCACCAACCAATGAAATAGAGGAAAGTGAAAGGGAAAAACAATAGATAAGTGCTGAAACAACACCATAAGATATAGAAATTACACCTCCTAGACGAAGTAGAGAAACTACATTTTCTAGACAAAGAAAAGTTTTTACACCTCCTATACCCTGTCACATAAACCCTGAGAGATGGAGTTCCATAAGAACATCTATTGGTAAATATGTTGAAGGAAAACAAGCATGCACTAAAGAACCTATGGATATACCCATTGGACAATCCGAGGATAGTTTTTATAGATTCCCTATTGGGGAAGAAGGGCCCGAGGAAAATATTTTTGAAACAGGAGCACCTGCAACAATGTCAGCTGAAGCAGGGGTTCTTGAAATAGAAATTCTTGGGTAATCTAAGGAACTATCTAAAAAATATACTCTTGTAAAAATTGCAGTGAAAAAGAGAAAATTGAAGAAGCCAGAAAGTGAATAACAAGAGGTAAGTGCTGAAACAAAACCATAATATAGAGAAGTTACACATTCGAGAAAAAGTAGATAAACTACACTTTATAGACAAATAAGAGTGGTTACATCTCCTAGACCCCATCATAGAAACCCTAAGAGATGGAGTTCCATAAGAATATCTACTAGTACACCTGCTAAAGGAAAAAGAGCATGCATTAAACAACCTGTATATATATCAAGTGGACAATCTAAGGATAGTTATTATGGATTCCCTATTAAGGAAGAAGGGAATGAGGCAGAGTCTATTAAAACGAGGGAACCTGGAACAAATTCAGCTGGAGTTGGGGTTAATGAAATAGAAATTCCCAGGGAATCTAAGGAAGTATTTGAAAAATATACTCTTGTAAAGATTGCGGTGAAAAATAGGAATTTGAAGAAGCCATTGGGTGGAAAGAATCCCAAGAAGAGAGTGTAGGTACTTTTTACATCACAAAATACCCCAATATCCAAGGAAAGTACTCATACAACATAACTAAAGGAGTCTAAGGGAAAAAATAATGAAGGGAAATATTTTTTTTTGTAAAAGAACATACCCTGACACTTGAAGTTCATGTTGTTCAACCTAAATCAAAGGAGTCCGATGAAAAATATAAAAAGGAGGAGCTAAAAAAGGAACAAGAAGATGCATCTTTACCTGGTAAGTCTGAAGTTGACCTCCTTATTCAAAAAATTAATAAATTGAAGGAGGAAAATGATAATTTAAGGAAAAAACTTACCATGATTGAAGGACAACTTCAATCTAGAAAACAAAATGGATTAGAAACCCTAGTAGAAGTGGCAGATGTAATGTTACTTAGATCATGTAATGGATTTAAGGAAGTGTTGGAGGAAGCGGATTGTGAAAGACCAACCACTATTTCGGTTGGAATTCAAGTTGGAGAGAAAGATGAATAATTCCAAACTATTGTTCCACAAGAACTTGCTGAAGATGCTACTATTAAACAAGAACTAATAGTTGAAACAGAGTGGGATGGAGAAAAACAATGTGCTATTCCATAAGAACCTATTTATGATGCTACTTTTACATAAGAACCAGTAGCTGAAACAAAGAAAATTGAAATAAAAATTGTTTTTTCTCCACAAGAACCTATTAACGATGTTTCCATCACACAATAACCATCAATTGAGATAGTGCAACTGATGGAGGAAGGGAATGAAGAGATGCTTTGGGAAACTACTAAAATTGTCGTTGTAAAAGTAACAAAAAAAACTTAGTTAAAATTTGAGGAGTCATTGAAATCAACATTTTTGATTGAGGAATTGGACAAGTGGAGGAAATTAGGAATCTCACAAACAACTAAAGCTATTCCTCTGAAACAACATAATGAACTTATTGATAATATGAAGAGGACATGGGCTGAAAAATTGAACATTCGGGACTTGGCAAGGATTCAAAAATAAAGGAATCATGCATTATTGCAAGAGGAATAATTGCAAAGGAAGGACAACTCTTACAACAGGAAAATGTGTCTATGTATGAACTTTTTCACAATATATTAAGTTGTATACATCATTCTCCATCCCATCCCTTATTTTTGCAAGAAAAGTTCTTCCTTTTTTGATTGAAAACCATCAAGGAGAAAAAACCATATGAGATAAGGGAGGTTGAAGAATTTTTAGAAAATATCGAGAAGGACACTTTTCCATAACAACATCTGCTGTGAGAACTATGTATGCATGACTATGTTTGTTTTGGTGAACAATATATTAACCTCACACCATCCGTTGGAGATGTTCAGTTGAGAGCCTTTGTGTCTTTTGTGAAAAATCATGTTAGTTGGAAGGTTGTCCATGATACTATAACAACTAATGAAGAAGGAGTGAAATTACTTATTCGAGATGAACCATGGTACGATGAAAGAGTCTTGAGGCTAGATAGTAGGATGTGGAAGTATCCAGACACTAGGGAGATGATAATGGAGTTCATAAAAAAGGTTTTGGAACGTTGTCTTAGAAGAATTAGAGGGATGAAGCATGATGCATTGGATAGGAGCAGACTTAGATGGGACGCTTGCAGGAAGGAGTTAAGAAATGAGGACCCTTATTTCTTTCTGAATTTTAAACATGCACTCTCTAGGGTTTTTTTTTATGTGGAGTGCATTAGGAGATGTCGGGTTGGTTGATTTGGACTTAGTTTTAGATTTCATATTATTTTTCTCCCTACCTATCACTATCAACATCCATACCATGTTACTGCTAAATTATGAGAAATGGAACTGGTAATTTCCCAAGCCTATAGAGTAGAAGTAAAGGATATTGCATGAGCCTACAAATTTTCGAAAAATTGGTCTTAGAAAATCAGGAACCAATTACAAGGGTTTGCATGAGGACATGAAAATACTTAATTTGGGGGGAGATGTTGGGACATGAAATTAACATTTTTTTGCACTAATTTTCCTACCTTTTCTTTACCCTTTCTGATTCTCAAGACAATACTCTGCCACTGTTACAACCATTATCAACCTAGGTATGTATATATTTATATGTCATCCTTATCATCCAATTATACTTTTAATTTGGCATGATAAATAATGTTTTAGGCTATTTTTCTCATAAAAATGACAACCAGGATGTTGCAAAATTTGTGGTCTATTGAGATGTTGTTGCAGGATTACACTTTTCAGTTTTTCCTCGCCAAGGATAGGAAAAGGACTTGCTGAGAATTTCTATTACAAATGAAGATCTATTTTAGACACTTTAACCTCCTTTAATTAGTTATAAATATCAATTTGGAAAGCATATGTCAAAATATAGTTCGACTGTCAAAGGAGAAGTTTGTGGACAACGCAATTGAAACAATTAGGATTTTTTATTGATAATTATTGTAATTTGGAAAAGTTGTTACAACTTTGTCCTAACCTTGGAAATTTATATCAAATTGTTAATATTTATTCTCAAATTAGATCACATGAGAATCGAGATATTTTCATGATGATCTTATCATTGTAATTTTAAATTATAAATAGGTGTATTCTCTTCCCGCATGAGATATACATATAGAAATAGATAGAAAATGATAGAGGGGGAGAGCACCAACGTTGTAATCCTATATGTTTCATTAATGCAATCCTAATCATTCATTGTGACATACATTTTTCATTGACTAGATTGTGTGTTGTGTAGTGTACCAACCCTTTCTAGGAAGGAAGGGTCCTCCTTCTTAGTATGAATCAATGGTTAGGAAGGTAATATAAATGTTTGATTTATTTCCTCTCAGTTAAAATTTATGTGTGATCATTGTTACTATTATTATTATTCTTGTTCATGCTTTAATGATTGAAATATTCTAACCTCTGTATTGTGTAACAACATAGGTCATGAATCAGTCCCATTGTTAGTGTGAAAGTAATTTAATTATTGTTATAGTTTGATGGTGTGTTCATTTCATTTGAATGTGTGTTTCCATTTTTTTTGAGAGAATGGTTTCCAAGAGTATTTTCTTTTCTAAATAAGAATGACAATGTGACAAAGTGGTTTTATTTTGTATTTTGTGTCTATTTATTGAGAGTATGAACACGATTTGAGAAATTGGTACAAATGGAGCCAAATTCTGATGGCGATTAGTCAGATATGTGACTTATTAGCGTAAAATATCCAACACATTGGTTTTCATCAAATCGTCATTAAAATTTTGTCGAATAGTCGACAGTTTAGTAACCGTCAGATATTCAATGGTAGATATGTTGATTATCTGACACCAAAAAGGCTGAAATGGTCATTTAAAAACCAATGTTTAGAAGTTAGTTTTGTGATGCTACAATTCTTCAGATATTCAATGAACCAAACGTTGAATATTTGGCATGTCTCAAGTCAGTCTACAGTTAGATATTTGACACTTAGGTCATTTTGTCTGATGGGAAAAATCGACGTTTAGGTGTCAGGTAATCAACAATATAGGTAAATTATGTGACATGAGTGTTATCGCTCTGACACTCACATGCTGATGATGATGGGTCAGATACGCGACAAATGAGAGTTTTGTCCATTAGGAGTGTTAAACTACCGACGCTTTTGTCCATCAATTTTGGTGTTGATTATTCGATGAGCACTTCAACCGATAGGGATCAAATATTCGATGTTTGACCTGTGTCATCGAATATTAGATAGAGGTCTGTGATTTTTTTTTTTTGGTTTCATTAAATATTCCATAAATATATGTGTTTAAAAAATATATTTATAATGGAAGAGGGTTTAATTGGAATATTAGACGTTCTCCTTTTCTTGAACTCACTTTCCTCCTATTAAGATGAGGATAAAATTCCTAGATTTTTCATGACAAGGGAATCAGTAGCACCATGAAATTCAGTCATATTTAACTTAGAAGCCATACGTGGAGATGTCTCTATTATTCCAAAGTCACCCAAGGCTTGCACATGGACTCAACCACTATTGTGTGCACTAGTGTGCATCAAGAAACATTAGGATTGATTTGGTAGGACTTGAGCCATGGTCACTTCAAACACTAATCACACCAATATTTTTATACTACTGTAAGATATGGGGACCTAGTATCTCCAATGCTATGTGGGTGCAACCAGAAAGATACATAAGAATTTAGCAATCTATTTCCTAATAATAAATACCTATATCACAAGATCACTCGACTAAAATGAGAGGATCCAGTTTGTAGCGAAGGACCCACAATTTATTAAAAGTGGATTATTAATATGCAGAGTAATTTGAATGATTATTTGATCTTTTCCTTTGCTGAAGCTTTTTAAAAAAGAAAAAATACAAGTTCAGAAGTCAGGTTGCCGACACTTTTATACTATTTTTTTTCAATTGGGTTGTGTTACATTCATTCGCCCAACTCCCATGATGATTTAAGTCACCATATGTAATAATAAAACTAACTTCTTTGTATTAGGGTTCGAGGATGACCCAAATTTTTGATGTCCTCATGCTAGCCATATTGGATCTCTTCCACACTTTACTAAGCATAATCCAAGCCTTTAGGTATGTGAATGGTATCTTTAGTTCAATAAGGGAGTAGTTTGAAAACTTCGAGACAAATCAAATATTTCTGTTTCCCACATACCTTGTTCAACTATGCATTTTCTATCAATATGATTATTTATAACATCTAGAATTGGAGAAGGTAATGATAATGTATAAATCGATGGGTACATTAATTAGTTGTGTATGGTTAGGGAAGATATGGATATGAAAGGGTTCATAAATTTTGTCAATAAATTGATGGTATTCCTTCCTGAGAATTATGGATTCTATACCAAATACATATGACCTCAATATAAAGTTTGTTTTGGCTTTGTGATGGAAGTTTGCATACAATCTTGGCATCGATTATTTATACAGTTCCATATGACCTCAGTATAAAGTTTTTTTTGGATATGTTATGGAAGTTTGCATACAATATTGGCATCAATTATTTATACAGTTCGTATGGCATGTCTTCTTTGAGAATTATGGCTTCCATACCAAATACATATGACCTCAATATGAATTTTGTTTGGCCTTGATATATTAAACTTGAAATAGAAACAATGACTTGAAGATAACTGCTAACTTAACATAGTGAACTTATGAGTTGTAAAAGTAGTTTCTGAGTATAGATATGCACACATGACAACATCTTGTACCATGGTACATTTCCATGGTCTTGTGTTAATGTGACAACCATAGTGCATGAAGCTACAAAACCTTTGGACTATGTTGTAATATAGAATATTGAGCTATGCAAATATGAATTGCTAGACCTAACATTGATGCCTTACCATGGAAAGTACTATGATGAGTTGCTTGTTTTGAATTAATTCATTTGACTGTGACATTGACAATCACATAATTGAAAAGTAATGTAATGGGTCAACAAGTGGAATATTCCCATTTTGCAAATATGTGAGTTGGATACATAGGTGGTTAATAATGACTAATTTTAATAAATTAGAAAATATAATTTTTTGTGAGGGGTTAGATTGTTAGAATTATATATTTGAAATATAGATGAGACCGCCATGGAATTTTTTTTGGATGGAAAAATAAAATTATATAGGCTAAAAGCTCAATTATTTTGGGCACATACACTAGCACAAATAACAGAGATATTTTCTGTTCTAGAGGATCGAAAGGATAATTTGGTAACCTAAGGAGGAACAAAGAAGGTCATAGTCTAATCTCCATTAGAAGAATCCAAATAGGTGGAAAATAAAATCTCTCTATATTGAAATTCCTAGGCTATAGATTGAAGTTCTGAGCACACTTGACATGCTATGAAACCACTCCAAAATATTTGAATTATGTATTTTTTCAAAAATTCAAGTTCTGTGTTGTTTCAAGAAGACTGAAACCCATTATGTGCATAAAAGAAACTCAAGGTCAAGACTTCTAAACTGGTCTATCACTCTCCTTAACATCATCATCTTGGAGCAATTATTTCACTAATATTACAATAGTATGCCACATAAAATTTGGTGGTAAAGAACCTTTGGTCTAGGAATATATATACACAATACTATTTTGAAGACTATAAGAAGTGACATTAGTCACCATAAGACCACCTTCTAAGCATAAGTATATAAAAATGATTCAATCATAGGAATCGAGATTTCCCACATTATTTCCGAGCATATGGAGACTGAGAGTGAAGGCTCATTAAGCCTATCATCTAGCTACAATCACCTTAGAAGATAAAATATGTAGTATAAGTTCTATGCAGCATTGCGATGTCAATATTGGCATATATGTATACATAGCTCAAGCACATAGAAGTCAGCGATCCAAGAAAAGCTACAAGTGTCTATATTGAAGATCTCTATAAAGACGTTTTGATGAAAGTAGTTGATATATTAAGACATGTACACCACATAACCAAATAGGAAGGATGTATACAATTATAATTATTTGCATGACATTAATAAAAGTCACTATACCCCTTGAAGACAATTTTTATGATCATGACATGCAGGAGCAGGCCTAACAACAGTCTCCATGATCATAAAAGAAAAATATAAAGTCTCTAAAAAGGAACCATATCGATGGTTTTCAAGCTCATGTGGTTATAAATTATTGAAGAGATATTTGGACTATCCACAATTTTATAGAAAATCCAGTGATGGGAAACTTCAAGTTTTGTAGCAGTAAATATATGCTGACAAATAATACCTCTTACAATCACCTTCATTAAGTACAATTCTAATAAATAATGAATAAGGCATGTGTATTTATATAAATAAGGAGAAACCACGATGAATCAAACAATTCAAAGGATCAAAGTTTACAATCAAGCGATGTAGATCATGAAAATGTTATGAGGAATTCTCTCTAGAATCCTTGGCACCAATATCTCATCTTTCTCAAGTAAGTATTGCCTTTATTTTTTATGTTTTGGTTATCCAATAACTTGTCTTCAATTTGTAGAGGGAAACAAGTTCAATGAAACAAACAAAGGAAAAGGTATGTATATATAAGATATGTATGATCAAGATTTGAGTCATCTTAGGGTTCAGAAAATTTAAGATTGGTAGTTTCTATCCCATAGTGTAAAACCCTAGGTAACTCATGGATAAACCTAGTCATAGGGTTTATAAAAGATATTTTTATTTCCAAAGTTTGTAATTGGAAACTTTAATTTCCTAGGAAATCCTAGATTGAATTCATAGTGTTTGGTATCGTACAATTTTATTTGTTGTACTTGTCATTAAGTATTGTAGGTATAAATTGTGATTCATGAGAGAGAACACTCCAAGGAAAAACCCTACAAGGTTTGTAAAAGGAGCAACTCCAAGTATGTCGATTTGTAAAAAATTATTTATTAAAGTTATTTTAAAATTTTCCTTGTATTACTAACGATTTTATGTTTAGGATTTTGAATCGTAAAAGATTCTTATTAGTAATATCAATCACTAGATTGAATCTACCTTGTCATATCTCTTATCACTTGTTCATTTTTGTGGAAACCCTAATTTTTAGGGTTGAATATAAGAATCTAACTTGTTGATTCTTAGAATATATTGTTGATAATATTGAAACCCTAGGCTACATAGGGTTTGTAAGTCTAACAATATTTAGGTTTTTTGGTAATAATTTGGTAAAACCCTAATATTTTAAGGTTATCATAAAACCATAAACATTTAGGGTTTTATGAATTATTAAAACCCTAGTCAACATTCTAAATTTTAATGTTTGTATCCTTGTAAAATATTAGTATGAATGAAAATCTAGATGTAAACTTACTAGTTCTTGTTAAAATTGGAAACTAGGGCCAAATTCCACCTTGGGAAAACTCATATGATGTAGATGATATTTTTATTGGATTCCTCATTTCGAGAGGTTCAATATTGATCTAAATAATCTCATTCGGACAAGCAGAATTATGATTTTGAATTTATTTTCACACATGTGAAAATTATTAAGGTAGACCTCAGTCAAATATAGGCTCAAGGAGCCCAATAGATGTGTCTCTTCACCCACAATGAAGTGTATAAATAGGAGTGACCTATCTCCTCATTTGGACATCATTCACTCACACATTATTCTCTCTCTCCACTTTAGATTGGTTTGTACAACTTGGGTTCCTCTCTCTCTCTCTCTCATGTGTGGCAAAGGAGGCCAAAAATTTCGGAGACAAGTTGTAGGCCAAAATTCCAGATTGCAGACCAGTGTTGACCAAGGCTTGTTTGGCCAATTTTGGCTATGTTTTTCTGGGAATTTTTTTTTATTTTTGCACGTCGTACTTGCTGTCACAGAAATTGAGGCATTTGCAGAAGTTTGACATGCATTGAACACAGGTTTGACTGAGTTTGAACAGTATTTGTGGGACTGTTTTGGGTTGAATTTGACCCTTCATGGAGGCTGAGTTGAATGAATTTGATTGAGTTGCTAAGGAGACGAGTGGTTGCTGATTTTACCAATGTTGAATTTTTGGTTAGGTCTAAAAGTTTACTGTTGTTTTGACAAGGATGAATTGATTGTGTTTTGGGAAAGTGAATTTGATTAATGTACTCTCTCTCTCTCTACTGAACTAATGAATAATAATAAGAAGAATTGATAAAAGGGTTTTCCCCACATTGGGTTTTTTCCCTAGCATCCGCCAAATATTGTGTCCTCTTGTCTTAGCTTGTTTTATGCATTTTGTATTATGTTCTATGTGCATTTACTATCAATGTGATTAATGGTTAATGTGATTTATACTGAAAATAATTGGAAATTGTCATTAGGATGCTAAGGAACATTGAAGTAAATTGTGGTAAGCATAGAACATACCATTGTTAACTAAAATTAATAGTTCTATGGTTTGTAACAAAACCTAGTAAATTCTGTCATGAAATTCTAAAAATCATATTGTTGAAACCCTAGATGTACAATATTTGATTTTGTGGGTGTTGAGTCTAGTTTCTGGGACTTAAATAATTGATTTCACTATTAAGTTGTTAATACCTAATATTCAACATTGGAATCTAGGGGTTATGTCAAAATCCCTAGTAGAATATCTCAAGTGGGATATGAAATATTATTCAAGGTTAAGCTATGAAAGTGTAACCACCCCACCCGTTGAAAAATGTAACTAGGTTTGGTCTACATAGTGACATGTGTAATTGTGATTTTATGTAATTCATGAAAAGAATAAAAATAAAATTATTATTGTAATGCTTGTCTCATGGGTTTCATGAGAAAGGAATTTTATTTTTAGTTTGACTCCCATTGTGAGTCCTTAGGATTAGTCATAAAGTCAAATTGAGTCAATGTCAGGTATGAATGATGCTTCTTGGGAATATTATATTTTTATACGAGTCAATGAATATGTCAAATAGCCCTCACGGACCAAGCACAAGCATTAACCTCAATTTGACTTCAAAGTGGAATTAATTGTCTCCTCCAAAAATCACATCGGCTAATTAACTTGGGAAATAACTATAAGTAGGAGTGCTTGACATCATTTCAGAGGCAGATTTTCACAGATCATAGTGTGAAGTGTGAGGGTCATCAAGGGTGCCAAGTTTCCATCAAGGAATGAAGAAAAAGCATCAAGGAAGTTTGTGTTGATTTGGGAATGTTTTATGGGCCATCTTACCTCCACACACATGAAATTGCAGACCATTACATTGTTGTTTTGGGGTAGCATCAGAAGTGATGTAAGTATCAAAATTTTCAGGGAGGCTTAGGCACATGTATTCCAAGAACCCAGAAATAGTTTTTGGAAATTCCACCCAGATTGTATTTTATTAAAATAATTAATTGTTTTTAATGGGACCCTAATTATAAACTTAGGAAATTAAAATAATTAAAGTGAATTAATAAAATATGGGTGTGAATGTTCTATAAAAGGAAGATATCAAGTCAAAATAATCTTAGCCATTGATTAAAAATTTAATCTCAATCTTTGAAGTCTCAACGAGAAGATTATAAGAAAGACTTGAAGGATCATTTGGAAAACCCATGGAGAGGATCAAGAGATCGAATTTATAAAGTGAGCAATGCCTATAGGAAATATCGATCAAGAGATTATTTGCAGAGAGGGGCAGTAATTACAATTGGAATAATTCCTGATCCAGAGAGTGCATAACAGAGGAGGCAGTAGAATCCATAGAGAGCAACACAGAGCCAGTGACATAGAGGCTATGCAGGCACTACACAGAGCTTGTGTGGGAGTTCGATTTTCTGTTGAGGAGACATCAGAGGGTCAATGCTAGTTCTTGGAGGGAGTTTTTGGAGGCCAAAATATCCCAGTTTCCAACCAACAGAGAGATCTAGTGCAAAGATATAGAGAAGATTCAGTTGTGATGCAAAGATTGCATGGGTGACACAGTCATTGAGTAGAGTCAACGCAGAGAAACTCATTTTACATGTAGGTCAGTGTCAGATTCCCATGGAAGAGTGAGATTTATCTCACAGAATTTTTATTGTCAGATTTCTCTATATGATTTGTCAGTTTTGACAATCATATATTTGTACTCAAAATTTGCTGCTTAATATATAAACCCTCATTTGCTGCACCGATTTTCACACATTGGGTATTTTTAGGGACATTGGTCCAAAAACAACCATGTTAGATGTGTCTATGATTTAATATTGTTCATATTTTGTTTCAACACTTGTATTTTTCCGCAGTTAATTTGTGAAGGATGTAGTGTATGATATTTTTCTGTTTATAGTAGAAAACCGTAAATAATTTGTTCAAAGGAATTAACAAATGTAATATTTCTCATCAGTTGTTGCAGTAGGATTATTTGGGTTCAAATTTTCACATGGTATCAAAGCTTGTTTAGTAGTTTAGGAGGAGAAAAATAGCAGATCCAATAGATCCAGCATTGAAGGAGAAGCCAAGGATAAAATATATGCATAAGCAATAGATCAATCTCCCAGGTGATTGTGCCTTCTAAGCCAGGAGGGCTAGTTGCTACAAGGAAATATCTCTATGAGTGAGCTGACATAGAGGTAGTATTTTCTAGTTTTAATTTTTCTAGAGGTAGAGGGAGAAACGCAACAGTTTTGGCGCAGATAAAAAACTGGAGGGATGCAATTTCTGTGTAGCAGTGATTGCTGGCGCAAAAGTGCCAAGAAGAGTAGTTGAATAAATTTTGAGGATTTCTAACCTCAGAGAGTTTCACACCTAAGAAACTTTGATTTCCCGTGAAGAAGAAACAAAGTTCATAAATTATTTGGCTTAATCCAATAGGGAATGCGTAGAGCCATCTCTGCAGAGGGTTAGAGGCAACAAATTAATGTGTGGTGGATTTTATTCCTTAGAGAATTCCTAACTGGGGACCCCAGTTATAATTATTGATAGATGAGCAACAATATTGTTTGGAAGATCTACTATATACAGCAGGGAGTGCATATGCTAGGTTAGCAGCTATGCAAAGGAGAGAGAAGGAGTTAGTTTGACATTTTTCAGATGCTAGAGTTGGAAAAAAGTAGCCTAAGAGATCAAAATAAGTTTGAGGGAGCCTGCAACTATGTGATCTGGCATGCAAGGATCGATGCCTGTTGGATGAAGATGATCTTAAAACTTTCATTGATGATGTGGTAGTTGTACCTGTAGACATAGATACACTGAAGGAATACAAGAAAGATATGGCAAAGGAAAAATTCTTGGTCCTATATGGGGTGAGGGATCATGTCATGTGTCACATCGCTAGCAAAGGGATCACTGGAGAAATGTGGAAGGCCCTGGAGAAGCTATATTAAGGATCTTCCGAGTAGTGGAAGATGTTCTTGGAGGAGAAATTTAGGACTACAAGGATTCATAAGGGTGAGCACATTGATCTATTCCTATCTAGACTTCAAGAAAATCGAGATCAGCTGGAAGCTATAGGAGAAACACCTCAGGCCACATATGTTTAGATTTTCCATCAACTCAATGCTTGAATACTATCAAGTCTTTTTTCAGAGCATCCTAGGCAGAGAGAATTTTCCATACTGGGAGACAATGTGGGTATCACTTTAGCAAGAAGAGATGAGGAGGGACTTACTCAGGTGCCAAATTGAGGTCAACAACAACAGTGGGAAGAAGCTGAAGGAGGAGGAGGAGAATGCAACCCCTGCATAAAAGGGGCAATAAGAGTAATGAATACGTAAGAAATATGTCTAAAATATCAAGTGCTTCCAGTGTGGCTAGATGGGACATTACAATACACATTTTCCTTTGAAGAAGAGAGACAAAGATGAGAATCATGATCCGAATGTTGCATCTTCAAGGATCGATTAGGAGGATTTTTCCATGATCCCTCACATATCTCCAAGGGAGCATTGGGGTGAGAGATGTAGCTCAACAAAGTGGGATCCTTGAGGAGTTCACCTATCAGATGATTTCCTTGCTACGAGATCCCAAATCAGATGTAGCAGGATGGCTGAGTGTTGGTTGGTGCAGAGGAGTGCAGAAGTGACAATGTAGTGGTTAGTGAGTTCCATAGTTTGAGAAGCGCAGAGAAGAGTTAGTATCATTGTAGGAAGGCATAGTGTAGAAGTCAGTATAAATGCAAAAGCTTTAGAGGGATATCAAAGAGACTAGCAGCAGTCATATTAGTTCAGTTTTGGATTTTTTTATGTTGTAGTAATAAATTGAGTTTCACTGCAGTGGTAGTTGGTAGCAACATGCAGGGTCAAAAGAAACAAAGATGTAGTAGCGTAGTGTTGGTGGGAAACAATGTCAGACATCAGTAGCGTAGGGGGAGATGTTGTAGAATCAGAGCAATACTCAACAGGGTGTATTGCTAGAGCACATCCTTCGCTAAGAGGGAGTGTTGATTTGGGGTAGCATTAGATTTTCTCTAAGTATCAAAATTTTTAGGGAGACTTAGGTACATGTATTCCAAAGAACCCAGAAATATTTTTGGAAATTTCACCCGGATTGTATTTTATTAAAAGAATTAATTATTTTTAGTGGGACCCTAAGTCTAAACTTAGGAAATTAAAATCATTAAAGTGAATTAATAAAATATGGGTGTGAATGTTTTAAAAAAGGCAGAGATCAAAAGCCACAAAGATCAGTGCAAATTTAGTGACATAGAGGCTACGCAGGCACTGCATAGAGCTTGTGTGGGAGTTCAATTTTTTGTTGAAGAGACAACAAAGGGTCAGTGCTAGTTCCTAGAGGCCAGAAGATCCCAGTTTCCAGCCAGCAGAGAGATACAACACAAAGAAAGATAACATCTTTAGTTGTGATGCAAACACTGCATGGATGACATAGTCACTGCACATAAGAAACACAAAGCAACTCATTTTAGGTGCAATTCAGTGCCGAATTCCCAGGGAAGAGTGAGATTTGTCTCACGATATTTTTCTTGCCAAATTTCTCTGTATGATTTGTTAGTTTCGATAATCATATATTTTTACTCAGAATTTATTGCATAATATATAAAGCCTCAACCGATGCACCGATTTTCCCGCATTGGGTTTTTCCTGGGACATTGTTCCAAAAAAACTATCATTCATATGTCTCTATGATTTACTCTTGTTCAAATTTTGTTTTCACAGTTGTGTTTTTCCGCAGTTAATTTGTGAAGGATGTAGTGTATGAAATTTCAACGTTTATAGTAGAGAACCATAAATAATATTTTCAAAGGAACTAAAAAATAGAATATTTCTCATCAGTTTTTGTAGTAGGATTCTAGCTAATACAAATTTTCACATACATTACAACAGTGAAGGACGAGGAAAGGTGAAAGTATATTGCAATAGTGAAGGCCGAGGAAAGGTGAAAGTATATAGAAGCAGTAAAGGCTGAGAAGAGGAAAATTAGATTACAACAGTGAAGGCCAACATCTGTTTCAACAATGTCACAATCCTCCTAGGGAGCTGAAGTGGAGGAGGGCTTGTTGTCTTATGGAACTTTTCAGATGGACCCCCCTTCCACACCATATATCAGTTATGCTCATGGTGCAAGTTGCTACTCCAGGAATCTAGCCTCGGTAGGTTGGGCCATTTTTACCCCCTTACATTTTCTTGTTCTCTTGAACGTTGTATGCATTGGTACTACCACCAATAACCAGGCTGAATATGATGCAGTGTGAGGTTTATTAGCCGATGCCATTTCCCATCACATCCTTCACCTTCATGTTCATTTAGATTCCCTACTTCTTTTTATTCAATTGAATGGTGTCTATTCTATGCATAATCCTATCCCTTTTAGAAGATATTTATGAGTGAATATTTTGATGCGTGAATTTGAAATCATTACATTCAGTCATGTACCTAGAGCACAAAATCACTATGTAGATAACATTACAAATAGTATTCTAGATTGGCACTTATCACACGCATTTAACACAAGACAATAACAAAAACCATAAAGACGATGCATATCCATTATATGTGTCGTTAAAAATGTTTTAGAGTCCATCAACTCTAATACATTTGGCATGCCCATAACATGTTGCAAAAACTCAAAACTGGGGGAACCACATGCCCCTACACCTAATCACTATCTGGAGGATCCAGAGCCAATGGATCTACTCCTGCAGCTCATATATCACGCATTCCCTGTCCGGTCATCGCTATGCGCCTCATGACCCCTTGCCACTCCGAGGGTAGACCAATACATGGCTCTATGTACTGGTCATCCAAGTCTTGCCAGCCGCACTGTGAAACACCAGTCAGAAGCCTCTCACATCTATGACGGATGTCCTAGAGGAGAGCCACTGCATACTCATTTTGCGGTTCTCTCGACCCACTAGGTCCTGCAGCTCCTGATACTGCAGGCCATTCGATGTACCCGACCGGTTTTACCAGTGCTGTATCTACATACCAAAAGTGGATGAATCAGTGCCATATACAATATTCTAAAACTTTAAAATGCACATAAAATATTAGAAAATTTTCACTTACAATCAGGCCCCCATACTCAACCAGGAGGCAGTGGCAAGTCTGGGTCCCCATGATAACTCATCCCACTATAGGGATAGTCATCTATCTACAGTGGAATCTGATCCCAATGAGAAAAAAACTTGGGTCGAAACAGCCGTCCGACTACCCCACCTCCCCCTATACACAATAGTTTCCCCCAACGTCACATCCTCGGCTCTCTCAGGCCCCCATCATGGATCTGTATGAAATATCAGAGTGTCGAGATCTTCTCAAAGAAGAGCGAGCACAACACTGTACCGTATGCACAATCATGGTTCACTTTTCACTTGCATAGCGAAAACTATCATTTCAATGAAGACAACATCATTTGGGCCCACCCATAGTAGGTCCCACTCAACACACTCTCAACAAGAATCATCTGACCCCCAGTGATGTGGTGGAGTGCTTGGTTGCCCAGGATCCACAACACCATTGTGGCCTTAGCACGGGTCTCTAACCTCTTTAGATCCTCGATCGGTATTCATTTCCCCTTGACCTAGAGACCTGGTCAGCAATGGCGCTCTACAAACTCCATGATGTTTCACCCTTGCGATAACATTGGCTGCGTATTCCCCACAATCCCAAGTGGTGGGAGACCAGTCATGAAATATATATCTTGGAATGTTAACTCGATCTGGTGCCCCTGCACTATAAAGACCTCATGGTCCAGATCCCAATAATTGACAATCCGGGCCAACAAGGGCTCTCCAACTCTCATCGAAGGGTTCTCCACAAACTTCAGGACCCCAAACCTAGCCAATGCAGTATGGACACCATGATCCTCTCGGATCTCCAACCGTAATGTGTCCAGGCCTCTCTCTCTTCAGTTGATCCTCAATTCTACCATATCTGCACAAAAAAATCATACTTGTTAGTGTACAGAATTGAAATACTACATTCAAACATAAAAACCTAGCTCTAAGCCAATAAACAACACTGAAATACCCCTCTTTGTCAGGTCGCACTTCTCAGGAAAATTCCTGGGATAGGTCGCATTTTTCTGCCCAAAACCTGCTACCCAGGTCGCAGATATTGCCCCAAAAAGTGCGACCCGACTGTGAAGAAGAGCAGGGGTCTGTTCCTAAGCTCTGGGTGCCTAAACTGAACTTTCAATCAATTGAAATGAAAGAGTAGGGTTAGGCCTCTTACCTACAACTAACAGATCTCGATTCCAACGGTCGGTTTTCCTGCTACGATCGCCACATGATTTAGGGCCTTCTCTCCTCTCTACATTCACCACAACTACACTTGCAAATGAGTGAATTTGGAGGGAAAATGCCTTATTAAAAGAGAAACCCCAGATTTTTCTTTCGCCCACTGCTACCAAACCGTAGCTTAGTTTTGAAACTTGTCCATACCGTTGGAAATCTCTCACTGAGCTCTCAAATGGGTATCCTTTAGTTTTTTGTGATTTGATACTTCACCCGGTCACATTTTGTCCAAGAAGGGTCACTTCACCACTCCTCAAAATTGAATTTCTTCACTTGCAACACTTGTACTTGGGGCACCACTTTGCCTTCATACTTGTCCATGCTCGTGTCAATTTTTTTCATGAGTAGTAATCTTGTACTCATGTTTTTATGGTCTCCACTGGACCTTTTTTGTGTGGCAGCATAATCGAGTCGCCCTTGTTTAGAGCATCTGAGTTGAGTCATCATCACATCCATGGAGTCTATCACGAGTCCCTTTGTATCCCGCTATAGTCCTCCATTCTCCATTGCTTGGTTCCTCTCTTGTATCACACATTGTCGCCTCCAGTCATACTTTCCCCTATCCCCTTTCATATTGTGTCAGTTGCTGCCAAGTCATCCATACCCTTCATGCTCTAACAAGGGAAGTCGTCAACCCGCTACTCAGTACCCCCACTCCACCATCACCCCTGGTGTCATCATGTGAGTCACTCTACTATTATCTCTTGTTCCTTAGTTAAGGATCCCTTATTGCCTCACCTATGTCGGACCTCCTTCTGTCGACATTAGCTCATTCATTCCAGAAGACAAGTCTAGAGGGCGGTATACCTTGGTTCCAGATTCCACTCTTGTTCGGTGCCTTAGATTAGGCAAAGGGAATCCTCATTTCCCTTTGACTTGATTTTTTCTCATCTCCATCTCCTTACGGAATTATCGAGATTCGTATACTTGATGGTTTTGTGATGCAACAGATTGTACTGGTGATTCCCGCGCGTGTGTGTGAGATGTTTCAGACCTCATGAGGGGTGGCCCTTTAGGTAGCCCCCCACATTCCCGGATGACCTCTTCATTACAGACTTCGATGCAGCTCCACAGATTTTATGGTTCCTCCCTCAGCTTTGTGCAGTGCCTTTTAGTTTGAATGTATCATTCATATTTTTATAGCCCTCTCTTATTTACAGGGCCTCTTTGGTTGTACTTATATCTCATGTACTCAGATATTATTGTATAAGTCCTAGTTTTTATCTGAGGCACAGTATGTATGTGGGATCCATTATCATGTTTTTATTTGGCTCATTTTTATGCCATCATGTACTATATAGGTCAGTCCCTTGTTTACTGGACGCATTATTCTTTGTACTTTGTCTCGGCGGGCATAGGTATGCCTTCCCTGCCTCTTGTAGAATAGGTACTCACTCATAAAAGTGACTTGTTTCACCTGTAAGTCTCGCCTCCTCAGGGTCTTGTCCTCTAGAGCTTTAGTCTACCTTATATTTCTCTCTCTTTGACTTCCCCTTCGGTGTCTAGTGATTGAGTTCTTATAATGTACTTTGGTCATACGATTAGCTCCTAACACTCACACGCTAGTGGGCAATCTGTTACACCAATTTTTGGTTAACTAACCTGTTACTATTATATGGACCAAAGCACACCATGTAAGACCAATTTTACCTTAAGAAAAATTGATTTCACTATGAAAAAAACCTTAGTAGTCCATAATTTATTAAGTTGTTTATGGTCAAAGTAGGAAACCCTAGAGGAAATATTGAATAAATCCATATTTTTTTTATTTTCCTCAAGGAATAATTATTTAAAAAACAATTTAATTAATATTCCTAGTCATATTTAACCCAAAACAAGAAATTTAATTAGATAAATCACTATTTATCTTATTATTTTCTAGGAATAATTATTTAAACATTATTTAAATAATATTCGTTGTTAAATTTGACTAAATCATTTATAAATAATTGAATAAATCACTATTTATTTAATTATTACTCAACCACACTCTTAAAATAATAAATAAATTTATTTATTTATTATTTAAAAATAAAGGGATTTGACCAAATTCAAATTATTTTTCCCTCCAATAAATATAATAAAATATTCCATAAAAGTTGGATCTAGATTTGGTTAATAATATTTTAATCATGCAACGATATCTAGACTAAATCAATATTTTGTTATAAATAGAAGGGTTTTTCCATCCATTCACTACCTTTTGTTGCCAAAAGATCACTCTGGATCTATACTCTTGGTCTAACTTTGATCCTCCATCATTTTCATATTTTGCTACCATTTTACTTGTGAGCTCCCTTTGAGTTCGATTTTTTGTCTGGGTTTTCTACACCGTCAAGAGAGAGATATCTTAGATCTGAAGTGCTGAGGGCATAAAAGAACCCTTCCCATTGAGGGGGAATGGTAACATATTTCTATGTTCCCTTCCAAGGTGTCATAAATACAAAAATTCTTTAAAAATATTTTTGTCTTGTCTATTGGATGCATGGAGCAACTCTTTCTTTTATTTACTGCTTAATGTCTTTTACTGCATAGATCTGGATTTAGTAGCATTTGTTTTGGTCAACTAACTACAGATCTAAGTAAATTGGAAGCCATATTTGATGTTAGGTCTATTTTTTATGCACAACTAAAGTGGGTTTTTTTCGTACGCTTGCGATTAGAATTCACACTAACACTCTCGACCTCTTCAAATTATTCAACTTATCCTCTTCAGAAACAATCTTCAATTCAGCCTAAACTAAGTCTTCTTCAATTCAGCTCTACATAAAACATCATGTTAGCCTAAACAAGGACGCAAATATTAATGATCCTAAGGTTGGCTCATTTCTATGGACAGACTACTATATATACCCAACTGTAGTTTCGCATTACAACTTAGGAATTTCAGATCACTCTGAAATTTTTGGATTATTTTACAGTGATACATTTCAGTATTTTCTTCATAAGGTAGACTCAACATTTTTATATGCCTCGTGTATATAGCAATCTTGGTGAAGTGAAATATCATGAAAACAACATTATCACAGTGTTATCATAAATACAATGTTATTCGGAACCATGATATGATACCATAGAAGAGAAATCTAGAAGAACTTGGTGTTGTCTATGTCATGGTGAAATTACAACCTTAGAATTATGATGATCTCAATGTTATTAAGGTCAAGGAAATGAGGATGGCTTTCAGTGTAAGCAAAGGAGATCTTAGTTTTTTTACAGTTAGGAGATCTTTGTGCTAACATAGTGAAGGGATGATTTGATGGAGGAATCATATAGTCTAAAAGTCCTTGTTGTCTTTTCTTGAATCTACTGAAGGAATAATTTTGATCGGGTTTTCCCCAAAGAGTGGAGTTTTTCCCTAGCATGTGCCTACAACTTGTGTCTTATTTTATTTTTTTATTGGAATTAATCTTGATGATAAATAAATAACAAATAATAATAACTAAACATCACAATATAATGTTATTATAAGATAAATAATTAACTGCCATTTCTCTAACATGGTATCAAAGCTATAGTCATGATCAAGGCAGTTTGAAGAAGGGAAATTTTGGGCTCATGGATCTAGGATCACAGTAAACATATTAAAAGGAGAAGGTTCAAATGTCTCAATGAAATCAAGTCTAGTATAAAATACCTCATTACTGCTATAAGGTTCAATTCCTTCCTGCTATAGTTAGAAATCATACCAAGAGGATCGATGACATTACATTCAAAAGGATTTCGGTGATGAGCTTAAATACCATAGTCCTAATGTTTTGGTGTTACCTCAAGGTATGTATGCTGTAACATGGAGGAAGTCTTGATACCTTAAAAAATTCTCACAATATTTGATTTTTTAAATTACAACGATATGGATAGGCATCATCATAATTTTTTTTGGCTATGATCCCACAATACAATGACCACATATTTTCGATTACATATCTTTGATTATTTCGAAAGGATCATAGTTACACTCTCAACATACCTAGTGTGAATTACATTAAAGATACTAAAAATATTTTTAGTGATATATTACAGTTTGGTTCAGTGTTATTTTAGGAATGAAGATCTAGTAATATCAATAGTGAAAGGGTATCAATGATACCTCAGTGTCATTCATTCACATTCACACATATTTTATGCTAAAATTTGGTGCTACAACATGTTATCACTCCACCGGATCTCTAAGGCTGAAAAAGAGTCCGAACAAAGGTAACCACAAAACATTCTTTTAGCTTGGTAGCTAGCTCTACCAAACCGGAGAGGGCTCTCTCCACAAAATCACAACCAAGAGGGCTGGTTGAATTATTATTTTAGGCTAGGTATGAGTACAGGGGTTTGTTTGCTTGAATTTTGGGTTGATGGATGAGGATTAGGTCAAAGAGGACAGGCCAGAGAAAATAATATTAGGGTTGCAAAGATTCAATTGCGCAAGGTAGGTAGAAAACTTAACACTTTAGGGTTTTAGGGTGAGATGAATCAGACTGATGAGGAGCTAGAAAGAGCAAGGCTAAGCATGAATTCTTTATAAACTGAAGAAGATGAACAAACTATGAATATTTTCCGAAAACAGAGCATGAGAGATGTATTCTATTTATCAACTTGAAAACCAGAATATCATAGAAATAAAATGGATCATGAAACAAAAAATTCATACAAATGAGACATAATAAGAACAATGCTAAATTTCCATACCACAGGTATCCCAAAGAAATAGTTGGAACCTTTTCATTAATTTCTTGCCAAATACTGATTACACTAGAGTCTTTGATCAATTCATACACATCCAACCTGTGAAATGAGTTAGAAAGTACATGATATACACCTCAAATAACCTCTCCCAACCTCAGGGGTCGAATTCCTAAGTTGAGGAGGTGTTCCACCAAAAACTGAGCTGAATACATAGAGTGTAGGGAGGTCAAACTGACTCATCCCTGACATTTTGCAAACTGATTCATTACATGTCATCAAAATTTTTTACCTAATGTATTTACCCCTAGGTAATTCAACCACATCATAATTACTTTTACATCATTTTTTTACAGAGGTAAAACATCATTTTCCCTACCGAAACTAGAAAAAAATGAGAAAATTGATAAATATCAGCAAACACATAAATTTTTTCAAAAGCGCAGCATTGTTTTCAAAAGCGCAACACCAACTTTAGCTCCATTTTTTAAGGGGTTCCAGGTGTCCAAATTGATCTCAGGATAGCTCATTGGAAATCATGTCCTATCTACCTTCCATATTTGTGCTTAGTTTCAAAAATGGTCAAGGTTTTACCCTCCAAAAATTCATTCTCCCAAGACTGGTCAAAAGCGCAACGCCAGCCTCCAAAATAGGGCAGAAATGTCTTTTTTTGGGTGTTTTTTGACTTTTTGACTGCTCAGTTGACCTAAAAAAAGTTTTGTAAAGTGGTTTTCCTTATTGTATTTTTACTTATAAATCCAATGGTGGTTTCATTTTCTCCATTAGAGGTACCTAGGAAAAGCGCAACGATTAGGGCGCTAAGCTTTTATCAGTTTGACTGTGTCAAATTGCTAAAAATGTAAAAAATTCAAAAAATTTCAAAAATTTCTCAAAATTCTTCAAATTTTCTTCTGTGGGAGGTTATTGATGTTTTTTACGCAATGAGTGATGCCTCAGAAATGAATTCAATTTTTCCCCCTCATTTTCTTGGTTAGGGCTTCAAGTCTTGAATTGGCCTTTTGGAGGTTTGAGGTTGCAATTTGGTTTTTTTTTTAAAGTAGTGTTTGGCCCTCTTTCTCAATATGTCATTTTCCTTATTTTCCTTATCTAGGAGCTTCTTAAGATGCTGGTTGGCCTTGTCAAGAAATTTCTCCTAGTTTTTATTGACAATAATGGAAAAATGTTCATTCAAAGTGAGCTTATTAGAAAGCTCAACCTCCTTTTGCCTCTCTAGTTCTAGAGCTCCTTTCAGCCCTCTAGTCCTAGGTTTTCTTCTTGGCAATTGTTTTTCTGCCTCATTGGTTTCACCAGATCTTTAATAAGCCTCATCAAGAAATGCCTTTGCCTTGTTTTCTTCTTTTTTTTCCTTGAGAAGTTGAATCTCCATGATGGCTTGCTTTTTCTTGAGTTGTTCATTTTCCTACTCATAATATGCAATGAAAAACTTAGATCTCTCTAAGTTGGTCTGAAGCTCCTTGATTTTTTCATATTTCTGCTTAACAATCAATTTGGATGCCTCATCATCATGCTCATGATCTAAATCAACAAGGTCAAAATCTGTCTCTATCTAATGGATGTCATCCTCATCATGAATGGCTTCATCATGTACATCTTCCTCTTCCATATTTCGTTTTTCCTTTTGTACCTACTTTGTTGGTGAAGAAGGCAGGGTCCCTCCCAAAATCTATGGGGAAAGCACCTGCCTATGCCCTCTCTGATATTTCTTCTCCATTATGCTCATTTCATCCTCTTTAGGCTTGTTGACCTCAACTCTGCTAGGTGACTCATCCTCCTCATAAAATGGTGATGATTGTGGTGATGGTGATGGAGTAGGTGAAGTGGACTGAGGTGATGAAATGGTAGGCACTGTGGGCTGAGATGGAGGCATAGATGTGGTAGGGTGAGATGAAGAAGGGAAATCTTCAGCATGTGGAACTTGTGGAGCAGTGAAGATGTCAATTTCTATAAATGTGTCCCATGAACGTTTAACTGGTTAAGCTCATGGAGGACAATGATTTTGATAAAGGAGTGGTGGAAAAGACTATTTATCTGCTAGCCAAAATATCTCTTTTGCACAATGAATGCCATTTTGTATATGCTCCTAAAAAGATAGTATGGGATATTAAGCATTTTAACTCTTGTGAAGTGCATGAGAAGTATAATGTGATAAGTGTAAATTATAGAGAACCTTCCTTCACAAGATAGATACTTCATGATGATATTCATCATGGGGGCATACCTATTAAGTATATACCTAAAAGGAAAGACCCTCTTCCTCTCATTTCTATACATTGGTTTGATGAATGGTTCATAGTACCGATCCTCCAAATATTTGGATTTGAACCACCTATCACCCATGTTTGGAATCCATGTGGCAGTAGCAATGATGGATGTAGACACTCTGAAAGTCACACCAGCTAGGGTTACTTGATTTTCGTTGATGTTTACAATGAAAAGTCTGCTCAAAATAGGGTGATGTTGTACCCTTTCAATCATGTTACAAAACTCAAGGCAACCAACATACTGAAGTCATGAAACTATCATTGGTGAGGCTATCAGTTCTCTAGTGTTGGTGGGCTCCATCCTTAGGATTATCCCTCCTTTGTGTGGCCTCCTCTGTTGTCTATCCTCCTCCTCCATTCTATCTTCCTCCTCTTGCCTATCTTCCTCCTCTTCCATATAGTCTTTGTATTCTTCCATAGTGTCTTGGTCTAGAAAAACTAGGGGAGGAAATGTGAATGGGGATAGGTCTAGGGAGTAGGGATTAGGGTAGAAAGAATTAGGGAGATGAGGGAAGGAATTAGGGAACTTTGGGGGGTTATAAGATGTCAAGATACTTAGATAGTTGAAAATGATAATTGGATTATAGGTTTGGGGTAGTGGCTACCTAGGAATTTTAGTGGCCTAGGACTTAGGGTTTTATGGGGAATGGGTTTAGGGATTAGGAAAGAGTAGTGTAGGGGATATAGGAAGGTATTGTAGGGTTGAATAGTGATATAGGAAGGTATTGTAGGGTTTATGGTCAGTAAATTGAGAGTGAGGGAGTGACACCAAGTCTTTCCACTAGCCACTTAGTTAATTTTTCTTATGAAGAAAAACATCATAAAAATGATATTTAGGAAGACAAGGAGGTGAATATTTTGTGTCACTTACTTGATAAAGGAGAAAAAAAGCCTTTGTTGAATGTTTGAGAGAGATTGGAGGTGTTTTTATGCTTCTAGTTCTCATTGGGAAAAATCACAGTGCCTTTCCCAAGAGCGCAACACCTAAGGTAAAAATGGCAACGCCAAATGATCTAAGTGTAGTGCCTGTTGCCTAAGCACAATGCCACCCCCCTAAGCACAGTGCTAAGAAAAAATTCTCCTCTGACTCTGCAATTTGACTTTTTCGGGTTGAGGGAGTGAAAACTAGACTGTTGGATGTGCAAATGAGTTTGAATGGGATGTCTTAGTGGTCTTTATACTTCACGAAATTGATGATTTGGGATTTGGGACCCACTTTATTCCCTTGTTATTCACTAACCTTTTGAAACTTTACCCTTTACTTGACTCTTTCCTTTGAAATTTTTTATCTTTTGATGACCTTTGAGAATTCTTTGAATTTTACTTTTTGGTGATTTGGCACCTTTGGAACACTGAGTTAGCAACTTGGAATGGTGAAATTATTACATTTTGAAAGACATAAAATTAAATAATGAAAATATTAAAAATTACATTTGAACTCAAAATTACATGATGAAATAAGCATTTCTCTTTACAAATCATCTTCACATGGTGAAGAGATGTTATTTGATCACCCTTTACTTGCTGGTCTTATGCAATGGAGATGAAGCTTTATTGGACCTTGGAAAACCTAATGACCTAATGAGACCTTGAAGGATTGAATTTCAAGATGAAATTACTGATATTGACTTTATGGATGGTGTATAGTTAGCAAGGTATGAAACTATGCCAGCAAGTAATCAAATTTGAGGAAGAGTGATGTTTTTGGTCTAGGGCTAACATTAGTAACTAATTTTTTTCATGACCTAGTGGAATGGATACAAATTTCTGAGTGGGACCCATAGATTGATATGAAAAGAGGATTTTTGATCACTGATGGAAAGATGCAAATATTGACACTAATATTGGAATTATTGGGGATGATATATCTGAAAGAGGTGTCAAGAACCACATAACTCTAGATTTTGCAGATCAGTGCCTTATCCATTGGGCCAATTTGGTAAAAAACTCAAACTAATAAACATGACTGAAAATCGATAAATCAAAGAAATAGACTGACTCAAGACAAATTCAAATGAGTGAAAATTGACTCAATACTTGACTGAAAATGGAAAAAAATCAGTGAATCTTCATTGCCTTCACTTTGGGCTCTGAACTCTAGTGATTCTCTACTTCACACTTGCAGAAAATGTAACTGATATTTACAATGAAATGGAAAACTGATTGAAAATTGTGCTTCAGAAAATATAGTGCTTAAGGAGCCTACCATTAACTCGTCCTCCTGAACACTCTTGTCCATTCATCTCTTCAAGAAAATAAGCATTCTATCCCCGAAAAGTAGAAATATGATATGGTCCTTTCCGTAAATTCTCAAATTTTTCATGCTTACCTTATCCTCATTTCTGGCATCCCAGCGGAGTACTACATCTCCAAGCTTGAAGTTTTCTTCCTTTGTTTTCCGATCATAGATATTTTTTATCATGTCATGGAATTTTGAAGTATTCTGAAATACCTCATTTCTCGTATGCTGAAGGTGTATCATTTGATTAATCTGGCGATGTATGTCATTTTCCTCAGTCCCTGCTTCTTGCAGCAATTTGATTACCAAGACTGCTAATGATGTAGGAAACACATTATTGATACCATACACAACTTGAAAATGAGACATGCCAATAGACTTCTTACTACTCACCCGATCTGCCCACAATGCATTGATCAACTTCTTATGCCAATTATTTTTATTTTCCTCTAAAATTTTCTTAATGATATTGATCAAGGATTTATTAGAGGACTCCGCCAATCCATTAACTTATGGGTAGTAGGTTGTATAGTGTCCCAACTTAATGTTATATCTGTCACAAAACTCAGTTATATTCTTAGACTTGAATGTTGTTGTGTTATATGTAATAATATTTGTAGGACAACCAAAACGAGACAAAATATTAGTTTCTAAAAACTGAATGATGACAGAATCTGTTTCTTGCCTGGTCAGGATCACTATGATCCACCTTGTAAAGTAATATATGGCTATCAATATCCACTTGTAATGTGCAGACGATGCTGGGTGAATCTTTCTTATGAAATCTAGGCCCCATTGTTGAAATGGTGTGTGTACTGAAATAAATTGAAGAGGTAATGGGAGAATCTTTATCTTACCCTGAAAAACATGACATTCATGGAAACTCATTACTATTTTGTAGAAATCAACAAAAAGTGTCGGCCAATAATATCTCTCTTTCAATATTTTATTTGTCGTGGTCTTGCAATATAGGTTACCCCCACAATCTCATTTGTGGAAGTCATTCATCACTTCCTTAGATTCTTCTTCAACCAAACTATTTAGCAACACACCTCTAGGATCCTTCCAGTAAAGTGCATTTTCCAATATGAAATACTTAGAATATTTCAGTTTCAAATATCTTCCTTTACTCTTATTCATGTCTACAGGAGGGTTTAGGTGTTGCAAAACATAAAAAATATCTGAATATCATGGAGATGACAAAAATATATCACATACTTGAATGAGATTCATTTCTTCATTATCAGATAAGGCTGAAATTAAGTTGATGTCTACAGCATGAAGGTGTGACTTAGCCATGAGCTTAGTTAAGCCCTGACCTTTTATCATATTAGTGGGCTTGATCTCAAGGTCATATTCTGGTAATGTCGCTATCCATATCGCTCTCCTACCTTCTGGGTCTGTCTGCATGAGAAATTCTTTAACAGTTGCATTCGTTACATGGGAAAGAGTATGTGAATGTAATACGTAAAATATTAAATATTTAAGTGCTAAAACAAAATCCAAAGCATATTTATTTATGATGTTGTACCAAAGGACTTCATCTCTAATATTTCAACTAAAGAATGCAATTGGCAGCTCAGTTTTCTCCCTTTTCTGCATTAATACTATTTCCATGGTGTGCTCAGAAGAAAATTAGAATATTATGAAATCAATAGTATAATCAGGACTTATCAAAACAAGAGTAGTGGTCAAGGAAAACTTTATTGAGTTGAAGTATTTCCAGGCATCTTCAAACCACTTCAAATCATTATCTTTCTTCAACATATTTGTCAATTCTCTAAGATGCTTAGCCAAATTAGGAATGAATCTATGTAAGAAATTCATCTTACCATTGAATGATTATATTTCCTTTTTGCTACAAGGGAAACCAATCTGTTGAATTGCTTGAACACGAGAAGGGTAAATCCGGATCCCATCCTTGGAGATGATGTAACCGAGAAGTGTGCCCTCCTCCATGGACAAACGAATTTTCTTTGGGTTGAGAGATATTCCGAACTTCTTGCTACTATCGAAAAAAATTATTAAATGGTGAAAATGTTCTTCATTAGAATGTGAAAACACTGTCAAGTCATCTAAATAAACAACCAAGAAAACATATTTTTCATTGGAAAATTCTATGTCCATAGCCCGCTGAAATGTGGACCCTGCATTTTTCAAACCAAATGGAATTTTTGCATATTTGAACGTGCTCCAAGGTGTATTAAATGTTGTATTTTCCTGATCATCTTCATGCACAAAATTTTGGTTGTATCCCACATAGCCATCCAACAGTGACATCTGGGAAGAACCAAAAACTCTTTGAAGGATATGATCCATTTTGGGAATTAGATAGTTGTCCTTCAAAGACACTTTTTTCAAGTTCCTAAAATCTATGCAAAGCCGGATTTCTCCAGACTTCTTTCTTACTTGGACCAAATTTGAAATTCAATAAGAGAATATGATAGGGACAATAATACTGGACTTGAAAATTTTGTTTACCTCTTTTTCTATTGATGGTAGCAATTTGGGATTTATCCTTCTCAACTTTTGCTGAAAGGGATTTTGATCAGAATTAATTGGAATAGTGTGTTGAATGATGTTCTTGTCACACACCTTTAAATCTTCATGTTCCCATGCAAAAACATCAGAAAATTCAGAAATTAATTTAACATATTCAACCTTTACCTCAAGAGATAAGGAATTAGAAAGTTTAACCATCTTTGGTTTGTCTGTCGTCCCAATGTTCACATCTTCAACACCCTTTTCCGTATGCACCAATGTAGGTGTTGTAGCTCCTAGAGACAACCCTGAGTTCTGAAGGAATAGTGCCTAGCTAATCTTAAAGCCAAGAATATATAAGGAAGTTTTCCATGGTCACAATTACCTTCTTGTTCAAAAACATTTTTATAACTTCATAAGTTGGGACCTAGATCTCAAGAAAGAAATGAGTATACAAAAATACCTAATAGCAAGCAATTAGGGTCTTGTGGAAATATTATCGAAGCAAAATATAAATCTACAAGCTGTGGGAAGGGCCAGATTGTGAAATGCAACACACATATATAAAAGTGTATAGAGCGGAGTGACAATGGCAGCAGATAGAGAGGATATTAACCACTGATAGGCTTAACATTGCCTGAGAATTTATCGAAAGTCAATATAGAAGAAAGTGGATGCATGAAGTGTAACATATGAAACTAACATCATAGCCCTGAACCATATTTAAAGCACCATAGATTAAAGACATCAATATCTAGAAAAGATAAATTCATCCCAATTAATCGTGTACTCGCATTCCAGAAGCAAATGACATATAACACAGAAGTAATGATGAGATGAAAAAACATTTGTATTAGATTTAAACGAGAAGTAAAAATTGCAATTGGTCTCACCAGTAATCCATCTCACAACAAAATTGTTTCATTATATTCTTTCCCATCCGGATTCATCAACATGACATAGAGGAAATCCCGAAAACTTTAAAAAAAGGGAAATTACTAATAACAGTATCTATTCTCCAAATCCGAAACCCTCTTTTAGACTTCAGATCCTCCTTTTATATTTCTTCCCCTTTTCATTGTCAGCAGAAGATATTTTTGGATTAAAATGTGCTCTTGGAAATATCTTCTCTGTTAGTTGTCTCTATCAAAATAAAAAACTGATGATGAGGAAGAGCGCCTCTCATCATCTCTGTGGTGGCTTTTGCATGAGTGCCAACCAAAAATAAAACAACATGAACAGAAAATAAGAAGTGCATAGGGTGAAATGATGATTTCACCAATATTACAAAAGAAAATGAAAGTAAAAAGGCCACGAGGGCCAAAACATGATTATAATTTTTTGGTGGAGCGAGGTGTAGCAGTGGCTGACTGGGTTGGAATCACTGAAGACGTAGATGAACCAAATTTGTGCTTCTGAGGTGGTGGAGACTGAATGGATGGTGTGATGGCTGGAGCGTTTGTGAAATTGCTACATTTCTGCCAAATTGCTGCTCTTGGAAAAGGAATTGTGACGAAGGTCTCCATGGAGGCTTGCATATCTGTTAATTCTAAATAATTCAGATGCACCATCAAACGCTGTATGATCTGGAAGAGAAGGGAGATTTCTTTCCCAAGGGCAAAAACTATTGTTTCAGCTTTCAGGCGAGTGGTTTTCTCATAAGGGAGATTTGTTTGATTCATAACCACTGCCAACTTCTCATCACAATTAGTTAGAATTGGGAAAGCAGCAGTTTTAGAATCACAGCATGAGGGGAGACCTACTCTTACCAGCTCACTCCACTCCTCTTCAACCCTCCCTATTCCCTTAGTGACACGATCCAGACCACTCAAAGTGTTCACGCGTGTTGTCTCTTTCTCGATTATCCACCTGATTTCCATTATTCCCTTGAAACGGTCTTCAATTCCTTGCGTGGCCAACTCGTTAGAGCGTAAAATGTTTAGGTATGAAATGTATATCTTGGCCATGGCTACCTTGGTCTCGGCTTCAACTCGCCCTTATTGCAGTTTCTCTTTACATGACTAGACAACAACTTTCTTTTCATTCATCAGCAGGAGGTAGTCCCAACGTTTCCTTACCTTTGTTCTGATATCGGACCAAATGAGACGCTTGGCTTCGAGTAGAGTTGCGTTCCCTTTCATACAGTTATTTAGATCCCTGATAACCTTGTCTTACAGCTGCTTCTCCTTCTTTGCCTCTTCCACCTCTACTTGTAGAGCCACTATGATTTTATTATTCTTTTCCACCCTAGCCATCAATTCTTGAACCCTATGTTGAGCAGTGTGAGCTTGTTTCTATGAAACCTGGAGGTCCAAGAGGGCCTTATTTAACTGTGTTGAGGTAGCATCCACCGAGCTCGAGCTCGGAGTTGGATTTGTGCAGACATGAGTATCCCATTTCTCTTGCAAGTCAGTGAATCTCTGTCTGAGGGCAGCGAGCTCTTTGACCATTTTAGCATTCTCATCTCTCTCCCGAACGAGTGTATCAGTAAGGGTTGTATTTTCCTTTTCTTCTTGATCTAATTCCTCGGGCCGCACATAGTCCCCTAGAGGAATTTTAAGCCTCTTCTTCAACTCTGAATTTTCAACTTCTAAATCTCGGATGATTTTCGTCCAGATCGCGTCCTTGTCGCTTCCCTTCTCGCTCATTATTTTCCTGAGATGATGAAGGTTGTTGCTGACCCCCTTGGAATTTTTCCTCTCCTTCTTTAGATTATCCACCAGCTCCTTATGTTTATATTCGAGTTTTCTCAAAGCAAGCGCTAGCTTCACGACCTCGTCTCTCAACATATCTCCAATGCATTGATGTAAACCTAGTTTATTAGGCAAGGGAACTTGTGACAAATTCACCGCTACCTCTAGTGCCTTGTAGCTGACCTCATTAGTGGTGGGTTCCAACACTGCTTCCGTGATAGCAAATATCAGCTGTTCTTTGTCCATGTCTAGTTCTGTAGTGATCTGAGTGCGGTACTTGTCTACGAGGCTAACTAATTTTGCTTGAAGCTTCTTTCTTACAGTCTTGTTTCTACTTATGATTTCTTCTCTCACTTCGGTTCTGCTTACCAAAGTGGCTTGTGAAGGTGAAGCCAAATTTAGAATCAAAATACCCCACGAACAATACTTTAGCGGCCGCTTGGGGTGGCTTCATATCAGTTGGAAAATTGGTGTACAATTTATTAAATATCTTTATAAACTCAGCCACATCTTTGTTGTGTCTTTTCTTGGAAGTGTTGAATTCTATAAGACAATAACTATGGTCCCTTTTTTCTCCCCACTTCCAGGTGAAAGCATTTTCCATATCTTCCCAGTTAGCGATGGTATTATCCCCAAGGTTTTTGAACCACTTCTTGGCTTCTCCGTCCAAATATTGGAAAAATAACCTCAGGACTACATCCAACTGTTCTACATTGAAATCTTCTGCAAAGGCATAGAAATATTCCCTAGTGAACCAAGGCAAGTGCTTCATGTAGTCTTGCGGCATGTCATTTAGAATCTGTGGCAACACCAGAGGGGAATATTTATTGATCAAGAAACTAGGGACTTCCATGAGGGGTGGTGGAGCTAGAGGGAGATTGTTTTGGGTAGTACTGGGAATATGCTGGGTTGTGGTCTGTAGATTTGCTAATCCCAATAGGAATTAAGTAGTAGCTACTTTTTTTACTTATTCATCTTCTGGGGTAGGGTGTAGGATAACTCTAGACGTGACTACAGACTCAGCCTCATCTTTCAGCTTCAGTGGTCTGAGAATGGGGTTATCTGGTGGGTATTGGAGGACTCTAGCAGTGGATCTAGGACCTTGAACCTGAGCTAGTTGGGAAGAAGATGGAGAATATTCGAGAGAAAATTTGGGTACATCAGTATGTGCAAGCCGATTTTCCTTCCAAATCCTCCTGAATAGAATTTTTTCTGGATCAGATACAGAGGGTGTTCTAAGCTGAGATGTATCTGACCTTAAGTGAGGCTTCTGATAAGCTAGGACTGCGAATAGATTTAGAGATTTTTAAGAACAGTGGAGTCACCAAGGTGAGGGATATACAACTCTCAACCCTTCATACTCACCTATTTTGAAGAGTGGATATGATTTTTTTGTACCCAGGGATAATATCCAAATTCAGTTCCCCGACAACGGCGCCAAGAAGATGTTGTAGCTCCTAGAGACACCCCTGAGTTGTGAAGGACCAGTGCCTAAGTCATCTTAAAGCCAAGAAGATATAAGGAAGTTTTCCATGGTCAGTGGAAATTACATTCTTTTTCAAAAACATTTTTATAACTTCATAAATTGGGACCTGGATCTGGAGAAAGAGATGAATATACAAGAATACCTAATAGCAAGCAATTAGGGTCTTGTGGAAATATTATCGAAGCAAAATATAAATCTACAAGCTGTGTGAAGGGCTAGATTGTGAAACGCAGCACACAGATATAAAAGTGTATAGAGCGGAGTGATAATGGAAGAATATAGAGAGGATATTAACCACAGATAGGCTTAACATTGCCTAAGAATCTATCGGCAGTCAATATAGAAGAAAGTGGATGCACGAAGTGTAACATATGAAACTAACATCATAGCCCTGAGCCATATTTAAAGCACCATATATTAAAGACATGAGTATTTGAAAAAGATAAATTCATCCCAATTAATTGTGTACTCGCATTCCAGAAGAAAATGACATATAACACATAATTAATGATGAGATGCAAAAAAGTTTGTATTAGATTTAAACAAGAAGTAAAAACTGCAACTGGTCTCACCAGGAATCCATCTCACAACAAAATTGTTTCATTATATTCTTTCCCATCGGGATTCTTCAACATGACACAGAAGAAATCATGAAAGCTTTACAAAAAAGGGAAATTACTAATAACAGTCGCTATTCTCCAACTCCGGAACCCTCTTTTGGACTTTGGGTCCTCCTTTTATATTTCTTCCCCTTTTCATTGTTAGCAGAAGATATTTTTGGATTAACATGTGCTCTTGGAAATATCTTCTATGTTAGCTGTCTCTATCAAAATCAAAAACTGATGATGAGGAAGAGCGCCTCTCGTCATATCTGTGGTGGCTTTTTCATGAGTGCCAACTGAAAATAAAACAACATGAACAGAAAATAAGAAGTGCATAGGGTGAAATGATGATTTCACCGATATTACAAAAGTAAGAAAATGAAAGTAAAAGGCCACGAGGGCCAGAACATGATTATCATTTTTTGGTGGAGTGAGGTGTAGCAATGGATGACTGGGTTGGAAGCATCGATGATGTAGATTAACCAGATTTGTGCTTCTGAGGTGGTGGAGTCTGAATGGATGGTGTGACGGTTGGAGCGTTTAAGAAATTGCTACATTTATGCCAAATGGTTGCTCCTGGAAAAGGAATTGTGACGAAGGTCTCCACGGAGGCTTGCATATTTGTTAATTCTGAATAATACACATGCACCATCAAATGCTGTCTGATCTGGCATAGAAGGGATATTTCTTTCCCAAGGGGAGCAACTATTGTTTCAGCTTTCAGGCGAGTGGTTTTCTCATAAGGGAGATTTGTTTGATTCATAACCACTGCCAGCTTCTCATCATAATTAGTTAGACTTGGGAAAGCAATAGTTTTAGAATCATAGCATGAGGGGAGACCTGCTCTTACCAGTTCATTCCACTCCTCTTCAAACCTCCCTATACCCTTAACGACATGATCCAGACCACTCAAAGCATTCACGCGTGCTGTCTCTTTCTCGATTATCCGCCTAATTTCCATTATTCCCCTGAAAAGGTCTTCAATTCCTTGCATGGCCAACTCCTCAGAGCGTAAACTGTTCAGGTACGAAATGTATCTCTTGGCCATGGCTACCTTGGTCTCAGCTTCAACTCGCCCTTCTTGCAGTTTCTCTTTACATGACTAGACAACAACTTTCTTTTCGTTCATCAGAAGGAGGTAGTCCCAATGTTTCCTTACCTCTGTTCTGATATCGGACCAAATGAGATGCCTGGCTTCGAGGAGAGTTGTGTTCCCTTTCATACAGTTATTCAGATCATTGATAACCTTGTCTTGCAGTTGCTTCTCCTTCTTTTCCTCTTCCACCTCTACTTGGAGAGCCGATATTATTTTATTATTCTTTTCCACCCTAGCCATCAATTCTTGAACCCTCTGTTGAGTAGTGTGAGCTTGTTTCTCTGAAACCTGGAGGTTTGAGAGGGCCTTAGTTAACTACGTTGAGGTAGCATCCACCGAGTCCATAGTTGGAGTTGTGCAGACATGAGTATCCCATTTCTCTTGCAAGTCAGTGAATTTCTATCTGAGGGCAGCCAACTCTTCGACTGTTTTAGCATTCTCATCTCTCTCCTGAGCGAGGGTATCAGTAAGGGCTGTATTTTCATTTTCTTCTTGATCCAATTCCTCGGGCCGCACATAGTCTCCTCGAGGAATTTTAAGCCTCTTCTTCAACTCTGAATTTTCAACTTCTAAATCCCGGATGATTTTCGTCCGGATCGTGTTCGTCCGGATCGTGTCATTGTCGCTTCCCTTCTCGCTCATTATTTTCCTGTGATGATGAAGGTTGTTGCTAACCCCCCTGGCATTTGTCCTCTCCTTCTTCAGATTATCCACCAACTCCTTATGTTTATCTTTGAGTTTTCTCAAAGCAAGTGCCAGATTCATGACCTCGTCTCTCAACATATCTCCAATGCATTGATGTAAACCTAGTTTATCAGTCAAGGGAACTCGTGACAAATTCACCGCTACCTCCACCGCCTTGTAGCTGACCTCATTAGCAATGGGTTCCAGCACTGCTTCTATGATAGCAAATATCAGCTGTTCTTTGTCCATGTTTAGTTCTATAGTGAGCCAGGTATGGTACTTGTCTAAAAATCTCGCTAATTCTGCTCGAAGCTTCTCCCTTACAATCTTGTTTCTGCTTTTGATTTCTTCTCTCACTTCGGCTCTCCTTACTGAAGTGGCTTGTAATAACCCAAAAGGTTCTAAATATGATGCTCTGTCATAGTTTACTCTGAAACACACCTTTCCTCTTTCAGGCTCCCCATACTTGACCAACTCTTCCATGGGTAGTTCATCCCAAAGGATCTCCACCTTGTCACTTTTTTGCTTCTTGGAGGGATGAGATCCCTCCCTTGTATACAATCCATCTGGTTCTTCTGAAAACTCAACTTTGTTAGTATGCCCTTTTTTGCCTGTGCCTACTAAAGTGGTGTCGCCTCTTCCCTCTGGTGCCGAAGACTCGGCCTCCATCTGCGAAACCAAATACCATGTGTCAAGGTTAGCTCTCCATTCAATGAAGGGCCTAGTCTCATGCACATATGCAATGGACCTAATCTTCCTTTTCCTACTTGATATAATTCCTTTTGGGTCGTAGGGCCAAAATTTCCCCAGTACTAAATCCATTCCCTAAAGTAGCGTTTCCATTGTGGAGAGGGCATGTCTTGAATTAATAGTAAAAGGGTTGATGGTAGTAGGAAGCTTGAGGATATAACCCTTCTTAGAGGGGAAAAAATGGAACTGGTTGGCCTTCATGGTCTGATGGATGTACTCGAGGGAGAAAACCTGCATGGCAGGAAACAATGACAGGCGGTAAGGAGGCACATCCGCTCCATAAACCCTGATCTCAGTATAATCATCAAACAGATACCAATCCCTTGTTTTTTCTTCCTCACCAAACTACAGCTAGTATTTTTGCTCAGGAAAAATCCTGGGTGGGGGAATGTCATGAATTATGGTATAGGCGATGGACATGAATGCATTCAAGAACTTTGAGTAACCCCTCCCATTTGGCTGTTGCCGAACTGAAATGTTCCACTCAAAGACGGTTCTGGGCTGGCCATTCATTCCGGAGAGTTTTTCAAGGCCCAAAGCTTCAAACTTGTCACAATGCTCGAACAAAAATAGGTAAAAAACCAGCGAGAAGAAACGAAAATCCCCCGAGGAGGACATTTCTTGGAATTGGGTCTGGATAGTCGAAGTTAGAAAGGTTGGAATATCTAGAAAAACCTCTGGTTGATACATGAGCCAAAGGAGGGCTATACACTCTTTAGACACCCTTTCGACCTCCCTAAGACCTAATAACCCAGATATGACAGCGAGACCCAGCTAGAGGGCGTCGGAAAATGAGATTAAGGGTACCATATTTGAAGATGGAAGGGAAGTAAGGCGGGGATTTGAAATGGAGGAGAGGAACTCGCTCTATTGCTTCTAGGGTAATTTAGAGAACTAGCGCATAACTCGGTGAAGGTGACATATTCAGGGTTGTGTGGGAAACGAAGAGAATTCTTAATGAGCTCAGGGGAAATTTAGAAAAACTTGTTTCCCTGAGCCAAGAGGAATACCTCTCTACGCTTGTCATAGGAGTCTCTGAGCCAACAAATGAATTATGTAGCTGGAAATGTGGTCAGGGCTACCTGGTAGTACAGGCTAGGTCGAACAACTCAGAACCGATCTTGGCCTCTCACATGAAATTCTAGTAAGTTAGGCCGGACGTGGGAAAAACTGAAAGGGTATTGTGGGTCACGAATGTGAGCCTGTGTATCAGTAAGGGGGTCGGGTCCAGGGATGGCCCTAACTTCATGTGCTTGGGGAGTTTCAGGTTTCGATTTATTAGACTTTACTCTCGCGACAACCATTTTGAAAGAGAAAAGGAAGGAAAAATTAAAGCATCGGAAATGGCTATTTACCTGTGACCTGTGCAGGAGAGAACCAAGAAGGAAAATGACGTGGGGAGGGAGCTGAAAGCAACCTGATCCTGAACTCCAGACTTTAACTGTGGGGAGAAAACATAAAAATGAGTGATTTACTCAAATGAGTCTCTGGTGGGGTTAAACAGGCCGATTTTACGTAAAAAGAGGCAGGGTTGACAACTAGGAGGGCTGACGTCCTAATGATGTTGACACTTAGATACGTGGCACTGGGCTATTTGTTGTTCAGGACCGGGTAGGTGTGTGCCACAAGCCAGGCTTAACAATGGTATTGGTCGTGTACTAGGTTTTGTAATGTACCTTACCTTCGCCTCCGAACATGCCACCTATTCGTCTCGAGGGGCCCATCGTATAATTATAGCGGGGGCTTGTGAAATCCCTTCGCACTACGTCGTCGACCCGTGGAATGAAATAACTGTGGTCACACTAGGCTGTGACATCATGTCATTTCGGGGGTCGAAGATCTCATCTCTCCATGCTTCCCTTGATACCCTCAGAATGCTTCCACGTGGTTGCGCCTTTGACACTTAACCTATTGTATGGCCCACTGACCTTTGCGCTTAATTCAAAATCCTTTTCCAATGTATTTTACGTGTCATATTTTGTGCAAAGGGACTGCGTGCATTTTCTTTATGTGGCTTTGTTCGTATATATCTTACCATAGTGTCCCTATGCTTGCTTTCAAAGTATTTTCTTACCAAACCTTTTGTAATGAGGGATACCATGACAACAATAGGCTTCCTTGCTATGTCATCCTGGTCAAACAATTCTTCCAAAGGTATGAGACCCTTTGGAATATTATTGTCTTTCAACTCTAGTATATCCATCTGAGTTTCTTCTATATCCCGGTCATCTTTATCACAAATTTCATCTATGGAACAATTCTCAAATTCTGCCTCACCTTGGAGAAAGTTATTTAACTACTTATCATCCCAAAATAATTTCCAATACTGCAAGTTATTGGGAATAGTGGGGCGGTGTTTCACATGAATCTCAAATTTCTTGTTTGAAAATATGGGGATATTAAAATTGCTTGCAGTTTTTACCAATGAATGTGCCATGAGATTTTGATTCCTTGTCACAACTGTAAGTATACACTCCTGAAACATTTTCAAAATATCTAGTACCGAATTCCTATATTGTCTCATTCGAGGATGGTTAGCTTGATATTCACCTTTAACTTTCTTAATCACAAGTTCTAAATCACCATACACAATAATCCTTCTTGCTCTCAATTTCATCCAGATATTTAGGCTAGTAATCAGTGCTTCATACTCTGCCTCATTGTTAGTGAAATGAAAAGCTAACTTATAAGAGCACAATCTAACATTTTTAGGGACCTTATTCTGCTGATGAAAAGGGATGCAGACCCAAATTCCAATGCATGCCCCTTCTTTTCCCAGGGAACAACAGACTCTACCTAAATCTAAGGAGTATAATTCATGGTAGGGACGAATGATATCAAGGCCCAAATTTTCCATAATGGATTTTGACATTAGAATGTGGGAGGCTCCGGAGTCTAGCATGGAAATGTGTAAAATGCATTGGTGGATTCTTAGACTCAAGTAGAAAGGAGGAACCTTGATATCTTCTAACTGAACATCAATAGCAGGACCAAAAATGAGCTCAGGATGATCATCTTAGACATTTACCATGTCGGACAAAGGATCTACTTTAAGCATCTTGGAAACATGGGACTTATACTGCTTATTCTTAACAAGCTCGATTAAACGAGTAGACACTTTTAATTTTGAAATTTCAGTTTCTAGGCTAAAGGGAGTGGTTTTGTCTACCTCTTTAATGACGATGTCTCGTTGTCCAATATGTTCCTTTAATGGAGTGCCTTTCTTCTGATTTTCCTTTTCCTTATTTTCTGAACTTGTGGATGGATGATTTACCTTATTCTAATTTTTGATTGCAAGCTTGTTTCCCTTACTCTGATTGCTCAAAGGATTCTACCTTTTTGAGTATCCTTCTACTGAGATGATCTCTTCCGAATGGGATTAACTGGCACATATCTGCTCCTCAATGAAAGCTTCCTTTTTTGTGACCTAAGTGCATTCAATTAGCCCCGCTAATAATCATTTTATTTGATCTCCAATTCATGATCATTGGCAAGGATAAAATCTTCATCCTTAAGCTGATCTTTCTTTTCAAAATTCTCTTCATCTTTCGTAAAAAACATAAGAAAACCATCAGCCTTGAAAATGATATTTCCTCAACAATTGTGTCTTCATCATATTCTTCTCCTTGAGCATAGTTATGCTGCAAGGGTGTCCTAATTTGCTGTTTTTGTGATGGTTTCTCAAGAGCCCGATGTTATCTCTGCTTGATCCTTAACTGAGGCTATTTTCGGCCTATATAGTTAGGATTTCTGACCTCAGGCTATCTCTTAGTGATGTACATCCTTTCAACCATCCTTTTAATAGTCCTTATAAATGTTTCCATCTTAGCATCAGAAGATGAGGTGGACGGTTCATCTTTAACGGCGACTTTCCTCGCATTCCTAGCTCTAGCTCTTTTCATCAATAGATTTGCTTCAACGCTAACTGCATTATTTTTCATATCTTCCAATGTAGCTGGATTTATTTCCCTTAGTTGGTAGGCCATGTCGGGATCAAATGAATATGGATAACGTATGAGATCTAAGCCTGGATGAAGCTTGATCTCAATGGGAATTGCATTATAAATGATATTGAAGCGAGTATTGAAATCTTGGATTGATTCATTGAGATTTCTATTTATATTATCATACTTAGAAAGAAACTATAAATGATTTTTCTTTTCCTCCCACCGGGCTATAAATGCATCAATTAGCTGGTTAGGAGTGGTAATGGAATTAGCAGTCAAGGATCTAAACCAAATTTTGACATCTATACAAATTCTTTGGGCTATAATACTCATTTTGGCATTGTCAACATCAACTTCCTCCAAATCTATGAAGTCAATGACCTTAACAATGTGTTGTCTTGCAGATATGGGAGATTTTTCATAAAAAAAGGGGAGTCTTTAGCCATAAGCCTAAGGGAAATCATTCAATTGGGTAGGTAAGATAAGTGGGAAAAATATTTCCATGATTCCTGCTGAGTGAAGTGCTAGATTGACAACGGGAGGGATTGGATGAATAGGTAGTGGAACAACAATTGTAGGTACTGAAGTAGTAGGTATAAATAATTAGGTTGAAGGTGCAGATGAAAAATCTACAATTGATTGAGGTTGAGTCGAGACAAGTATTGAATCTTGATGGTATAATTGGATCCAGTATTTGATGTCAAGGTCTGATTCAGGTTTAATATCTTCAAAGAACCAATCTTTCAGAGGACTAAGATCTAATTCATATAATGACTTGACCTCAGAGATTCTTAAAGGATCGAAGACTATGTCAGAGAAAGAGGTTTGAGACTTATATCTAAACAATGAGAATTCAAATTTCAGATCATATGGTATATCTTCAAGAGAGAGTATTTTAGTAGGAAATGAAGTATATCTTACCAATGGGATTGGTCCTGACTGAATATTTGTAGTTTGATATCTTTTCCTCTAAAAAATATTCTTTGGATCTTCGACTGGATTAGATGGATTAAGATAAGGATTTTCTCTGGTATATCTTCTCGAAGCCAGCTCTACAATCTTGGAACTGCAATTATTGAATCGGCCTTTTCTAAAAATTAACCATATCATCCAAAGGATCAAATTCTAATGTTTCTTGTTGTACACCCAGGGAAAATAAATATTTCTTTCCCTAGCAACAACACCAGTATGTTATCACTTCACCAGATCTCTAAGCCCAAGAAAGAGTCCAAACAGAGGTAACCACAGACCAATATTTTAGCTTGGTAGCTAGCCCTACCAAATCGGAGAGGGCTCTCTCCACAAAATCACAACCAAGAGGGCTGAATGAATTAGGGTTTTAGGATAGGTATGAGTATAGGGGTCTGTTTGTTTGAATTTTGGGTTGTTGGATGAGGATTAGGTAAAAGAGGCTAAGTCAGGGAAAATAATATTAGGGTTTTAGAGATTCAATGGAGAAAGGTAGGTAGAAAACCTAACACTTTAGGGTTTTAGGGTGACATGGATTAGACTGATGAGGAGATAGAAAGAGAAAGGCTAAGCATGAATTCTTTCTAAATTAAATAAGATGAAAAAACTATGAAGATTTTCCCAAAACAGAGCATGATAGATGTATTTTTTTTATCAACTTCAAAACCAAAATATCATAGAAATGAAATGGATCATGAAACAAAACATTCATACATAATGATACATAAGAATAAAAATGCTAAATTTCCATACCATAGGTATCCCAAAGAAATAGTTGCAACCTTTTCATTAATTTCCTGCCAAACACTGATTATAGTAGAGTCTCTGATCAATGCATCAATATCGAACCTATTAAATGAGTCAAAAAGTACATGATATAGACCTAAAACAACCTCTCCCAACCTTAGGGGTCGAATTCCTAAGTTGAGGAAGTGTTCCACCAAAAACTTAGTTGAATACCTAGAGTGTAGTGTTGGACATACTGAGAGGGGGGTGAATCAATATTTCTTTTTAGTTGTTAATTTTTCTAGTTAGATTCTTCACAATAAAAAGCATAGATGTGTATAATAATATTATTATTAAGGATCAATAAGAACTTCAATCCTTTTTCAAATAATTGAGTATAATAGATGCATGAGGGCACCAACCCTTTAATGAATTAGGCACCAACCTATTTCCAAGCACCAAATTGGACTTTGATGAGTATCTGACCTCTAGGGCTTCGACCCTATCCTCTCCAAGGAAACAACCTTGTCTTTAGGGGCACCTACCCCAAGGAAACCAATCCTTTTCATCTTCTTTTGATATGAAATGAGAATGATACTTACTTGAATGTCCTTGACATACTTCTTCACTGTTAAAATAGCTCCACAATCACCTTATTCTTGTCTTCACATGATCTTTACCATGCTCTCTCCACCATTTGATTTTACTGCACTGTACATGTTGATTAATCACTGTAACGGGACCCAAGATTACTATAAAGGATTACTGTCTTTAATCCGTGCCACAGTGGGAGATTTTGTCACTGTACAGGTGCTGCTACAAAGTCTAAGAGTTGTCTTTTTAAAGTCTACAACATTTCTATAGGTGAAATTGAGCTCCAAAAATATGAACTTGCTGTTTGATCGAGCCACTGTGTAATGTCACAGTTCGAATAGAAGGTTCTTGTCGGAAAAAAAAAATAAGCTCCACAGAATCTGTTGTTTGACCGAGCCACTGTGTTATATCCTAGTCCGAAGTATACACAGTTTTCTAAAGGTATTACTACAGTACGAAATGCATAGTCCCTTGTTTTAAATTTACAGTCCGAGCTTCTCCTAAGGGTAGGTCTAAACTTTATTATGATAGATCTTTTTCTATAGAACCCTACCCTCGCTACAATGATAGTGTATTAATTCAGGAATGATAAAAACGTGTATATATATTGCCCAATCAACTGTTTTACAACCCTTACTTCAGTGCCCTAGTTAACAAGGAGTAAATTGTAACTCGCATTTTTCTTGAGAAGATTTTGATCTTTTTCAGAGCCCTTTTTCTCCCTTTTGTTCACGAGTTGTGAACAATGGTAATTGTTTTGTTTCTTGACCTAAATGGATAACCAAAAATTAAGTCCGAACATGTGCATATATAGTGGTTATGTTTTAGAAATTTGAAGGGGTATGTTTATGGAAAGAAGTTGACATGTAAAATAGGAATAGGTCGGCTGGAGTTTATGTTATGGGTATATAACTTCAAAAAACAATTTCTCTTTAACTACTAGGATTTTCAAGGCATGTGAGGTCTCGTTGGAAAAATGAAGTTGTCCTCTTTCATATGGTATAAGACTCATTCATAAATATTGAATTTATGATGGTGAAAAAATTTATTTATTGTGACAGACCTTGAAATGATATAGGCATATGATGATTAGAGCAGTTTGGCTTTGTTAAAGGGATCATCTAGTGTGGTGGTAGTATAGGCTTCTTTAGGAGAGCTCAACAAGTCTATTTCCATTAATGACAATTTATCAATGAAAATTATTGACAAACAATATCTCCCTTTGTCATTGATGGAAATATTTTAACATTTTCTCCCCCTTTGACATCAATGGAAAAGTGGGGTCCTTAAGGACTCCCCATATCAAGTTTCTCCCCCTGTCATGCAGCTCCACCTTTCATGTTTCTCCCCTCGAAATGTTTTTTTTTTCAATGTGATGAAAGAGCAACGACCCCCATCTTTTGGCGAAGATACTCAAATGCTTCTCGTGGAAGGGGTTTTGTAAAGATATTTGCAATTTTCTCTTTTGTATTGACGTATTCCAACTTGATATTTTGTTTAGAAACTTGTTCATGGATAAAGTGGTATTTGATTGGAATATTTTTGGTCTTTGAGTGCATCACAGGATTCTTTGAAGGACTTATGGCGCTAGTGTTGTCACAAAAAATAGTAATTGGTTGCTTAGTTTCTATGGTGACATCCTTTAAATCTTCCTTCATCCATAATATTTGTGTACAACAATTAGCAAGAGCTATATATTCAACTTCAGTTGTAGAAAGAGATATATATGATTTCTTTTTTTTGAGCCAAGATACAAGAAAATATCCCATAAAGAATGAATTTCCACTGGTACTTTTTCAATCATCCATGCTTTCGGCCCAATCATCATCAGAGTAAGTTGTCACAAGAATATTTGAACTCTTAGGATACCAAAGACCTATATCAACCATTCCTTTTAAATATCTAAGAATTCTCTTCACTGTTGCTAGATGGGATTGTTTAGGATTTGACTGAAATCTCGCTACCATTCCCACTGCTTACATAATATCTAGTCTTGTAGTAGTTAAGTATATGAGAGCTCCAATTATTCACCTGTAAAGAGTTGCATTTATGAGAGGGCTGTTATCATATTTACTTAATTTACAGTCTATGGTCATCGGTGTGCTCATAGGTTCACAATATTCCATCCCATATATTTTGAGCATGTCTTTAAGATATTTTGATTGATATATAAACATGCCTATAGAGGTTTGAGATACCTGTAGCCCAAGAAATTAAGACAACTCACCAATCAGTGACATTTCAAATCTTTTAGGAATATTTAGAGAAAATTCATGGCTCATCTCATCATCATCGCTAGAAAATATTAGATCATCAATGTATACACGAGTGATCAGAAGTTTTTCCTTCTTGATATTCATGTAGAGATTGATACCTGCTACTCCCTTTTTGAAACCTTCTTGTTGCAAATAGTGATCCAACCTTGCATACCATGCTCTAGGGGCTTATTTTAATCCATACAAGGAATTTTTTAGTTTGCATACAAATTTTTTTCCTTCGTCAACATCAAATCCTTCTGGTTGCTCCATGTAAACTTATTCCTTAAGATATCCATTCAGGAATGTTTATTTTACATCCATTTGATAAACCTTGAATCCTTTTGAGAAAGTAAATACAAAAAACATTATTATGGCTTCCAATCGAGCTACTGGTGCAAAGGTTTCTTCGAAGTCAATTCCTTCAATTTGTGAGTATCCTTTGCAGAAAAGTCTAGCTTTATTTCTGATGATTTTTCCATCCTAATTCATCTTGTTTTTGAATACCCATTTTGTTCCAATTATATTTTTATCTTTTGGGTGAGGTATCATCTCCCAAGTCTCATTCTTTTTTATTTGAGACATTTCTTCTTCCATGGTATTTATCTAATAAGGATCTTTACTTGCTTGAGAAAAATTTTCAGGTTTTGTTAAAGATAATAGAGAAACATCATATTTTCTTGGAGTGTTTGTCATCCTTCTTCGAGTTTGAATTCATTCATCTATAATCTTGATAACCTGTTCTTCCGTATGATGTTTTTGAATGAATTTGATCTTAGAAGGAGTTTGTAAGGGTTCACTTTGAGGTTCTCCATCCTCCTCTTCTTTTTCAGGTTCTTCTTAACATTCTTCAAGGAAAGGCTCATCTTCATGACCTTCAATTCTCTTTTCTAGAATACCTTCATCAATATTCACTTCAATGGTTTCCACTATTTTCTATAGATGATTGTTGTAACATTTGTAAGATTTTCTCCTTGTGGAGTATCTAAGAAATATTCCTTCATCAACCCTAGAATCAAATTTTCCTGGTGAGTCATCATTTATTTTTATGAAGCATTTGCTTCAAAAAATCTTGAAATATTTTATTGAAGTAGGTCTTCCTTTCCATAACTCATAAGGAGTATTTTCATTATTTCATCTTAGTTGAGTTCGATTTAAGGTATAAACTGTCATCCCAATTGATTCTCTCCAAAGTTTTGGCTGCAAATCAACTGCTAGTAGCATTGTCCTTGCCATTTCTTGAATTGTTTAGTTACTTCTTTCAACTACTCCATTTTGCTTGGGTGTCCTAGCAGCAAAGAGTTCTCTTTCGATTCCATGCTCTTTACAGAATTCATCAAATTCTTTTGAGGTGAATTCTCCTCCTCTATCCATTATAAGACATTTAATCTTATAATCTTTCTCATTTTCAATGAGAGATTTAAGATTCTTAAAACATTAAAATGATTTGGATTTATATTTTATGAAATATAACCACATCCTTCTAGTATAGTCATAAAAAAATAGAGAAAAGTACATTTCACCTTGAAGAGCTGGAGTTCTAGCTGGCCCACATAAATCTGCATTCCAAAGGTTTTGTTGTTCATAACTCCTTAGTTTTGTGGCTAGTTCTAGTTTTCTTTCCGTGTTGGCATGGGCCACATACAACTTGATTTTGCTTGCACATTTTTAGAAAGTCCCTTACTGAATTAATTTTTCTGATGTTGGCCAGGTTATCAAAACTTGTATGTCCCAAACTCTTGTGCCATAACCAAATTTCATCTGTTTGAATTAGGTAACATTTATCTCCTTGTATTTTACTGAGAATGTAAACATCATCTGTTGTTCTTACTCCTTTTGCCACAAGTTCTCATGAGTATGAGTCTCTTATTTCAAAATTTCTAGTACTAAATACAAAATTATGTCCTTCATCACAAATTTTGCTAACACTTAAGAGATTGTGTTTGAGCCCTTCTACCGGCAAGGTATTTTTAGCCTTTCCTTGTCCATTGACAAGGGTAGAAATTCATTTTCCAAGGATTTTAGCAGATCCACTTCCAAAGGATACATTTCCATTTTTATTGTTCAATGAGACAAACTTCTTTTGGTCACCTGTCATATGTCTTGAGCATCCACTATCCACGAACCAATGATTTTATTCACTATGAGCACATAGAGCTAGGCCAAATTTATCTGTTTTGAGATTTACACTTTCAGCTTCCTCTCCTTTGAGAGGGAAATTTTGTTCATTATGATCATAATTATTACATAATGTTCAAGACAGATCAAACTCAGCCAAAGGATCAAAGGAATTGTAATTTTTTATTTTTCCTTTCTCTTTAGGACCACGTAGTTTGTTTATTTTATGTTTCAATCTTGGTGCTTCATTCTTAAGAGCTTTGCAATGCTTAGCTTGATGCCCAAAGTTTTTACAATAGTAACAATACCCAAGAAAAATATTTTGGTATCTATTGCAATAGCCATAGCTTGAATCAAAATTCCTCCTTGGAGTTTATCTTTCTTCAATTCTTGGTTTTGAGATGGGCCTTTGTTCCTGATGAGATGTCTTTTCTTCTTTTGCATGGCAAGAGAGTATGTCAGCATAACTCCTTGCATTATTATTTGTAGTTTATGATTATCCTTTGAAACCAATTCCAGATTTTTCATGTTGAGGTTTTTGAGTATTAAGAATGTTATCAAGTGCTTGAGAACTTTTCCAACTCCTTTTGACTTACTCCAATTCCTTTCTTAGAGATATTATTTCAGCTTCACATTTTTCACAGATATCATCCTTCTCTTTTAGCTTATTGTTCAAGAAGTCTTCCCTTATTTTTTCTTCCTCCTTTTCTACTTTGAGAGAAATTATCTTCTTTCGTAGATTATCATTTTCTTCAATGGCAGTCATTAGTAATTTATCAATGTTTCCTTCATCTTCCAGTTCTGAATCATCATCATTTGTAAATTCCATGAATAACACTTCTTTGCTTCCAACATATTTAATTTCCTTATATGATTCATCATCGCTTTGTTTGTGATGAGGCATATTTCTAGTTGATTTTTTTTGTGAATATAAATTCATCTTCATTAGACTCATCTTGTTTGGAGAAGAAGTTCTTCTTATTAAACCCTTTCTTTTTGTAAATCATCCTTTTAGATTCCTCTTCATCATCGCTATCATGTTTATGAGGACATTTTGCAGCGTAATGACCTATTCTTCCACATTTGAAACAAATAAGAAGGTATTTACCTTTTAGCTTAGATCCCTTATTAAGTCTTCTTACAAATTGAGCTAATTTAGTTTCAGCGTCGGAGTCATCGTTGTTGCTATTCCATCATTTTCGTCTTTTTGTTGATTTTGAGACTCTGAATGCTACTTATTTGAAATTTGGAATTCCTTTCATCATCTCATTGGAAATGAGAATTCCATGAAGTTCATCCATCTTGAGAGTATATAGGTCCTTCATTTCTTCTATGGCACTTACTGTGGAGTCAAATCTATCAGAAAGTGATCTCAGGATTTTTTGAACAATAGTGATTTCTTTAATATTTTCTCCTAGTCATTTAAGAGAGTTAACCACTTTAGCTACTCGAAGGAAGTATGATGCAATATCTTCTTCATCATCCATTTTCAGACTCTCAAATTGTCTTCTATAGGTTGAATCTTTTCCTTCTTAACTTTGGAGTCCCCATCATACAGGGCAACCAGCTTATCCCATACATCTTTGGCCGAGTCACGATTCATGACTTCCATGAATTCAGAATCAGTAATTCCACTAGTGATGGAATTTAAGGCTTTGGAATTAGCAATGTAGGCATTTATTTCTTCCGGATCAGTTAAAGGAGCGGAGGGATATTTGTACCCATTCAAAATAGAGTGCCATACTTCAGGACTAAGAGACAGTAGATAGCAGGACATCCTCTTCTTCCAGAAACCAAATTTTGTTCCATCAAAGATAGGCAGCTTCCCTGTTGCTTCTATATTCTTCATTGTGCCTAAGAATCCTTCTTCCAGCGGTTAGGCTGATAATGAAGAATTTGGTTCTGATACCAATTGTTGGAAATACTGAGAGGGGCATGAATCAGTATTTCTTTTCAATTTTTAATTTTTTCCAATTAGATTCTTCACAATTAAAAATAGAGAGGTGTATAATAATATTATTATTAAGGATCAATAATAAATTCAATCCTTTTTCAAATAATTGAGCACAATAGATATATGAGGGAACCAACCCTTTAATGATTCAAGCAAAAACATGTTTGCAAGAAAAAACTTGGACTTTGATGAGGCTCCGAACTCTAGGGCTTTGACCCTATCCTCTCCAAGGCGCCAACCTTGTATTTAGGGGCAGCTACCCCAAGGACACGAATCCTTTTTATCTTCTTTTGATATGAAATGAGATTGATACTTACCTGAATTTCCTTGACATACTTCTTCACTATTCAATCAACTACAAAAACACCTTATTCTTGTCTTCACACAATCTTTACCCTGCTCTGTCCATCATTTGATTTTACTGCATTGTACAAGTTGATTAATCACTGTAATAGGGTCCAAGTTTACTATAAAGGATTTTTTCCTTTAATATGTGCCACAGTGGGATATTTTGTCACAATACAGGTGCTGCTACAAAGTCCAAGAGTTGTCTTTTTAAAGTCTACAACTTTTATGTAGGTGAAAATGAGCTCCACAAATCTGAACTTGTTGCTTGATCGAGCCACTGTGTAATGTCACAATCTAAATAAAGGCTGGTGTTGGAAAACAAAAACGAGCTCCACATAATCTGTTGTTTGACCAAGCCACTATGTTATATCTTAGTCCAAAGTATACACAGTTTTCTGAAGGTATTACTACATTCCGAAATGCATAGTCCCTTGTTTGAAATTTACAGTTTAAGCTCCTCATGAGGGTAGGTCTGAACTTTATTATCATAGAAATTTTTCTATAGCACCTTGCCCTCGCTGAAAATATAGTGTATAAATTCGATAATGATAAAAATATTTATAGATATTCCCCAATCAACTATTTTACAACCCTTACTTCGGTGCCCTAGTTTACGAGTAAACTGTAACTCACGTTTTTCTTGAGAATATTTTTATCCTTTTCAGAGCCCTTTTTCTTCCTTCTGTTCATGAGTTGTGAATAATGGTAATTGTTTTGTTTCTTGACTGAAAGGGATGATAAAAAATGAAGTCCAAACATGTGCATATATAGTGGTTATGTTTTAGAAATCTGAAGGGGCATGTTTATGGAAAGAGGCCGACATGTAAAATAGGAATATGTCGGCTGGATTTTATGTTATGGGTATATAACTTCAAAAATCAATTTCTCCTTAACTACTAGGGGTTTGAAGGCATGTGATGGCTCCTTGGAAAGAGGAAGTTTTCCACTTTCAGATGGTATAAGATCATTCATAAATATTAACTTTAGGATGGTGAAAATATTCTTTTATTGTGACAAACCTTGAAATGATATAGGCATATGATGATTAGATTAGTTCTGCTTTGTTAAAGGGATCATCTAGTGTGGTGGTAGTGTAGGCTTCATTAGGAGATCTCAAAAAGTTTATTTCCATTAATGACAATTTATCAATGAAAATTATTGACCAACATGTAGGGAGGTCAAACTAACTCATCCCTCACTTTTTGCAAATTGATTCATTACATGTCATCAAAATTTTTTACCTAATGTATTTACCCCTAGGTAAGTCAACCACATCATAATTAATTTTACATAATTGATTTACAGAGGTAAAAAATAATTATACCAAGTGAAACTAGAAAAATTTGAGAAAATTGAGAAATATCAACAAACTCGGAAAATTTGTCAAAAGCGTAGCGCCAACTTCAGCTCCATTTTTGAGGGGGTTCCAGGTGTCCAAATTGAGGTCAGAGTACCTCATTGGAAAGCATGTCCTGTCTAGTTTCCAGATATGTGCCCATTTTCCAAAATGGTCAATGTTTCATTCTCCAACACTGCATAATCCCAAGACTGGTCAAAAGCGTAGCGCCAACCTCCAAAATAGGGTAGAAATGTCATTTTTTGGGTGTTTTTTGACTTTTTGACTACCCTGTTGAGCTAAAAAGGTTTTTTAAAGTGGTTTTCCTTAATTTATTTGGCCTTTTGAATCCAATGGTGGTTCTATTTTCTCCATTGGAGGTCCCTAGGAGAAGTGCAGTGACTAGGGTGTTGTGCTTTTGCTAGTTTGACTATGTCAAATTGCCAAAATTGTAAAAATTTCAAAACTTTTCAAAAATTGCTCAAAATTCCTCAAATTTTCTTCTGTGGGAGGCAGATGATGTATGTTATGCAATGAGTGATGCCTCAGCAATTATTTTAATTTCCTCCCCCTCATTTTTCCTGGTTATGGTTTCAAGTCTTGAATTGGCCTTCTGGAGTTTTGAGCTTGCAATTTGATCTTTCTTGAAGTATTGATTGGTCCTCTTTCTCAATATGTCATTGTCCTTGTTTTCCTTCTCCAGGATATTCTCAAGATGTTGATTGGCCCTGTCAAGCCATTTCTCTGGGTTCTCATTGAAAATAATGGCAAAATGTTGATTCAAATTGAGCTTATTAACAAGCTTAACCTCCATTTTCCTCTCTAGTTCAAGAGCTCTTTTCAGCCCTCTAGTCCTAGGTATTATTCTTGCACATTGTTCTTCTACCTCATTGGTTTCACCATATCTTTCATAAGCCTCATCAAGCAAGGCATTTGCCTTGTTTTCTTCTCTTTTTACCTTGAGAAGCTGAATCTCCATGATGGCCTGCTTGGTATTGAGTTGTTCATATTCTTGTTCATAATATGCAATGACAAACTTAGATCTCTCTAAGTTGGTCTGAAACTCCCTAATTTTGGCATATTTATTCTTGCCAATCAATTTGGATTCCTCAACATCACGCTCATCATCTAAATCAACAAGTTTGAAATATTTCTCTATCTCATGGAGGTCATCCTCCTCATGAATGGCTTCCTCATGTACATATTCCTTTGCCATATTTTTTTTTCCCTTCTGTAATTGCTTTTTTGGTTAAGAAGGCAGGGCCCCTCCCACAATCTGTAGGGAAAACACCTACCTATTCCCTCTCTGATATGTATTTTTCATTGTGCTTATTTCAGCCTATTTAAGCTTGTTGACCTCAACTTTGATAGCTAACTTATCCTGCTCATAATATGGTGATGATGGTGGTGATGGTGATGGAGTAGGTGAAGTGGACTGAGGTGATGAAATGGTAGGAACTGTGGGCTGAGATGGATGCATAGATGTAGTAGAGTGAGATGAAGAAGGCACATCTTTAGTATATGGAACTTGTGGAGAAGTGAAGATGTAATTTGCTATGAATGTGTCCCATGAAATGTTCAACTGGTTAAGTTGATGGTGAACAATGATTTTGATCAAGGAGTGGTGAAAAATACTATTCATCTGTGGGTCAAAACCTCTCTTTTGTACAATGTATACCATTTTGTCTATGATCCTGAAACAATAGTATGGGATATTGAGAAATTTAACTCTTGTGAAGTGCATGAGCATTCTAATGTGATAAATGTAAAGTTTAGAGAGCCTTCCTTCACAAGAGAAATACTTCATGATGATCTTCATCATGGGGGCATACCTATTAAGAAGATAGCTGAAAGGAATGACCCTCTTCCTCTCATTTCTGTACATTGGTGTGATGAATGTCTCATAGTACTGATCCTCCAAATCTTTAGATTTGAACCACCTCTCACCCATGTTTGGAATTCTTGTGGAAGCAACAATGATGGAAGTAGACACTGTGAAAGTCACACCTGCTAGGGTTACTTGATTGTATTTGAGGTTTAAAATGAAGAGCATGATCAAAATAGGGTGATGTTGTACCCTTTCAATCATGTTACAAAACTCAAGGCAACCAACATACTTAAAGCATGAAACTATCGTTGATAAGGCTATCAGTTCTCTAGTATTGGTGGGATCCTGCCTTAGGATTCTCCCTCCTTTGTGTGGCCTTCTAAGTTGTCTATCCTCATCCTCCAATCTATCTTCCTCCCCTATACTATCTTCCTCCTCTTCCATATAGTCTCTATCTTCTTCCATGGTGTCTTGGTCTAGAAACCCTAGGGGAGGAAATGGAAATGGGGATAGGTCTAGGGAGTAGGTACTAGTGTAGGAAAATTTAGGGATATGAGGAAAGGGGTTAGGGAAATTTGGGGGGTGATAGGAGTTCAAGATACCTAGGGAGTTTAAAATGATAATTATATTACAGGTTTGGCATAGTGGCTGCGTAGGAATTTTAGTGCCCTATGACTTATGTTTCTATGGGGAAGGGGTTTAGGGATTAGGAAAGAGTAGTGTAGGGGTAGGGATGGGTTTAATAGTTATGTAGGAAGGTATTGTAGGGTTTATGGGAAGTAAATTGAGAGTGAGGGAGTGATACTAGGGTTTCCACTAGACACTTAGTTTATTTTTCTTATGAAGGAAAAGTCCATAAAAATGACATTTAGAAAAGCAAGGAGGTGAAGATTTTGTGTCACCTACTTGATAAAGGAGCAAACAAGCCTTTGCTGAAATTTTGAGAGAGATTGGAGATGCTTTGATGCTTCTGTTTCTCATTGGGAAAAAGCGCAACGCACTGGGAAAAAGTGCAGTGCGTTCCCCAGGAGCGCAACACCTGAGGTAAAAAATGTAGCACCAAATGCTCTAAGCGCAGTGCCTATTGCCTAAGCATAGAGCCAAGAAAAATTTCACCCCTGACTCTCCAATTTGACTTTTTCGGGCTGAGGGAGTGCAAAATCGACCTTTGGATGTACAAATGAGTTTGAATGGGATGTCTTAGTGGTCTTTATACTTCATTAAATTGATTATTTTGGCCTTGGGACCCACTTTTTTCCTTTTTTATTCACTTAGCCTTTTGAAGCTTTATCCTTTACTTGTCTCTTTCCTTTGACAATTTGTTTTTTTGATGACCTTTGTAAATTATTTGAATTTGACTTTTTGGTTGTTTCGCATCTTTGGAACACTGAGTTAGCAGATTGGGATGGTGAAATTATTATATTTTTAAAGACATAAAATTACATAATTATAATATTAAAAATTATATTTGAACTCAAAATTACATGATGAAATAAGCATTTCTCTTTACAAATCATCTTCACATGGTGAAGAGATGTTATTTGATCACCCTTTACTTGTTGCTATTATGCAGTGGAGATGAAGCTTTATTGGACCTTGGAAACCCTAATGACCTAATGAAACCTTGAAAAACCCTAAAATACCTAATGATAACTTGAAGGACTGAATTTCAAGATGACATGACTAAAATTTGAATTTATGGATGGTGTATAGTCAGCAAGGTATGAAACTATTCCAGCAAGTAATCAAATTTGAGGAAGAGTGATGTTTTTGGTCTAGGGCTACCATCAGTGACTAATTTTTTGCATGACCTAGTGGAATGAATAAAATTTTCTGAGTGGGACCCCTAAGATGATATGAAAAGAGGATTTTTGATCACTGATGGTGGGGATGAAAATACTAACACTAACATAGTCTAATCACTCAGTCTTATGCCACCTATAGCTCAAAAAAAATATAAAATCACAGTCTTTGTGCCTCCATAATGTAATGAGCTCAGTATGGTATCCTTCAATGATGAAATTGTGTGACCAAGCTAGAAATAATACTCCTCAAATTAAGTCATCCTTAAAGGAATCTAAATTCTGCTCTATGAAGTTAACAACTAGATGAAAGGGCTTCATAAAGATCTAAATTGCAAGGAACCAAGTAAGTATTAGTAATATCCAATCAAAAGGTATTTCACTTCTAGGTACATATAAATCTTTGAATTTGTATTCTTACAACTAATCTAATTTGTAATAGCATACATGTTAGAATCTTGATCTTTAAGATATTCTAGTTATAAAATAAATGTCTTATTATTAATTAAATTGATACTTGATATCTTATAATTCCATAGTTACATAAAATATCTAACTTGAAAATTAAATTTGTACTCTTCATATCACAATTTTCTTGAAAGTGTTAATTGTAGGTATATGAGACTATGACTCCATATTCTATGAATCAATCTGTTGGATGTTCAAGAATCGTGGAAAAGGCTTCAAGGTGAAAGTAAGAAGGCCACAAAAATCAAAAGGTTTGTCAAAGAATTAAAGGTATGTATTTAAATGTATGGTCTCACTACTCTCTTTGAAATATCTATTTCATATGTTACTAACTATTGATATGTCTCACACTACTGAATCCTAAAAGGATTCTTTTTTGGGATGAATCACCTGATGAATCTACCCACCTTATACAGCTGAAATTGCTTGAATATAACCTTAAGGAGGTTCTCTAGAAAGCCCTAACCTAAGGGTATGTTGTTTATATGTGAAACCCTTAACCTATTTACGGCTATTTGTGAAAAATTTGTTATTATGATTAATTTTTTTAAATGTCTAATTTAGGATTTGATAAGATCATGGAAGCTCTAAAATTGTTGGAGTTAATATGATGATGTTCGAAATCCTGAAACTTGAAGTCTAATATAACAAAGGTGTGCTTTGACAATGGACTGAAACCTTGGTTTTTGGTTAGGTCTATAAGAAAAATCCCTGTTATGCAAAGTCCTAGAAATGAAACCCTAGGCATATGTTCTCTTGATTGAATCCCTAGCCTATTCTAGGTCAAGGTGTGTCTAATTTATAAATGTTGACTTGCTCTTATAATGGTGATCTACTAGATATGATTGTTGATATATTTTCTAACTGACCTAAGAATCTAGGGTTTGGAAACAAACTTTAGTCAAAATTTGAAATATCTAGGATGATGATTGAAAAGTCTAGCATTTATAAATAAATCCTATTAATGATTAAATTCTCTAGTATTTATGTTGATTTGAATCTATATGATGTTTGTTGAAAATTTATATATGATGAATCTAGGGTTTACATCGAATCCTAGTGGAGGTTACTTATGATATGTTTATTGAATTCTAGGATCTATATTAAACCCTAGTAGAAGCTCTTCATGATATGTTTTGATAATTGATTTGAAATCTAGAGTCTACAACTAATTCTAGTGAAATTTGATCATGTTTTACATGTGATTAAACTTTATTGACTTTATTGTATGAAATCTAGGATTTATATGAATCCCTAGTGAAAATTATATCATGTGAACTTCAAAGGTTATCTTGTAAATATATATTGGCTCTAGGGTTTTCTATATGCTGTAGTAAGGTATGTTATACCTTGGAAGTAACATTGAAACCCTAGATAAGAATGAAATAATTATCAAGTATTCTAGGGTTTATGATAAAATTCCCTAGAAAAATGTTAAAGAGTATATGTCTCTTTTTTCGGTATCTAATATAAATATGAAAATTGTTCCGTGATTTTGATATGGATAACTTTATGCTTCTATAGTTTTGGTTGTACTTTTTGTCTAAATTTGTGCAAGTACATCATAAAGATGAGAAGTTGATAAGTATGATTAAAAGGATAAAAGACATGAGATATTATCCAACACATAAAATATAATTAAATCTCCCTACATTAAGATGGAGCCTGGATAGAAGTTGATCTCACTAAATTAAGAGGGATCCTGGATAAAAGAATAAATGGTTATGATTCTATACTTCATGTATCATGCACTAGACTGGGACTAAAAACTGTAAGTCTTAGTGAATTCCAGGAGTAAGAATCATATTCATGGTTGGAGAATACAATATGGAAAGACATGTTGCGAGATGTAAATTAGGAAGAGAAATATTCTCTTGAAATATTCTATTGATATTCCTACTGGAATTAATTGAAGGGAAACATTGAAACCTCATATTTTGTTTTGATTATGCATTATTGATGATTGGGGTTTGTGTTTGCACATGAAAATATATCGAAGGACTTGATAGCATGTTGGCTACCAACCAGTTTGATTGGGAGATATTGGTTGTTCTTGATCTCCTGGATCAAGGTGTGTTGAGGCTTTGAAAGTGAAGCATTACCAGAGGCTTTGTGAGTGAAGCATTGCATTAAAATGTTGTGGCTTTGAAAGTGAATAATTTTCAAAGGATTTTTGAGTGAAGCATTGCCTCGAAATGTTGTGTTGAGGCTTTGTGAGTGAATCATTTCCTGGAAATACATCATTTCGATGCTTTGTGTTGATGTATGGTTGGGAGGGTGGCATCAGGTGGATGTGCACCTAGTTCGCTGGGTCAGTGGTTAGTAAGTAAGCCTGATGTTACCTATAGAGATTAAAATATTTAGTCCATATTAGTCCCACTTGGATAAATTTCCTCGGTAAAGAATCTAGTCCATGGAATTTCAGTGTCTAAATTGTTGAGTGACTAATGGATATATTTCCCTGGTCAGGAATCTAGTCCATGGCATTGTAGTTCCTAAAATTCTTCATATATAAACTAAGATCTTCCATGTACATATTTTATATATGAATACCTCCCTAGTTAAGATGGAGTTTTGAAGAATGTAACTAGGTTTAATTGTTAAATTATTTGTCATAAGAATTTATTATTATTATTAAATGACTTATTAAAGCATGGGTTTCATGCTTGGGTAATATTTTAGTTTAATGTCCCAATTGTGGACTTCTAGGTTATTCGTTATAGAATTAAATTGATTTATATTGGGCTTTTAAATCATGTAATATTAGGTTGATCAAAATGGCTCCTCCATCAAGTCATCTTCTTCAAAGTCATGGTCCTCCTGGCCTCTTCAAAATATTCAACTTATCCTCTTCAACAACAATGTTAAATTCAACCTAAACTAAGTCTTCTTCAAGTTGGATCTACATTAAATAACATGTCAGCCTAAACAGGGAAACAACTATTCATGATGCTATGTTCGACTCATTTCTATGGACAGATTACTATATATACTCAACTGCAGTTTCACATTATAACTTAGGAATTTCGGATCACTCTAAATTTTTTGGATTATTTTAACAGTGATACAGTTTGGTATTTTCTTTAGAAGGTATTCTCGGTGTTTTTATACTCCTGGTGTAATTACATCAATCTTGGTGAAGTGCAATCTCATGAAAACCATGCTATCACAGTGTTATTTAGAAGGTAGTATTGGTGCAGTGAAATCTCATAAAAATAGTGTTATTCGAAACCATCATATGATACCACAGAAGAGGATTTAGTAAGAACTCAGTGTTGTCTATGTCATGGTGAAAATACAGTCTTAGAATTATGATAATCTTGGTGCTATTAATTTCAAGGTAATGAGGATGGTTTTCAGTGCAAGAAAAGGACATCCCAGTGTTTTTACAGTGAGGAGATATTGGTGCTAAGACAATGAAGGGATGATTTGATGGAAGAATTCCATAGTATAAATTTCCTAGTCATCTTATCTTGAATCTACTGAAGAAAGAATTTTTACCAGTTTTTCCCCAACGAATGGGGTTTTTCCCTGGCATGTACCTACATCTTCTGTCTTCTTCTATTTTTTTAGTGGAATTACTATTGATGATAAATAAAGAACAAATAATAATAACTAAATAACACAAGATAATTTCATTATAAGAGAAATAATTAACTTCCATTTATCTAACAAGAAGAGGATGAAGCAGACTTTTGTTTCGAATGTTTCTCTTTCATACGTGCTAAGGAAGAATAAGGTTTCTACAAAAAATATAGGGTTTCTATATACAAGTTTGATCTTGGAGAAAATGAGGCAAGAAGGTAATGAGAAGGTCACCAAGGGTCATCCTCAAGCTCCAAATGTCAGAGAGAGGCAAGTGAAGGTCAAAGGAATTCTTAGAAACCATATCGAAGCTCACACATGTGGCAAAAACAACAACAGGGGGGCGAATTTCCAACTCTATAGTGGAGGCCAAAAATTCTGTAGGAAAAGGTCGAAGAAGTACTACTAGAAGATATTTGACTGGGTTTGACTGAATCAAGGTTAGCACATCATCTGAAGAGGTTGGTGTTGGTCTTGGAGGGTGTTGGTCTCAATCTTAAGGTCTTGTAATTTTTCAATTGAAGAATCTATAAGGAAGAGAAGATATTAGTGGGTTTTCCTCTCAAGTGGAGAGGTTTTGACCCTGGCTTGCCACCTACATTCTATACCCTTGTTCTTCTTTTTTTGTAGTTGTTTGATTATTCACACACATAATAATAACAAAAAAATATAATAATTAAAAATACATCACAAGCAGTTATCAAGTAAAGAGAAATCATTCTAATCATTGCCCTCTATATTTCTCAAAAAGTATTTCCCACAACATAAGGGTGGCAGACCATAGGTTTACAGTGCTCAGGAGGCACAAGAATTAGGGGATGTTGGATAGAGTATTCCTCATATTTATGTAGCTTTGGATAATAGGAAGGTGGATCAAAAAGCATCTATTATCAAGATGGATGGTAAGCTTTGTGATCAAGTTGTTTCTATTTTGATTGACCCTATATCTAATTATAGTTATGTTAATCCTAACCTAGTGGATAAGTGTGGTTTGAATAAATAAGTACATGCAGAGTCTTGGTTAGTGCAGTTGGATACAGGTACTAAGAAAAGAGTGCACCATTGGGTAAGATATTATGCATTGTAGCTTAGTGGTATGCCTATGTCAGCATATCTAAATGTGTTTCAATTGGGATCATACAATATGCTTCTCAGTATGGATTTGTTGTATCTTTACGGGACTAAGTTAGATTCTTATGAAAATGGAATTGAGATCTTGGATGAAAATGGAGAATAAAGAATATTGCAGGGTAAGAAGAAGGAGACATCAGTTAGAATGGTTACAGCTATGCAAGAAAATCGTAGTCGCGGGAAAGGATGTGTATTGTTTGCAGTTCATATTTAGAGTGATAAAGGTAGGGATATTGAGGATACTGAGGTCTTGAAGAGGTATCCTATTTTTCAAAATTTTTAGGATATATTCCCAATAGATATTTCAGAGTTACTGCCTCACAGGGAAGTGGAATTGTTTATTTATTTGGTACCAGGGGTAGCACAAACATCAAAGGCACCTTATAGGATGAGCAGTCCAAATTTAGTAGAACTGAAGTTTTGGTTGAAGGAAATGTTGGACAAGGGATGCGTTAGGACAAGTGTGTCACCTTGGGGTGAAATAGTGTTGTTTGTGAAGAAGAAGGATGGTACTCTTAGGTTACGCATTTATTACAGACATCTGAACAAGGTGACGATTAAGAATAGCTATTTTTTGTTGAGTATTGATGATTTTTTTGACCAGTTGAAGGGAGAATCAATATTCTTGAAGATCGATTTGATATTAGGATATCATTAGGTATGAATCAAATAAGAGGAAATCTACAAGACTGCTTTCTAGACTAGGTATGAGAATTATGAGTTATTTGTGGTTCCGTTTGGTTTGAATAATGCTCCATCTACTTTCATGTGTTTGATGAATAGTGTGTTGTGTCCCTATTTGGACAATTTTTTTATTGTATTCATCGATCATATATTAATATATTTTGAGAATGAGAAATAGCATTCAGAACACTTGGAAATAGTGTTAAAAATCTTGATAGATCATTAGTTGTATGCCAAGATTAGTAAGTGCAATTTATTTTAGACTTAAGTTCATTACTTGGGACATGTTGTTTCCAAGGAGGGTATAGTAGTGGACCCAGAAAATATGAGGGCTATCATGGAGTGGGAAATTCCTATAAATGTGGATGAGGTCAGATAATTCATGGGATTAGTAGGTTACTACAGGAGGTTCATCATGAACTTCTCATGAATTTTCTATCCCATTACATATTTACATAGGAAAGGAAAGAAGTTTGAATGGACTGAGGAGTGTGTAGTTAGTTTTGAGCAGTTGAAGAAGTTGCTTACAAATGACATGATTTTGAAGATTGCAAATCTTGAAAAATAGTTTGTGGTATGTACAAATTCTTGTAAGAGAGGACTTGGTGGAGTCTTGATGCAATAGGAACAAGTGGTATGCTACAAGTCAAGGAAACCAAACAAGCAAGAGAAGAATTATGTAACTCATGATATTGTGTTGGAAGTGATCATTCATGCATTGAATATTTGGAGGCACTATCTTCTAGGCAAGTGGTTTATGTTAATGAGCGATCATAGTGAGCTTAGGTACTTATTTGACCAACCTAATATGAATGTCAAGAAAGGTAGGTGGTTGGATACACTCAATGAGTTTGAAATAGAGATCAAGTACATTAAGGGTAAAGAGGACGACGTTTTAGATTCTCTTAGCAGAAGAGTGTAGGTAAATCACATTACAGTAGTGAGTTCATATGGGACAGAATTATAGGAGGGAATCTTGTAGGTAGGATAGCCGAATGACAGGTACCAGCAACTTAAGCACATGTTAGAGTAGCAGGGTACAGGTGAACAATATGTGGATTATCATTTCACGACAGATGGTTTGGTTTAATTTAGTGATAGGATCTATGTGTCAGAAAATGGAAAGCTCAAGAAGCTTATCTTGTGGGAATTTCATGTCAAACCGTATTCTGGTCACTCGAGATATCATAAGACATTGATAGAAGTTATTAAGTTATACCATTAGTCAAACTTCAATAAAGGGGTGGTAGATTTTGTTGTGAGGGGTTTGGATTGTCAACAGGTAAAAGCAGAGTGTAAGAATCCAGGTGGTTTATTGTATCTAATTCTGATTTCATAATGGAAATGGGAAATCATTTCCATGGAATTCATTACAGGTTTGTCAAGGACAACCATACAACATGATTCCATTATGGTTGTGGTTGATAGGTTGACCAAGGTATCTCACTTAATTCCAATGAATTCTATGAATTCAACTAGTGAGGTAGCATGGGTCTTCATCAGGGAGATAGTGAGGTTACATGGTATTCCTAGGAAGATTATGTTAGACAGAGATCCAAAGTTCACTCCTAGGTTTTGAATTTTTTTTTTTTGCAGGTTTGGGGACAAAGTTGGACTTTAGTACAATTTATCATCGATAGATATATGGAAAAACATAGATGGTTAATAGGATTCTTGAGGATATGTTGAGGATGTATGTCATGCATCAATAAGGAAAGTGGGAAGATTATCTTCCACTGGTGGAGTTTGCATACACTAATGGGTATCATGAATATTTGAAGATGAGTCCATTTAAGACACTTTATGGGTGAAGTTTTAATACTCCTATTAGTTGGAGTGATTTAGTGAACATGGTATTGATTGAACCAAACATGTTGGTAGAGATGGAACAAGAAATGCAAGTTATCAAGAGGAATCTAAAGGCAACACTGATACACAGTAATTTTTCATTGTCCCTGAAATCCCCCATCCCGCACATTGGAGGGCCTCTCCCGTGACCTGTGAACAGTGACATAACCTAAAACCACTTTCATGGAATCCCCCTTGACAAGGAAAATCATTCCTCTGAAGAAAGTTTCCTTCGAAAAACCCTAAAAAATGATCTTTTGGCCTTAGCGCGACCAACCAGTTTATCCCTTGTGCCAATGGGGAAAATACACTAAAGAGGGTGTGCCAAATGGTGCTCTGTCCCAGTGTCTCACTCACACCAAGCTTAATAAGGATTGTTTTTAAAAAATAAATGGCATAAGTTTGATTCCAACAAAATCCTGAACGAGTCTCTAAAATGAGTTGGGAGGTTTGGCTCTAGATCTCAATGTATGGGAGGTGGTTTTCCACCTATCATGGAATCTTCCTTGAGGATAGGGCCAATCCCACAATTGTAGGGATCTTAACTCCCCTTCCACCATCTATATAAGCTTGCCATTTTCCCTTAGCAAGCTAGTAGTCCTAGTGGTAGTCATAGTAGAAAGAGTTGAATCTGTAGCAAGGAGACTATCGCCAGACAACCTTTGAGAGCCAAGCCAAAGAGAGAGAGATTTGTCCCATTTCCGACGAGATTCATTGAGACATGCTCCACTGTCGACCCCACCAAAGGAAGATCCAATGTTAGAGCTTAAGTTTGTATCATTCCTTTGTTTCATTAATGATAAGCGACTTTGATTATGGTTTCATCGTGTGTCTTTATCTTCAATGCAATGAATTACATCTTCTCTGACTGATGTATAGTTACAAGGTTTAGTTTCTATGCTATGTATCATTGTGTTTCTTCGTGTGTGTGCAGGTGTTCGGATGTGCTAAGCGAAAGGATCGTGATCTGCCAAAGCGGAGGATGAGAAGCGTCATCCTTCCTTCAACGACTATCGCGTAGGACCTGAGGTAGGCAACTTGTCATTTCTTTTCATTTTGTAACTAGAGACCTACATCACTACGTGATTGATTGTTGCTAGACCCGATCTGGGCTAGTAGGGATCGCCTCTGTCCACAAAGGGGATTTACCTCCAACAAACTGGCGACTCCACTAGAGAGGTAAATCCCCTCTGCGGACAGAGGCTATCCCTACTAGCCCAGATCGGGTCTGGCAACAATAAATCATGTAGTGATGCAGGTCTCTAGTTACAAAATGACAAGAAATGACAAGTTTCCTACCTTAGGTCCTACGCGATAGTCATTGAAGGAAGGATGACGCTTCCCATCCTTCGCTTTGGCAGATCACGATCCTTTCGCTTAGCGCGTCCAAACACCTGCACACACGCGAAGAAACACAATGATACACAGCATAGAAACTAAACCTTGTAACTATACATCAGTCATAGAAGATGTAATTCATTGCATCGAATATAAAGACACACGAATGAAACCATTCTCAAAGTCGCTTATCATTAATGAAACAAAGGAATGATACAACCTTAAGCTCTGATGTTGGATATTCCTTCGGCAGGGTTAACATTGGAGCACGTCTCAATGAAGCTCGTTGGAAATGGGAAAAAGCTCTCTCTCTCTTCGGCTTGGTTCTCAAAGGTTGTCTGGCGATTGTCTCCTTGCTACAGATTCAACTTTTTCTACTATGACTACCACTAGGATGCCCAGCTGCTAGGAGAAATGTAGCTTCTGGAAGGGGTTGGGATCAATTGGAGAGTTAACCCCTATCCTCAAAGGAAACTCATGATAATTTGGAAAATACCTGTCGAACCTGCAACTCATTTTAGAGACACGTTGAGAATTTGATTGGAATCAAAATTTTCCGCCATTTATTTTAAAAAAATCCTTATTAAACTTCCATGGCAGTTTCTTTTGGGCCATAAACATGCCTGCCACAGTGGATTTTCCCCCGATGCTTGTGGCGGCTGTGAGTGCACAAGGCCAAAGATAGGGTTTTCAAAGGCTTTTTCTTTGAGAATGTGTCAGAATTGCCATGAAAGTGGTTTCAGATGTCACTACTCCTTAGGTCACGGGAAAGACCTACCCTCCCAATGTGGCAGTGATAATGCAGGGACGATGAAAAATTACTATGTAACAGATCCCCCCTAAAGCATGAGGCCCAAGAGAGAGAGAGGGGTGAAATACTTTATGAGAATGTGCCCAACTAAAAATACTGCCGTCGGAAAACCTGCATAGACAAGTATAATTGATATCTCAAATACATGATGTGTGGTATGGGCGCAGCCATCCATAACAGAGTATACAATAATCAGGATCCAAGCTATGGACGCAACCATCCAGTAAGGATCAGTAAATAGACTCAGGTATGGTCGCAGCCATCCAATCAATGAGTCATGTAACCAATCATGATAATCTATAAAATCCGCAGCCTAGATTCCATCAGAAAAAACCCAGGGTCTTGTGCTCCATCTCGACCCGAATAGAGTACAAGTTCTAGCATGTGAATAAGTGAGCTGAAGTCAAACATGAAAGAACATCGTCTAATTACCAGCCAATGATGAAAGTCATTAACAGATGTGAGAGGAACCATCAATAATGACAATGGCCCTCAAGGTACTATAGGTACAGTCCACAGAATGTTAATAGTGAGCTAGCGTCGAACACCTGCAGAATCATCCGATCGAAGGTCAATGATGAAAACCTTACGTCAAATGCAAAGAACTTTCCATTGAGGCATGCGGGCTCAAAGGTACCTAAAGGGAGTCTCTAGATTAGCTTCCTGGATAATGAGTTGAAGTCGACAGGAAGTGACCTTGATCGAAGGTGGGCCATAGTGTTTCCCACATCATCGACATGAGACAGAGGAGCATAATGTTTGTGAATCAGGATCAGTAGAGAATTAGAGGAGGGTTGAAAATTGTAGAGGTCAACTTCTCTTGAACATATCAGCGGCATGACATTGGACTTTGCCGTATTTGACATCAAAATATCTGAGGTCATGATGACGAGGCAAAGAGTAGATGAGAGTTCAAAAAGGATAACCCAAACCCATGGAGGCAAGCAGAAAACGAGATGAAATGTCCCCAACTTGACACAAATGCAGACAAGTGCCATGTTCAAGAGTGACATACTGCCGACATGACGGTGATACTGGTTCCATTTTCCCCCACCATTTCTGGCAAGTACCTCTTTATTTTTACACAAGCTTGAAGAGGATACCATATGCTTGTCATATAATTTTGTCCTTTGGACAAATCCATCCTAGTACATTTAACGAGCCCTAAGAAGGAGGAACTTGAGTATCGTCATTACGATAGAGTCTGATGTCATCATGTTTTAATGAGTCTGAAAAAGGAAGAACTCGACGTATTTTCATGTTTATAGAGTTTGAAAAGACAGCGGAAAAGTAAACTCCAGCAGTCCCTTTTCGTAGATATTTCCTTAGATCCGAAAAGGTAGAAAACTATGTTTGAGAAAACCTCCTAGTTGCGATAGGCTAGGGTATTCCTTTTTTGTAAATAATCTATCCCAGCCCGAAAAATGGGTAAACGTATACTAGGTAGATGTCGCTTCGCAGCCAATTTAACGAGCTCAAAATGACAAGCGACTCGACAATCTTTTCATTTTTAGAGAGTCAGAAAAGAGCTGAAAGTTGACTCCTCCTAGAGGAACGAGTGATATAAAGGGTAGCTACTAGTTCCGGTGATGGTGGAACTACTCAGAATAAGATAAAGGTCAAGAGGCTGGCTAACAATAGCACTTATCATAGCGGTTCCTCAGGAATGGGTAAAAAAATCAAGTGAAGACATATGATCGCCCAAGCAGATGGTGACAATGGAGTTAGAAAACCAAGGCTCATCTGGAAAAAACAGGCTGATGAAATGGAAATCACAAGAGGTAAAATGGGAAAGGTTTCATTTTTACACAAGCTTGAAATAAAAAAAATCTGCTTGAAGTTGGTTTCATTTTTACACAAACTTGAAACGGAAACAAACTATGCTTGAAAAAATAAGCATGCCACCAGCATGGTGACTCAATTCAAGGTACATGCCCCCCAAGCTTCAATCCGTATGAAAGGCAAATGGAGTGAAGGTTCAAGTTACGAGATCAAGAGAAAGACTCGACTGGGATTTTACGAGATCTTATAAAAGACTCGAATTGAACAGGAAAGTGTTTCATTGTTTTAACGAGGTTGACACATTAAAAGAACTATCCTCGGATGACCTTGTCAGGGTAATTTTTAAGGATGGAAAATTATTTTAAAGTTTAAAAAATTGGCGAATCTCACTAGTCCCTAATATGCAAACTATAAAATGTTTATTGATATATTTGTAAAATTATTCAAATTTATAATGATATTGTATTTATTTTCTATATAATGTTGGCGATTTTGAAGGTAAAGTAATTTTTTATTGTAAAATTTGGGCGAATATTTTTTATAAAAAAATGGAAATTGGCGAATCTTTTTTTTGGAAAAACCATGGAAAATTAGCCCATCTGCGAATAGTAGCCCCTAAAATTTTCCATGGACTTTGTTTCATTTTTTAACGAGGTTGATACATAAGACAAACTATCCTCGGATAAACCTTGTTTCATGGTTTTAGGAGCTTGACATAGGAAAGGAACCATGCTCCGACAACCTTGTTTCATTTTTTAAGGAGCTTGACACAGGAAAGGAACCATGCTCCGATGAGCTTGTTTCATTTTTTAAGGAGCTTGACACAAGAAAAAAAACTCTGCTCCGACGAAAAACTCATCATGAGGAATAAGAATTCATGGCATCCAAGAGTTCCCCATCCGACGGAAAGACAACATCTTGGAAGTCTGGACCCAATGCCCCCAGTACAATATGCATGATGGCATCATCACTGAGTATAGGCACGGGGTAGGTAGCCAAATAGTTGACCTATGGTGGGGAAGATTCAACGGGTGGATAAAAACCAGGAAGGGATGATGGTAGGCCAATTGCCACATCAGGACCAAAGAATGAAAGCTGATCAATGTTCACGATTTTTCCTTCATGTGGAAAACAGACCACACGAAAAAGGAGGATACAAGCGCTCCCATGGCATAGGTGTAATCGTGCCCCAATAGTAGATTAAAATCCAAGGGGCCTGGAACAACCATCATGTCCATATGGACGGTTTTACCTCCCAAATTAATAGGTAACCTTGGAAGGATCCCTAACGGTTGACTAGTTCTTCTGTTAAATGCCAACAAATTCTGTGTAACAGGCGCAAGCGGCGGTGAACCGAAATCTTGCCAGGTAGTCGAGGATAAAATACTAACAGATGCGCCTTTGTCTATAATGGTGCTGGGGACAAACAGACCAAAGGTATATACCGTAATCTCAAAGGGCACATAATATGGAAGGCGGTATCCTGCAAATCGACTCCAATCAAAGGAAATGACCAAACTACTCGAAGGGGCTACCATTGAACCGAGATGGTCTTCCCTTGGTGTTACAGGAGAAGAAGGAGCATCCTCCACAAGCTCCATCTCAAAGGCGGGAGGGGTATCCTCTGGGACCTCCATCATGGGAGGTGGAGGAGCAACTTCTTGAGGTATAGGGACAGGAGAATCTTTCTCCAAGTCCAAGGAATCTGAAGAAACAAGAAGAACCTGAGGGATGTGAGATCCAATCTCGACGGAAAAGACCTGGTGTACCATAGATGGGGCCAACTCAATTGATCCCACAACCAATGGTTGGTCGGGAACGGATTCCTAAATTTGAATATTCGAGGGAGCGGGATTGACCAAGGATGACTCTTGACCAATCGTAGGATCAGCTGGTGGAGGGCTCAAAGAAATCCGTTTATACCCAGCTGGGATGCATGGTGTAGAAACAGTAAAATTGTCCAAAGATCGCTTAGCTTCATCCATATATGGAAAAAGGTGAATGGCATGGTGCCCTTCACACAACTTACAGGGATTGGTAATATTACCCTGCTTCTTAGGAGCCTTATCAGCAACAGCTGAAGACGTGCCCCCAACCTGACTCCCAAAAGCCAAAGGAAACAACAGGCGACCGTTGGACCATACTTCGAGCACCGCGGGAATGCCAAGGCAGTCTCGAAGAATATGGTCTCCCATGCACAACATGGAAGGGAACTTGAATTTCCATTGAGGGTTGGGAGGTTTATCAAAAGGAGATTTTTCAGAAGCAGTAGCCGGAGCTTTAGCCTCTCTCTTATCGGACTTCTTCTTCTTTGTCTTCTTCTTCTTCTTCTTCTTAGCCACCTGGTTATTCGAATCTAGACTTTCACCAGACGAAGTAGAAGACGAGGACACAGAAACAGGCGAAGAAGGGGAGAGGTCCACCTTCAAATCAACATGATGTTGTTCAGGCGGAGGAACTGATTGAATAGTATCCGAAACATTTGGGACCACAGAGGTTGAAAAAAACCAAATAGGCAACCCAAAATTTAACCCAGGAAGGGACAACGTTGCCATATAAGGAGCGCCAACATTGCCAAAAGGAGGAAAAGGACTAGGATTCCCTTCAGAGGGGATTCCTTGGTTGGTGAACTCTAGAAAAGTTGCGATTGAAGATGACCCAAAACAACACCCTAAGGAAACTAACTTTAACCGGGAATATTTCGTGGGCAATTAATTTTTTTAAAACATTGAAACAGAACTCTACTGTTTTATATTTTAAAAGTCAAGAAACGAGTAAAAGATGACTCTATCTCTTTCAGTTTGGAAACAAGCGTGAAAGGACAAGCGCTTGATGATATTTTCAAATTTAATGAGTCAGTAAAGATCAAAATGACTGCTCTGGTAATCTAGGAAAGTGGGTGTACCAGATATCCGTGAACTGCCATATACACCTTGGTTAAAAAATGAAAAAGAAATCAACCAAGGACTTGACGTACGTGGAGGTAATCTCCCCTAATGCTGTGTCCGGTGTATCATGGGTAAAAGGCGGCAGACTCGGCTTCCTACGGATAAAGGATAGCAAACTAATGGGGTCTCCATTTTTATACTCGATGGTATGGGGAGCACAAGTCCGTACTAGCGCTGTCTAAATCCAGATGGAAAACGAAAGCTACTAGGTTTAACGATGCCAGAACACATCTCTAGCCTAGACCACTAAAAATGTTTCATTAGATTTAAATGCTTCCTTAGGTTGATTGAATAAATTTTATGGTTGATCTTCAATTATGTTTCAATTTTAGGCCCTACTGAATGTCATCTGAAAATCTCCTATATGCAGCTATATGAGGAAATAAATCTTTCAATTCGATCAATGCTATCTAGTTAAGGGAAGAGCTTCAAACAATGATGCAACAAACAACAATACTGAAAAAGAAAATTTTTCCAAACTAGATGAATTTTACTATCCAAAAGTAGTCTAAAACATTTAACGATGCGAATAATGCAATGTAATCTATGAAAAATCCTCTTTTTTGAAAACTATGCAATTGTAATCTATGCACAATTTCCTTTTTCTTTTGAAACGATAAGAATGCACTCAATGCATTTTTCGATGAAATGAGAATCTACTTAATGCATGCTTTTAATGAAAGAGAATGCACCCAATGCGATTTTTAGCTTTCAGTCATTAAACAATGTGATCTAAGTTCAATGATAAATCTCAAAAATACTTTTCAATGCAATGTGATCTATTGCGTTTTAACGAAAAGAAAACTTTGAGACAAAAACTAAATGAACGCAAATCTTCTTAATGGAAGAATGAATGCAAAAAGGATACGAAACCACACTAAGAATGAAATCGTTGTTTTAAACACTTTGTAACGAAATTCCTCAAAAGGCTACAAGACATATGAGGTCAAGCACAAAAAGGACTTCCAAAGAATGAGTTCAAAACAAGGCATTCATCCCTTTTACATCAAGAAATCATGGAAAGATGACATTCTAGTTGAACAATGAGCAATGTAATCTTTGCTCATACAGAGGAAAGACTGGAAGGGAAAGACACACTGGTGAAGGATTTAGGGAAAAAACCTCAATTTTTCATACACCCTGAAATTGGCATGACTTTTGTGGGTGAAACTAGTGCCAACTGGTGCAACTTGCTCACTAAAAACTAGCACCAATGGCCAATTGGCACGTGTTGCTAACTGAAAACAAGCGCCAATGCCTGAAAATGAAAAAACAAAGAGTTTCTCCCAACTAAGACCAGACTCACCACTTCAAGAAAAATCTAAAAATAACCCAGAAGCAAAAGTACTGACCAAAAAAAATCCTGAACAAGGGAAAACCTTAGCACCTACAGGAAATGGTACGACTATCTGGCTGTAATCAGTGCGAGACAGGGGATGGCGCGGGTGATGAACTAGCAACTTGCGCCAATGGGTGCAACTGTCAGGGTGGAAACCACGCCAATCAAGCCAACCATGAAAAGATGAAAATTTTGGAAAATCAAAGGTCAAATCTGATCCTCTAGGGCTGAATAGGGGTTTGACACCAAAGGAGGTGAACCAGAAGAGAAAAAAAATCAATAAAAATCCAAAAACAACCAAAAGAGAAAAGACTAACTCCAATTGAATCCCTAGTGGAGTCGCCAGTTTGTTGGAGAGGTAAATCCCCTCTGTAGACAGAGGCGATCCCTACTAGCGCAGATCGGGTCTAGCAACAATCAATCATGCAGTGATGCAGGTCTTTAGTTACAAAATGACAAGAAATGAAAAGTTTCCGACCTCAGGTCCTACGCGATAGTCGTTGAAGGAAGGATGACGCTTCCCGTCCTCCGCTTTGGCAGATCACAACCCTTTCGCTTAGCATGTCCAAACACCTGCACACACATGAAGAAGCACAATAATACACATCATAGAAAATAAACCTTGTAACTATCCATCAGTCATAGAAGATGTAATTCATTGCATCGAAGATAAAGACACACAAATGAAACCATAATAAAAGTCGCTTATCATTAATGAAACAAAGGAACGATACAACCTCAAGCTCTGATGCTGGATCTCCCTTCGGCAGGGTCGACAGTGGAGCACGTCTCAATGAAGCTTGTTAGAAATGGGATAAAGCTCTCTCTCTTCGGCTTGGCTCTCAAAGGCTGTCTGGCGATAGTCTCCTTGCTACAGATTCAACTCATTCTACTATGACTACCACTAGGACTACTAGCTTGCTAAGGGAAAATGGCAAGCTTATATAGATGGTGGAAGGGGAGTTTGGATCCCTACAATTGTGGGATTGGACCTATCCTCAAGGAAGCTTCCATGATAAGTGGGAAACCACCTCCCATACATGGAGATCTGGAGCCAAACCTCCCAAATCATTTTAGAGAATCATTTAGGAGTTTTTTGGAATCAAACTTCCGCCATTTATTTTTAAAAAACAATCCTTATTAAGCTTGGCATGAGTGAGACACTGGGATAGAGCGCCAGTTGGCGTGCCCTATTTGGTGGATTTTCCCCATTGGCGCGAGGGCTGAACTGGCTGGTCGCGCCAAGGCCAAAAGATCAGTTTTTAGGATTTTTCCAAGGAAACTTTCTTCAGAGGAATGATTGTCCTTGTCAAGGGGGATGCCATGAAAGTGGTTTTAGGTTGTGTCACTACTCACAGGTCACGGGAGAGGCCCTCCAATGTGTGCAACGGGGATTGTAGGGATGGTGACAAATTACTGTGTAACAAACATGGAATAGGGAGAAGAGTTATGCATATCATCACAAAGAATTTAAGGTGTTTCAAGTTAGGGAACATGTGCACTTGTGCATAAAGCCCACGAGGAGCTCCTTGAGGATTGGGTCATATGCCAAGTTGTCACCTCAATATTGCGGGCCTTTTCAGTTCCTTGAGAGTATTGCACCAGTCGCCTACTGACTTGCACTGCCTCTGACAATGAAAGTCCATGATGTATTCTGTGTTTCAATACTTAAGAAGCATTTACGAATTTTTATCATGTGATTGATTGGTTTGTGTTGCAAGTGGATCCAAAGGGATAATTCTATCCAGAACCAAAACGCATATTACAACAAAAATAACTCATGCTCTAAAACAAAGAAATCGAGCAGGTTAAAGTGTAGTGGAAGCATTATGGGCCCGATGAAGCTATATGGGATATGGATGATCATATGTGGGATTTATATCCTTCATTATTTGTTGGTTCAAGAAAATTATCTTTTGGTATATATATATGGATGTTGTTGTAAATTCCACAATGAGTTGTGTTATAAAGCTCCACTACGCGTCATTATTGTCATGTTTGTCAGGTTGGTCATGGTTTGCAGTTGTTGTTCATTGTAAAATATTGTTTTGAGCTATGTTATAAAGCTCCATGGGTAGTATGTTTTTTTTCAGTGGCTTGCTGGGCACAGGTGTCTTAGAATGCCGAGGATGGTGTTCCCCCAAGGGGGAGGGGTTTGTACCAACCGTTGGTTGATTTCATATTTAAATAAAATAATACCAAGGTCATGAGAAATTGAAGGAAAAATGAAGAAAATATAGGTCTCAATGACAAAAAGGTTTCTGAGGATCAGTTCACAACCTTTTTTCAATTTAGTTTTGGAGATATTTTCTATTTTCTCATCCTCTCATACACTTGCACACTTAGGGAATTATTGGAGCATGCTTGGAGCACCCTAGTATTCACTTAGATTTGGGGAAAGAAGGAAAAGGGAAAGCAGGAAATCAGAAAGGGAACAGTTGTACAAATAGCTATAGTTCAATTTTTTTGTAGGTAACATGTTGCATGTGTGTTCTCCTTGTTGATTTATGAATGCATGGTGGATGCATGTGATTATATGGTTGTGTATTATCATTGGCATGGAGGGTTTCCTAGATTGACATTGCTTTTAGCCTTGCATTGCAATTTCCTGGATATCCATGGTGTTGTGGGTTTTTCCATTTGATTGTTTTTTGGTTAGTGCTCATAATTCCTTATGGTTGTGGGTTGGAAAAAACACTTTGGAAGCCCTAGAACATCTTGGGTTGAGATACTAGTCCTGGAGCCTAGGTTGGGAAAAACACTTTAAAGCCATTAGTGGGTTGATTTACTAGTCCCTAGAGTTATTATGGAAAAATAATCTGCAACCCTAGAAGGTTGTGGTATAAGTTACTAGTGCTTAGAGCCCTTGATAACTCGGGTAGAGACCGATCTGGTTGGTGTTAGTAATGTCCAACCATGAGGTGGAATCACTAGTTTAGGGTTGAGGTGGTTTGGTCTCTAGAAGCCTTAGTGTGTTTTTTTTTGGTTAATTCCATGAGATCACATATTCATGATTGAAATATTATGTGGAGGTGATTTACTGAAAGAGATATTTGGTTCAACCCAATCTATGGTCAGGTGGTATGTGGAAGTCCTTGACTTGGTTGGAATTCTCATATGTTAATAAGATTTATTATTCTATGATAATTCATGTATAATTTTTGGAATTAAATTGGTGATATTATGGTTGGGTTGCCATAGTTTATATGCTGGTTATTTTCTGGTTATATGCAGTTCACATGATGTGTATATTTTATGCCTCTTGTCATGAATTGTTTAGCTATTGATCAGTTAACGAATGTATGGGCTAATAAGTGGTATTGCAAGTATGTGGAGATGGCATAAGGCCTTGTCAATGATTATTTGGTGATCTATTTGAATTAATGAACATATATTTATTTATAACCTATAGGTAATATGTACACAAAGTGTTCGTATAAATGATTAATTTGGACGTCCAACTTCCGAAGGTCATAACTTTTCCATACGATCTCTATTTAACTATCATAATACCTCATTTTGAATATCTCCACGAGGAGGCAAAAAATAGACAAGTATACTAATATTTTTATTTTCTATTGTATCCATTTTCCATCAAAATGTCGTTTAGGCCTTGAAAACAGTCTCAAATGTTTAGAACCCGAAAAAATACCAAAAATAGAAAGTTGTATTAAATTTAAGGGAACAAAACTGAAATGAAATAGTGTTGGATCAAATTAGGCTAATAAAAGTGTGATCATGTGTCACTGGGTTTTTTCAGTTAGTTCTGGATATGTGGACCCCATTTTCCATAAGTACATCTTGGAAATTGGGTCTCGCACCGTAAATATCATCTCATGTTTATCCCATTGAGTTCATGGATTTGGGTAAATGTGGGAGGTGTTGAGAAATATAGGGCATATTAGTTATGTGATTTCTCTTCTATTAGTAACTACTTGTTAGTGATTTTTAATTCTATAGATTAGGATCTTTGTTTACTTAGGTTATTAGTGTTCTTCTTCATCAAACAACTACCAATGAATAAATCATAAAGAGACAAGAGACACAAAATATAGATTATCATTCAAAGCCAAAACCTCTCACTCTTTGAGAGGAAAACTTGAAACAATTCCTATTATTATAGAGATTCCAACTGATGAGTACCAAGACCAAGACCCTTGACCTATCTGCCTCTCCAAGACCAAGACAAAAAGCTCATTTTTCCATGATAGTCCACTTTATGCTCCTTCCTCCTTCTCGACATCTTCTTCAACCTTGGCTTTATTTAGACTTTCACCCTTCTTCCGCTTCAGCTCCCTAGGAGTACTATGCCACTACTGCAATAGACTTCGGCCTTCAATGTTGTAATATACTTTTCCTCTTCTCAGTCTTTACTACTTCCATAGATTTTCACCTTTCCTCGACCTTCATCATTGCAATTTACTTCCACGTTTCCTCTTCCTTCACTTTTGTAATGTACAATTATGCATTTTTGTGTGTGTAGGTAAGATGGCCCACAAAATAGTCACAAATCAACACAAAATTCCTCTTTTCTCTTTCTTCCTTCCTCAATGGTAACTTGACTCCCTTGATGAACCTAGCACTTCAAGCTGTGATCTGCAAAAATCTACCTCCGAAATGATGTTGAGCACTCATATTTATAGTTGTTGCCCAACGTAATTATCCGACTTGACATGTGAGTGAGTCGACGTGACTGTTGGAGGAGAAACTTAATTCCACTTTGAAGTCAACTTGAGGTTAATGATTGTGCATGGTCTTGGAGGGATATTGGACATATGCATTGACTCAGATACAAATACAATATTCCCAAGAAGGGTCCTTCATACATGAAATTTACTCAAATTGAATTTATGACTAATCCTAAGGAATCACATTGGGAGTTTAACTAAAAATAAAAATTCCTTGCTCATGAAACCCATGAGACAAGCATTAAAATAATAATTTTTTTTTTTATTATTTTCATGAATTACATAAAATCATAATTACACATGTCATTATGAAGACCAATCCTAGTTACATTTTTCAACACTCCCGCTTAACTAGGGAGGTATTCATAATGGTACTTGGTCATTTTTAATATGAATAATTTCTCATAAGAAGAGTCAGATTGTTAACCCATTTTTATAACATCATATCAACCAGAATTTTCACATAAAAATGCCTTGACTAACAGCTCTATATCTCCATGAGATCTGAGTACAATGTTGGCGAGGCTAATGATGTATAGACACCCTCATCATTGTCTCTCTCGGAACATACCCCACCCAGGTTCTCAGGGTGTCTTCCACCAATACTATTCTTATCTTGGATTCCTAGTCATAAAAAATATCAGTCCTCAATCACTACTCTTATATTTGAATCCCTAATGCATATTCAAAGAGCATCAGATGCAAAATTTTTACCCAACCCTCCATTTTTTCTTCCCAAGTGAAGAAAATAATGATGTGTCTATCTCTCCCTCTTAATTAGGGAGGACATATCTATTCTAATAAAGGAATGTGCTCATTCATATAGAAGGAATGTACCTAATATCCGTCTTGGCTTAGTAATTTCCAAGTTTCTTCCAAGTAAGAAACTTGTTTCCAGACTTCCTGTTAATTATGTACCTACAACATCTCCTCAGGTGGAGATAATCGGAGAACCAACTTCTTTAAGAACTCCTCATGATGTCATAAACTTCTTTTACTCATTCAGGAGTCTTCATATTTTGGGACTTCTTCTTAGGGGACATAACATCCATCACTTTCATCCATGATTCAGTCATGACATCATCAGAAAGTGATCCATCATTCAATATCTGGCCTTCCTTCATGCCATGCTAATTGTTTATGCCATGTTTAATTAAGGATATTTCATCATGCTACATTTTAATTGGTGGTGGACGACATCCATACATATTCCCTTGGAATACCTACATAAACCCATCCAGATATTTGTTCAAAAATAAAGAAATGAACATTAAAATCAACATTACCTTTTTTATGGTCTCTCATCATGACATCTTCTAGTTTTCATCAGCATCCTGCATACATGTCGACACATCTCCCAAAGATACATATTTTCAAGGGTCTCTTTATTTTTGAGACTCCATCATATTATTCATATCTTCCATGGGGATATCCTAGTAAAATATTCTTGGTCTTTCGGATGTTGATTTCCTTTACCATGGTTTCATATTCCATGATCTCTTCCTTCCTTTCTTCACACATTGTATTCCCAGGAGCTTCCAATCAAAGTTCCTCAATTGTATTCAACCACCTCATCCTTCATATGGGGACATATTATGTTGATTTCATCTAGTGAATGTGTGACCCATGCATTCCTTCATTCCTTTAAGTGAGTAGATCCTTCCTTTTGATTATGCTCTCAAGATAGAGCATTGATACATGTTACCTGTAACCATATGAAATGACTTCCACAATATCAAATGTAAGCATACATACCTCATTTTTTCTTTGGTTCATCCAGACTTCCTGCAACAGCTTCCTTGATTGAAATGGCTTCAATACTTTGATATTATTCACCTTTATGTCATCATATCATCATCCAATGAATTCCACAAGTTTCGAATTCGCGATGAAACAATTTATTTTCTTCATGATGGGTGAACCTTTCAATGAATATTCCATCAGAGAATCTTGGGGATCTAAAGTATCCATATCAACATATGTTTCCTTTTGACAGATGTATGATGGACCTAGTACTATATGACCTTGCCACTTATGTTCCCAATGAGATTCCCAAGATTTATATCCTTGACTTCCATAGATTCTAACCATATTTCATGTTTCTCTATGATGATGTCCTAAGCTCTTGCTTTGAATGCTTCTATGATGCCTTGATGCATCATATTTAGTGAATTATGATGGCCATATATTAACACAAAAGACTTAGGAACTTGAAAAGAACTTAGGTGAGGAAGAATATCTCAGTAATAGAGATCTCTTACTTCCTCTTTCTTGGACTTCCTCTTTTCAACTTCCTCTATTTCTATGGCGATATTGGATTGTTCACTTCTTCTTTTATTTCTTGTCTTGTCTTTAGGACAATATCTTTCATAGTTTCCATATTCCTAACACCCATAGCATTGAATTTTAGACATGTCCCTTTTCTTATTCCAAGAACTGGACTTTCCACATTTTCCTTTATTCTTGTCATTACAGCATAAGCTTTATTTTTCTCACCTACTCCCACATCATATTTTTCCTTTATTCTATATTATTTAATATTTCATAGTGACCATAGATCACGGAATGGAGTAGCTTCTTTATTCCCATAAATAATTGAAGTAAGTTACCCCACTCCTCGAGTGGTGCATTTATTACAAGTGTAGTAATTTCACTATCAAACGTGGCTTCTCCCAGATCTTGTAGTTGATCCCGAATCACAGATATCCTCAAAAATTATGAGTGTATTCCATATTCCTTAGACATATTTAGCTTGTAGAGTTGTTTCCTTAATGATATGACTTATCTAGTAGTGCTTATGAAATACAACTCTACCAGTTTGTCATAGATTTATTTTGAAGTTTTGAGTTTAGATACATATGGGATGAGGGGATCCTTGATGGATTCTATGAGAATCCTTTGAGCCCCAACTTCCCCTTTCATATATTTGGCATGATATTGAGAATATTCCTCTCTTTTTTTAGTGATATATCCTTTCATATGTTCCATAACCTCATTTTCAATGATATTCATATCGGTCCTTTTCTTCCATGCAAGATAGTTTGAAGCCCCAACCAATTTGTTGCCTTCCTTGCAAAAAGGCATTTTGACAGATTCAGATGTGGATACATATTATTAATTGATAGGCTACTCCTTCTTCTCGTTGGTTCCTTGATGTTGATGATGACATAGAGGATAGAAAACTTCACCTTGATGAAGGTAGTATTCTTCAGGAATGATCATTGATCCCATGGAGAGTGAAATGATACTGCCTTTTGATCTAGCTTGCATTGGATGAATAGTCTTCAAAACACTTTAAATTGAGTAGATGTAGCGTTTTGGACTTCTCCTTCTTGATGATGATCCCAAAACTTCTTTCTAGACTTCTTTTTTATATGGTGTTGACGGGAAAATATGTCCGGCCAACAGTAGGGGATCTCCCCGGTAGAAAGTCCCAATTAGACTTTGAACCGTTTGGAGTAGGGATCCCGTCCGGGGTGTGGGTCCGGCTACCACTTAAATGAATTTCTCTTCGGTCTCGAGCAACCTAATTGAATCTGCAAACATACACTTATTTACGTGATACAGAATACATGACTGATGTATCAAACCAATATATGACACTATGCGTAGCAAGGTAATAAACAAAATGCGTACACCCAGGAAGTTTCGTTAGCAACACATCTATGGGGTATGCATGCAAGATAATCTGACCACCAAAGAAACAGTTCTTTATGGCAAGAATATCCCTTAACTTTCTGAAAGATATAACGAAATGCTAATAAAACAGTTCATTAACATTCATCATAAGAGTAGATAGTAAACTTGAGCATCATCAACACAATCACAGATAGCTATGGGGCATGAATGATACTATCAATAACACAGGTTCATTAATCAAACGATATTCTGAAACTGTACGCAGAATACACACAGTGTTGTCACAGCTAACACATCATCCAATCAAAGGGATTTTAACAAGTATTTGTATTACATATGTCAAGAGTATGATTCTTCAATTACAATGCAATATTGCTTTTCAATCCACAAAAGAGAAGCCCTTAACTATGTGCCCCGCAGGGGTATTTATAGATTCAAGACACGCCCTTTAGGCTTTCCGACGCTTCAACTTCCCGACGGTTCAGCTTCCCTGCGACCTTTGCCGAACATGCGACCTGCGACTTAGGTGCCGATGCGACCTGCGACCTGGGTGCCGGTGCGACCTGCGACCTGGGGACGGTCACGACTTGCGCCTGAAAAGCTTAGCTATGGAGGTGGTTGTGTGATTGAGGTTTCTGGAACGTAAACTTTCTTGCCCTTGAGGAAATATCGCCAAGTCTGGTAATCCGCTGCTATAGGGGCGACAAGAGGGGTTTCCTCTTTTATTCGATGCATACATTCCAGGGCATTCGGTATCAGAGTCTCCTTCTTCTGAGAGATCAGGATTGAGAGGGAGGCAAGCTTGGTATAGATTTGTACTGGAGTGACAAGCAACCAATTTAGGTTCTCTTGTGATGCCTCAAATTCTGGTGCGGCAGCAACTTGTCTCACGGGTTGCAAAAAAAAATGAATTTCCTGCTCTACCTGCTCCCATTCTTTAGTTTCATCCAGTGCCCCTAACGATGGAATGTGATGAAGAGCTTTCATGGAGTCAATACCACTGATCAGGTGATTATATGCAGACATCACTTTGTCCAATTCTTTGGCCAGCTTGTCTTTGGACTTCATATTCATCCGAATTTGTACTTTGGCGTCTTGTGTGTGACTCCAATCCTTCCTAGGCACATGTTAGGGAGCTTGCTGATACTGCGCTGTCCAGTTTATCATTTTGTCCAAAGCTACCGAGGCTTCCCTGAGCTGCTCATGCTTCTGTTTGGTTTCCTCTCGTGCCTCTGCCAACGGGGCCACTGTTTGTTTTAGGGTGAGCATTTCCTTATATACTTGCCTCATGGTCATTTCCAACACATCACACTCTTTCCTGACCTCCAGTGGGACCTCATTCACTTGGGCGGGCTTACTTTGGAGCTGTAGCATCTCACTTTCTAGTCTTGATTTCTCCTGCTCCGCTGCTTTTAGCCTGTTCTGTAGGGAAATAATCTCCCTGCTCATTCTAGTGACATTTTCCTCCGTGGCCGCGGCAAAAGTGGTGCCTGCTGACGCTATCATTACAGGGTTAGTCCTTGTATCTGGGACTATGTCCTTTCCAGTGGTGACCGTAGATATGGCGGGATGGCTTTGCGCCAAGGATTTCCTTTTCACTTGCCGTATTTTGAAGGAGAATTGGTCAAATGTCAATCTGGTCAGGTTGAAGACTTCTTCTTCTTGTTCCCCAGGAAAATCATCAACATTGAGGGTACTTTTCGCGCCACCTGAAGGAATCTCCAGGGGAGATATGTCAATGTCATCTATTAGCTCGTCCTCTTCATCCTGCGTTTGACCCTTTTCTTTCTCCTTTTGCCGGCGCTCGGCTTCCGCCTTGTCGTGTTCTTCCTTCTTCCTGCGTTATGTCTCTGCCTCTGCTTCCTTTTCAGCTTTTCTCTTTCGCTCTGCCACGGCGGCTTGTTCTGCCTTCTTTTGACGATCGAATTTGTCGAGTTCTTCCTTAAGTGCTTGTTCTGCCGCTGCCTGTGCCTCCTTTTCCTGTCTTTCCTTTTCCTCAGCCTGTTTCTTTTTCCGCTCTGTCCTGGTATCTTTCTTACATTTCTCTTCATCCTCCTTCATTTTATTTTCCTCTTCCTTCTTGGCTTGGGCTTCTGCTGCCCTTTGCTGATCTGAGGTGTCAGGCCCTGTACTGGTCCGTGTTCTCTTATCTTTGGAGGAAGAAGAGCCTCCTAGTTTATGGCTCACGTCTTCTAAATTCTGGTGATCCTCTTCTCCTTGGTCAGAGTCGATCCCCGGAGCTAGATGCCTGTCTGCGTTGTACCAGTTTCTTTTTTCGTCCTCTGCCGGGCGCTTGACATGCTGGTAACTCCATTTAAAATTGGCCCTTTTACAATGCTCAGGAACTATCCTGACTGGGTCATAAGTTCGACAATCCATATTTCTAAAGTGGTAACCTTTTATCTCTTCCCCTTCACGCACTACTTCTCTGAAGTCCTTGACTGTATAAGCACCAATGGTGAGGGGTAGAGCGGGCCAAGGTTTCTTCTTCCCTTTGGAAAGGACATTGGAGAAGCCTGAGGTCATCTGGAAACACACCTCCTGCATGAGCACCTTATCCGTGATAAACTTGGGCAGAGCATGTGGTGCTTTGAATGAGCCAAATACTCGGATGATTGTAAATTCAGCGAATGGAAACTAGTGTGCCACCTGACCTAGTGTCTCCATTGCTCGCCAAGACATGCAGGGGGTGTCTTGACCAAATAGTTTCCCGTAAAGGGCGGGAATGAATATATGAGAGATTTGCTCAATATCTGACTTGTACCTGGATTCCCAGAATACCTTGGTCTGCAAATGGATTGCCCAGGTCTGTTCGGAGTCCCAATTATGTGGCCATCCCTCAACATGTAGCTGGGCACAGACAGCATCTAATAAATACGAAGCCATATAAAATTCTGGCGGCGTTCCCTCATCTGGGGCTAAAGCTGAAGCCAAATTTGTTTGCACTGAGCCCATTAATATACCAGCCCAATTGAATCGAGTGCCGTGCACCGTTACGTGTTCCATAATGGTTGCCCATGCTCCGTTGAAAGTGGTGGCGTCCGAATGTCCGTACACTCTGCACAGCATGGCGGCCACTAACTTATACACTTTCCTCAGACTGGCCACTGGGTACTCCTGGTCTTTCTTGACTTTAAATTTATCTGGTTCCGCCCACCATCTTCTGATTGTATCAATCATCGGTACTTCATTTGCAGAAAACCATCTCGGGGTAAAATTTACCTCTGGGTGGGGTAACGAGTAGTAGACCTGTGCTTTTGAGCTTTCCAACGTTGCAAAAGCTTTACCTCCACTATCTCGGATCGCGAAATTCTTGGGATCCGTCTTCTGTATGATCCAGTCCAACATTTCTGGGCATGGAAAGATGGCGGGATGTGCCCCTGCTAGGTGCAACTTGGATTTCTTGACCTTTAGGTATACCTCTCGGTCCGGGAGATCTTCTGGAAACTCATCTTCTGTTATGGCGAACTCGCGGTATACTTCATACCACCTAAGGCTGTCCCCCTTTGCGAAGGTGCAAAGGGTGTCTCTGTATATTGGTGGAGGAGATGTTTGTATGTCTATGTCTGACTCTTCCTCCACCACCTGCTTACTTCTCCTTCGGGATACCCGGGGTGCCATGTTGCTAGAGTCGGAGAGGACCGGTATCGTGTCTGCTCTAAATTCACCTGTTGCATTCAGGAAAGAATCCCAGGATGAGAAAGACATGATGATAACGGCTAAATACAGTCTACACATGCAGAGTTTAATTAACTGGTCTCTGGGGGTCGCAGGGTCGCTGATCTACAAAATAACTTCACATGCGACCTCGCGACCTTGCGACTAGGTCGCAGGGTCGCAGAGTCGCTAACAGGGGGTCGCGCGACCTTGCGACTTTGCGACCGGGTCGCTGGGTCGCAAGTCGCACTTGAGTCTACCGAGGGGTTTCGAGCGCGCGCGGTTTTGCGGATAATCTCTCCCTAACGGGAAACATACGCGGCTGGAAAGGATCTAAACTAGAAATAAAGCACAGCTATGAGGAATTGGGCAAGACACAGGTGACCCTGGGGTTTATGAGAAACAAAACAACAATAAAACTCAACAGAAACCCTACATCTTCACCAGAAAGCAATTAAGGCCGTGGGGAGGCTCAATAATGGCAAGAAATGCTGGGGAAGGAAACACAGGGAGGAAAAGGCAACTTACCCGGAAGAAAACGCGCCAGTCGACCTGTCAGAGCAATTCCACGATTTTCGCCGCGAGTCACAAATGCGACCTAGCAACCTGCCCTTATAAAAAGGAGTCGCACGTGCGAGCAATAAATGAGGTCGCAAGTTGATAGTTTGCGACCTTGTGACCTCGCGACCTTAAGGTCGCTGGGTCGCAAGGTCGCTGAGTCGCTAATTCCCTTAATTACTTACTTTTGCGACCTTGCGACCTCGCGACCTTAAGGTCGCTGGGTCGCAAGGTCGCAAATTGCATGACTTCCGACTCTTGCGACCTGGCGACCTGGCGACCTTAGGGTCGCAAAGTCGCATAGGTCGCATGGGTCACAAATCATGGGTTCGCGACTTGGCGACTTGCTCTTAAAAACTTTACTTAGCTTCTTCTTCTGGTTTCAAAGGGGCTCCAAAAAACTTAGAAGTGTGTGTTATTATCTTTTTTGTATTTTTTTTGGAGGGTGTTGTAGGGGCTACAACAAATGGCGATTCATTGGATGAATTCAGAGTCTCTGCCGATGAAGGGTCGATGAGGGAGGAGGGAGGGGTCTAATACTAGCTTGCTCTTTTACCTCAGAGTTTACACCTTCCTTCCTTTGCCACCCCGCATAGGTGCCTGGCCTTTTGGCTTATTGGGTGCAGATCAACCGAAATTTTAATTCCTCACGCTCCTGGACCGAGAGGGTCGGGGAAACCTTGGACAACTGCAGGGTCTGGTACAATTATTTCATCCTCATGGTGTTGCTCCGCTGCCAGCGAACCTCTCGGCTCCGGCGGAGTCACTGCCTAAGGAGTCATGAACGTTGCTCCGCTGCCAGCGAGCCTGGTTAGTACCCCGGCGGAGTCGTTACATCACCTCTCTGCGCAGGAAGCCTTTCTCAATCCTTTACCCTTTATTTGTGTGCGATTGCACTTATTTGAGAATGTGCTTGTAGCACTTATTTAGATGGGCAGATTTTGCCTGAGCGGATGAGGGATCCCGACTTATTTTGCTTGCAGAGAGGTTGCTCCTGGTCTCATATGAAGACTTGGGTTTTTCCCGGATGACCTGCAATTCTCTTGAGCTAGCCCTGTTCCCTCACGATCCGGTTGCTGCTATGCAAGACCTTCTCTGCCTGCACCCTTCGAAGCCGCTAGGTGGTTCCTTATGCTTGAAGACTCTAGTAAGGCCGTGTACTATCCTTTGGTGCCCATTACAAGCGAGTTTTGACTGCTCCATTTTTTGCGGGAAGGGCCTTTCATCAGCATAGAACCTATCAAGGAGTGAGCCAGTTGCGGGCAGTTTAGACAAGATTTTCCTTGTAGATTTAGAGAAAGAGTTTTTTTTTTTTTTTTTTTTACTTGGAAAACAAAAATGCGACTTTTATAATACAGGGGGGGGAACAGCCCTTTGAGGGCTACTCAAGTAAAATAGTGTTTGAGGTCATGCCCATTTACCGGGAGGACCTCGACCTTTCCTTCCAGAGTTTGCAATCGGAAGGTATGGGGACCCACCTTTTCTTTAACCTGAAAGGGACCTATCCATAGTGCTTGAAATTTGGCATGTTTTCCTTTTTCTTCGTGAGCTTTATCCCACTTTAGGACAAGATCTCCTATTTCAAATTTCTTATCTCCCACAGAATTTTTATCGAACCATTTCTTGATCCGACTCTGGGGGATGGCGAATTTCTCCCGGGTTTTCTGCCTTTCCTCTTCTAATTTCAGCAGGGTGTCAATGCGGGTTTGCAATGCGGGGCAAGGGGTACCATGACACTCTTGAGACAACTGTAGAGCAGGAAGAGACAAATTGGGTGGGAGGACAGCTTCTTTCCCATACACGAGAAAATATGGTGAGGTGCCTATTGAGGACTTAGGGGTGACGCGATCAGCCCAAAGTTCATTTTGGAGAGCATTATGCCAGTTTCGTTGGTGAGACAGAAGGGTCTTTTTAATGATGCGAATCAGATTTTTATTTGTTGATTCTGCTAGACCATTTCCTTGGGGATAGTACTTTGCAAAGTGTTTAAGAACAATGCCATTTTCCAACGCAAAATCATATAATTTAAAAGATGAAAAATACGTTGCATTATCAAACACCAAGGAAGTTGGAACGCCAAACCTGGTAATGATGGAATGAGTGACAAATTGCATTACCTCCTGATCGTTGATTTGGCGTAATGGCACTGCTTCAACCCACCTGGTGAAATAATCAGTGGCCGTCAGAATGTACCTGTGTTGCTTAGAAGAGTGGGGTAAGATCTCACCAATGACGTCCAGACCCCATTGTTGAAAAGGTTCTTCTACTACTACTGACAACAAAGGGGCAGTGGGACGCGCTTCTCGGCTTGCGAATTTCTGGCATTGAATGCACTTCCGAACATATGCGTGGGCGTCTCTGAAAAGAGTTGGCCAATAATATCCTGCTCGCATTATTTTATGAGCCGTAGTATCCCCGGAAAAATGACCTCCTGCTGGTCCATCATGCAGCTCGATTAAGATTTTCTGAGCTTCATCATATTCCAAGCAGCGTAACATGACCCCATCGGAATGTTTTCTGAAGAGCTTCCCTTGGATTATCTGGTAAGACGCAACTTTGAGTCTGATTGCACGCTTCTGCCAGGCATTCAGAGTGGGGTCCAATGTACCATGTGCTAAATATTCTGAAATATCCGAGTACCAAGAAGGTTTCCTTATCTGAGGTATGACGTCGGTTTGGTACATATCAATTTCTTGTTCCCAATTATCTTCTTCAACCTGGTGGGAACTTGCGGCCTCTGCAGCCATTTGGCATAGACCTTGCCCTTTCACTGTGCGTGCTGGCTTAAACTCTAAGTCGTATTCTTGCATACACGCAACCCAGTTCCCTCGTCTCTCGCCCAGCTCTTGCTACATGAACAGTGAGCGAACAGCTGGGTGAGGAACGTAAACCGTGACATGGTTTTTTAGGATGTATGGTCTGAAATGTTTGACCGCTTTATATACCGCATAGGCCTGTTTTTCGATTTCGGGATAATTCAATTCAGCCCCTTGCAAACCAGTGCTCATGAATGAGATGGGGCGCTCGTCATTATTTCTGTCCTTTTGCGTGAGTATAGCTGCCAGGGACGAATCCGAAGCGAAAGTATACAAGCTAAAATCTCTGCCGAAATCTGGGCTCTGGAGGGAAGGTGCTTCGGCTATAGCTTTCTTGATCTGATCGAAAGCTTCCTTTTCGGGTTGATTCCATTTGAAGGTAGCATTTTTCTTTATCATTCCCTGTAGTGGTTTAACTATCTGGGCGAAATCTGATATAAACTTACGTACAAAATTGATCTTTCCCAAAAAGGACTGCATTGCTTTCTTACTGCTGGGGGGAGGAATCTGAGCAATGGCTTTCGCACGTTCTGGATCAACGACAATGCCTTGCTTAGTTATGATATGACCCAGCAGATTTCCTTCCGCTACGGCGAAAATGCTCTTCTTTGGGTTGAGCGAGATACCGTATTTTCTGCACCTTTCGAAGATCTGCCTGAGGTGACGCAAATGATCCCTCCGACGTTTAGAGAACACGGTAACATCATCCAAGTAGACCACCACACTTTGGCCTATCAGACCCCTGAATGCTATATCCATAGCTCTTTGGAACGTTGCTCCTGCGTTGATTAATCCAAAAGGCATACGCCTGAAAGCGAAAGTTCCCCACTTAGTCCGAAAGGTAGTCTTTAACCTATCTGGTTCAGCCACCAGTACCTAATTGTAACCAGAGAATCCGTCCAACAGGGAGAACATTTCTGACCCGGACACTGCTTGTAATATTTTCTCCATAGGGGGTACCGGGTAATTATCTTTATTCGAGGCCCGGTTTAAGTTTCGGAAATCCACGCATAAGCGAATTTCACCTGACTTCTTCCGTACCAGAACCAAATTGGACACCCATGTGGAATGGCAAACTTTAAAGATAATGCGTGCATCTAAAAGTTTTTTGAGTTCCTTCAGAATCAATGGTTCCATCGTAGGGTGTACTTTCCTGAGCTTTTGTTGGAAAGGTTTTACATTTTCTTTGATGGGTATCACATGTTGTATGATTCGAGTATCGTATGTGCGTAATTCCTCATATGTCCAAGAGAACACGTCACGATATTTGCGAAATAGCTGAGTGAAATCCTGAGCCTCTTGGGGGGTGCAGTCAAAAGTTGGGCTAATAATTCTCTTTCTGATCTTCCAGATCACACTAGGTGCAAGAAGAGAGCATACTTAAGAAATTACTAAACCAATAACTCTCTTTTCTGATCCTCCAGATCACACTAGGTGCAAGAGGAGAGCATACTTCAAGAAGTTATCAAGTTTTCCCTTCTTTTATGATTTTATGTGTTTTTTTAAGAAATTGGCTACCTAGTTACACTTCCCCGGCAACGGCGCCAAAATGTTTGGTCAATTTAGTGTGTCCTAAATTGCTGCATTTAATTTGTCAATCCGGGAATCGTAAGCTGATGAAGTGCGGTGCACTATATGTGCAAGATAACCTATTTCTTAACTTTTGTCGTTTTTGGTCTTTCTAAGGTGAAATGGAAATTCTAAAATGAAAAACAAGTTTGGTTATATTTGTTCAAGGAAGTGATATCCCCTATAATGATTTACCAACTTGAAACTTTTAAAAGCAAATTGAGAATTACAATGACAAGACTTGAAAGAAAGTAAAAGTGTACTGCTGAAATGAAAAGATGCTGCTAATCTAATGAATCAAAACAGTAAACTAGTGAACATGAAAACCAAACTATTCTTGCTGCCAACTAAACACAAAAAAAACTATGCTTAAGGAAATTCAAAATTGCAACAAAATAAATCTAAATCAGATTACATCAATTCATTTTCTGACCCTTCATCATTAGACCAGCTATGACTTTCGGAAGTAATCATAAACAACTTGTGTAACTGATATTTAATTTGCAGAAAGTAAACTAATATTAAACCATACACTCATGATTCAATCCCTCGCCATCAGTCCAGCTGTGGCTTTCGGAGGCAACTGAAGATGTCATACATGATTTAATATATCTAAATTTGCAGAAAAGAAACTAATACTAAACTACACATTTCATAATGCAGTCCCTCACCATCGGTCCAGCTGTGGCTTTCGGAGGCAACTGAAGATGCTATGAGCAGCTTAATATATCTAAATTTGCAGAAAAGAAACTAATACTAAACTACACATTTCATAATGCGGTCCCTCACCATCAGTCCGGTACAACGCTTTGAATGGCCAGAAGACGCTATGGCTTGACTTAATATATCTAGAAATTTAGCTACCCAAGAATCGAGATAAGCAAAGGCGAAATGTACAAAAGCAAGAGCCAGTACAAACAAAAATTTATGAAAAGCAAAGCCCCAACGGCCAGAACAATGTTAGTTTCATGTCATTAGTCAAAATGCTATAAAAAATGCTAAAATTTAATACATCTAAACATAACGATCAAGAAAACTGATCGGTGATTAACAATCATAAAACATGAAAGACAGAAATGAAATGGAAATTATGGAAATGTATAAACAGAAATGAAACAACTGCAAAGTATGAACATATGGATGGATTATAATACAATGACTTTTAAAAGAAATGAAATGAAAAATGTACACTAATACACAAAACCTTAGCTGAGCAGGGGCCCTCTACACAGCCTTGGTAACGATCCTCAAACACGAATTAAGTTGAAAAACAGAGTCTTCTCACATTAAAAAGCAGTTCATTACAGATTGGTAGTGTTACGGCTCAAGGGCAGCGTAATCACTACAAAGCAGACTAAAAGATAACAGAGTACATTCACGAACATCAACTATCAACTAACAACTAACTTTATGTGCGTATGCAAACGCTCTATATATAACAATAAACTGTAACTGTCTCCTAAAGTTCATGATGGCAGAGAGCACGTAGACCACTACGCCCACGGATATAGGAGTATGGCAGTGTTGGAAAGTGAATCTACGGAAGGTGTATGCTTGAATTCAACTCCAGAGCTCTGCACAGATGTCGATTTAACCTCCGCAAGCTTAGAAACGGCCGTATGGATGTTTATGTGCCACGAAACAGAGTTCGGCCGACATGAAACTCCATAGTTGACCTCCACGTGGACGCCTTTGACCGCGGCTTCTTTGGACGAGTTTTCTTGAACCAATAGGACACGAACCATGTCCACGTCATTCCTAGCCTGCCCATGTGGCTCGTTTCCCTTGTAGACACCTGTAGCATATAGTTCCACAAAATAGCTGCGGAAAGTTGCAGCAGGTGCGGAAAGTGGCAAGATTCCGCAGCTGAATGAACAAAATCTAGATCAAATAGAAAACACAAAAACATAATTAAAAACCATGTTAGATACCCTTTTGCACATGATATTGACAATTTGGGAGGTTTAGGTGAGTGAAAAAGGTATGGAAAAGTGTATGGAAAAGATGCAAATTCGGGACTCAACACTTAGATCTCAGATCTACACTTTGTACTTGGTGTTTTGCCGAAAACCCCAAGGGGGTTCATTAGAGGAGCCTGTATAGTGCATGGATTTGATATAGATCTGAATTTTTATGAAAATAGTAGCTCTAGATCTGATCTAAAACTTACTACCATTGCAGGAGTAATAAAATAACATTTTCAGTGTATTTCCAATTTTATTCATGGTTTCAGCCCCTCTTTTTGCATGATTTTGAGCAATAATGGCTTTGGAGGCTTGTTTAAATAAACTACCATGATTTGTTTCAGATGTCCTTTTATATTTGGCTATTATAATGTATAAATGAATGGAAACAAGAGCTACTTCTAACTTTAATTGCATACATTTCTTAAAACTGCGTTATTTATGCATGTATTTCTGAGTTTTCCCATTTGGGAATATTACATAGATGCCTCACTCATGACAAATTCGAGCAAGTCCTAAATGAATATCACAACATGGCTTACAATGGCCACCTCTTAGGGATAGAAACCACTTAAAAATTCCTATGTGTTAGTTACTTTTTTCCTACCCTCTTTCATGATTGCATCCAAGGAGTCAAGAGATGCGAGTTATGCCAACGCTACACTCGCAAGGTGTGAGCCCCTCCAGCTCCCCTGCACCCTGTCATCGTAGCGGGCCCATTTTGAAAATGGGGCATAGAATTCATGACTTGCAACCCCCCATCATCTGAAAACCACAAATGCATCATTGTGGTTGTCAATTATTTCACCAAGTGGGTAGAATCCATGCCTATTGTTTCGGGGAATATCACCCTAGAGGTTCGTTGGGTTACAACCTCCACAGAGCAGGGGCATGCTACTTAAGAAGGACTCACAGAACCATGCACGTTCAGAAAAACTAAATAGAGTAGAATGAGAAAGTTACCCGTAGGTCCTACGGTTGAAGCAGATCCCGCGGGGTCCAAACCCCCAACAACCGTCCTTCCTTCTTAACCTGAAAGACAAGAAGAAACAAACATGAAGGACTGGTTGTACAGCATATATCTACTCTAAATGTTAGTGAAATCCATATAAAACATTAAATAGACCATAATTAATGCTTAAATAACAATATTCTCATACATAAAAGCATACACTAACACGTATATTTCGGGAATAGCATGGTACTTCTGTATTATAAATAGCATGTACAAAAGTAACGAGTGGAGAGATCACCTGATCCTTCCACGGCCTTCGAGTAGACCGTCGTCCGGATCCGTCCAGCCCTTGCCTCGCTAAGACTCCTTCCAAACTGGTGCATATGAGATGACATATAGGGAGATGAGCATCTCAAGGAAACAAGGGTTTCCTATAATGAACTGGGAAAGTGCAGGAGGCACGGGGAATCAGACTTGGATAGGGAATACCAACATAGTATAATATCAATAATTCTCTCCCTCTCTTAGGCCATACACATGAGGGGTTTTTATACTCCCTCCAAGTAGTTTCAACAGTTGGAAACAGTTGGCCACGTGCTGGGGTGGTTGAACTACCTGAGTAACCATCAACCCAGCCCGAAAATAGGGAATAATTATATATTTTTTAATCATTTTTAATGGCATACGCGGAAAAGTGTAGCTGGACTCGCGTATACACGCGGAAAAGTATGGGCATAGTCGCGTATGGGTATTTTTACACTGTTTTTAAGTGAATTTGTCCAAGTCTGTAGGAATGGGTGCCCAAAGCCATATAAGAAATCATGAATCATATGAAGGTGAGAAATGATGCTATAACAGATGCCCCCCAATATATGAGGTCAGAAGGGGTACATGATGGCCGAAATGTATTATGCACATAGAAAGAACTTCGCAAGGACAAGAGAGGACTTCACCAGATTTCAGCCTGCCAAAAACCAATGAAAGAAAATAGAGATTCAACTCATGCTGAGGCGGGCATACCCATGCTCAGTCAAAAATACATCATATGGAAAGTACTGAATAGATCCAACATGTATACAAGTATAGCTGAACTGAAAGTACATAATGAATCATCTGAGCATGGCCCGGAAATACAAGTCTGAATCAATGTCCAAGTATCACATATAAAAAGCTAATCAAGGATGGTGCAACAGGATGTCTGATCATATAAGTAACTGAATCTCCAAGTACCGAATCATAAGAGGTGGAATAACCGGTACAATCACACAACTCGGGAGCCAACATATAGGATGCTGCTGTACTGAACTGCAACATATAAGGGTGGACGGCATCCTTTTAAGCAGAAGCCCAGATAGTGTCAAAAGTGAGCAAGAATCTTTGATGCAACCGAAGGTCCTTTGCAGGTCACTATCTGGCACAATTCTACACAATGGGAATAAATGAGCTGAAGTCGACCATGTGAGAAATCGTTGGATTACCGGTCAATGATGTATACCGTTAACCAACGCGAGACAACCCACCAATAATGAAAATGAGCGTCAAGGTGCCCCAGTACAATCTAACAAGTGCGAATGAATGAGTTGAAGTCGAACACTTGAAAGAATCTACCAATAAGGAGGCAATGATGAATCCCCACTGTCGATAGCGAAGAGTCTGCCACTGATGACTGCAAACCCTAAGGTACTGACAAAAATACTCTAGACCTTATTCCCAGAGCAATGAGTCGGAGTCGATGGGAAAATATCTGCTGGAAGGAAGGCATTAAGGCATCCCACATCAATCCAGGGCGAGTGTAACCCGCAGGCCAAGATTTGGAAGGAATCGAACGAAGTAGAGTGACAGAACCAAAACCGAAGTACGTTTCCGACATGCACAAGATGAAGCTAGTGCACGGAAGAAACCCTCTGAACCAACCAATAATGAAAGCTGACACAGAGGCAAGAAATCCACCGATAGGGTCAAATGGAAATCAAGGTACTGCACGAATCCCAAGTGTGATAATGTGTGCTGACGTCGAACACAGGGGAAACCACTCAGTCAAAGACCCATGATGATGATCCAATGCTGAGCACGAGGTCACCTATCAATGATGGAAATAGGCCCAAGGTGCGGCTCTAGGTTTGCTCTCAGAGCAATGTGTCGTAGTCGATAAGAGACAAACCCGCCGGCAAGAAGTCAATGGAGACCTTCTCAAACCAGCATGAGCAGAAGATCAAAACATCTGATGTGATAGAACATGATGCTGACAAGACCGGGAAGGCCGACTGAATAATGAGTCAAGAGACACCGCAGAATGGCCGACTCAGGCTAGACTTCCCTTGAACAAAAGCACGACTCTGTGATGACCATGGCAGTAAAAAGTGACACTGTATAAGTCTGTCCTGCGGGAGGCAAAACAAACTCTCCATATGATTGGAAGAGATAACCAACCGGGGGAGAACTGACAAGTGAAACATGGTAAAGGCTGAACCTAGGTCAAACTAGAACCATCCCAAATGAATGAAATATATATAAGTATATGTGCTTTGTTCAAGGGCGACAAACTGACTCTGTACTGCCATCAAAATAACGAAGATACATCCCGTTCCCGCTCTTTTTGTTATATTTGATTTTTTTGTCTTTTTCATATAATATGCCTGAAAAAGAATAAAAGAATGCTATGGTACAATGGATAGAACGAGTATCAAGAAAGCAGATGCACTAGTTCCGGGGATTGGAACAATCCTATGCTCAATGCAAGGTGGCGAAAACTGGTCAGTGATACTCAGAGGAACGTTCCATCCATGGGTATAAAGGTGTCAAGTCGTGATAGCTAAGTGCATGCAATGGTTAACTTGTACAGAAAATCAAGGTCAAAAGTTGGCTTAAACATCGAGTCCAAATGAAGCTGGCTAAAGGCCAGGATAAACAAGTAGCCAATATGCAATGCAGTAATACAACTTAACGACACCAGGGAGCCTCTAGGGTAATAGCCAGAAAAAATGATAGTGAAGAAGAAGAAGAATGAAGCTTCAACACATAAGACATGGCGGGACTAAAGAGGACTCCCGAGCCTACATAAAACGCAGCATGGGCAACAAGTGATAGCGATGAACTAACTAGGAAGCCCATGTAAAGGAAGGCTCTACCATCAAGTCATGATTAAATAATCGGCGAGTGAAATGGGTGTAATACTCATGACCTGATGGGATCGACCCTAAGGCAAGTGATCAGTATGGAGGCTAGAATGCAAGATGCAACGGAAAGTGATTTCCATAACCTATATGCCAGTGAAGATCATATACCTGCCGTGACGAGTCGGTAATCATGGATCAAAAACTGGGAAAAATATCAAAATCATCAAAATGTACCTGAAAACATACCAAACTGGGCACTTCCAAGCAACCGGGTTATGCAACTTAAGATAGATCGAAAAAATAAGCATAAGGAATTTTTGCGAAAATTTTCAATTTTTTAGCCATAAATAGACAAATTACCTCATATTTGGTTCATCATTACATTGCTGATTTGGAAAAAGTGCTCTGGAGCAAAAAACTTCTTTCGTCAAATCAGGAACAACCGATCGTCGAAACGCACCGAAATTTCAGGTAGGCTCCTAAATCATCCTGTTTATTCATTTTTTCCGTTTGGAATTTAAAATTAAGTAATTTTTAGCTTTAAAACCCTTGCTAAAATATGCTGACTTGCGCATACGCGGGTTCATTAAAGGAAACTCGCGTATACACGCGACTGTGCAAAGGAAAAACCACGTATGCGCAGGCCCGAATGCAAAAGAGCGTGGCTAATGCATAATTTGATGAACTTTGACAGGATGACAATCTCATGGAGGGAACATGAGCATAGCGCAATAGACCAAGAGGTCATGCAAGATCGCACAGCGCAAAATATCCTTCGGAATTGCGGATTGTTTAAATTCTTTAAGATGCCAAATATGAAAAGCAATGTGCGGTTGCTAGAAATGCTCGTAAATTACTGGGAACCAGATCAGGATTGCTTCATAATTGATCAGATGCCACTACGCATTGAATTGGAAGACATATATTTCATTACTGGACTCTCCCGGAGGGGAGAACCAGTAGACTTGCACGGGAAGCCCCTGGGAGGGTTAACCATGGAAGACTATGTCCACGTATATTGCGTAGGGCGTTCCAAAAAGGTTGGAACTTAGATTGCAATTAAAGATGTGAGGGATTTGCACATGAAAATCCTCCTTTTCACCATCGGCAGAGTGGCAGGATCCGCCTCTCTACATCAGGCGTCCAGGACGCAAATGAGCATAGCAGTAGAATGTTTGACTCATGTGTATGATTGGTGCACAGCCCTTTTACTGAACATGAAACAACAGTTGACCTCAATCCGCCAAGCAAAGACCAAACACTTTGGCTACGGTAAAATTTTGACAACATTCTTCTTTGAGAAGATTCCAACATTGAGACCCAGAGTCATCTCTACCATCAGTAGCCCGTGGGACCCAAGAATTGCCCGTTGGGCAGACATGATGAAGAGACTGGGGGGTAGTGAGGTACCCCTGACCACATGGGACGATGAGTTCTTCCTTTGGTGGGGAGAACAAATCATCGCAGTGGACGACTATCCCTATGCCGGGATGGACTTTCATGGAGATCCAGATCTAGTTCTTCCACCAGGCACAGCATGGGGAACAGTCGGTAAGTTTTGCAAAATTTTTTGACTTATATAATTTTTTTTGTATTTTTTCAAATATGTATGAAAAAATGAAAAACAAACATGTTTTGATTGGATTCATAATGACTGACAATAAAAAATGATCATGTTTCAGATGTTGGACCAGTTCGTCCTGAGGGTCTCCCGCGCCACAAGCGCCGCAGGGGCAAAGCAGATACTGTGGATTCAGATAGGAATCTCTAGGACGTGCAGAGAAACTTGGAGGGATTAACCCGCCAAATCCCTATGGCTACCGTGGAGGACCTGCCGGAAGCCATCCAGAGACGGGTGGTAGGAGTACCCCGAGACTGGGTTAGATTATTCCGCTGAGTTGCCACTGCAGTCACGTTCTATAGGAACACGACTTCTGGGCAGGGACCTCAGGAGTAGACAGATATTATGTATTAGATGACTGTATATTCTTTTTTGAGACTGAACATTATGGGGCATAAGCCCAAGTTTTGTACGACATTATGGATCCAAATTTTGTAAAGTTTTTGAACACTCCGATGATATATATACATCGATATTTGATGTGATGTGATAAATGTATCAAATGTATGATGTTTTTGATGATTAAAAATTTATTGTATGGAATTATTAATATGCCAATCTAATGCTTGATTAGCTAATGAGTCAGCAAACCAATTGTCAGCTCGAGGAATATGAATGAAAGTTAAAAATTGAAATTACCATTGTAACAAACGTACCCTCAAGAACAATCGTAATAAAAATGGATCTCGTATCCAATAAGTGTTGTTCAACTGCAACACCACCAGCTGAGAGTCCAAGAAAACTACCAACGAATCAACACCCAAAGATATTGCCTCCAAGAGTAGATGAACAACTGTAGTGTATTCTATATTATTGGAAGCAGGACCAATGCAGACCCCTCTTGATACCAACAGCTGACCGGAAGGATAATGAAGCACCCAAGCCGCGGAAGCTAAGTTCCGGGTGTGTCTACTAGCACCATCGGCGAAACCAAAATGACTCATGACATCCAACACAACCTCCAAAGCAGATCAAAAACATCATCAACTCATCAAAAATTGAAAATCAATCAGATATGTACAAAACAAAAACTACTATACAAAAAGCAACATGCCAGGCCGAAGCTTAGGCATAATACTTCTTCAAATAGAGCCCATTTCGGGGCTCCGGCAACTCGTTCCCTTCAAAATCAACCAAGGTATAAGCTCCTTTCTTAAGGAATTTTTTAACGATATAGGGGCCGTACCACATAGACTTAAACTTTCCTGCCCCCAAGGCATCTTTTTCTTGGGCATAGACCAAAACAAGGTCACCTTCCGAAAAGACCCTAGGCTTAACCGCCTTATCGTACTGAACTTTTACTCGGTTTTTATGCGCTTCATTCATCATGGCGGCATCTCGACGCTGCTCATCGAGATGTTCCAGATGAAGAAGCCGTTCTGCCAGACTAGAAGTGTCAGGAAGAAGTTAAACAGCTAATTTAAGAGAAGGAATCTCACATTCAATGGGAAATACGGATTCCACCCTGTGCACTAACTGAAACGGAGTAAAGCCAGTTGCAGTTTTCACCGATGTCCTGTATGCCCAAAGTGCAGGATATAGCATAATATGCTAGTTGGATCTAGCTTTATCAATTTTCCTTTGAAGAATTGTCTTCAAGGATTTATTCACGGCTTCCACTTGCCCATTGGCTTGCGGATAATATGGAGATGAATGCTCCTGCCGGAAACCCAATTTGAGAGCCAACTCAGCCATCATACTATTCTGAAAATGACTGCCATGGTCAGTGAAAATATCTCTAGGAATACCGAAGCGAGCAATAACCTGGTTGAAAAGGAACAGAGCTGCAGTCTCAACATCGTTCCCAAAAGTAGGCATAGCCTCGACCCACTTCGTAAAGTAGTCTACTGCTACAATAATGTACTTGTGACCTTTTGTCGAAGGCGGGTTACAAGTAGTATAATCAATACCCCACTTTGTAAAGGGACCGACAGTAACGACTGGAAAAATCGGAGCTGGATGAGCGCGCATTTTTCGAGTATAGACTTGACACGGATGACACTTTTTGACCGATTCAATACAATCTTTGAAAATCGAGGGCCAAAAGTATCCAGCACGCAAAATCTTTTGGGCTGTAGCAAGCCCAGATAAATGACCCCCACAAGCTCCATTGTGAGAATCATTGAGCACAGCCTCAGCTTCTTCGAAAGTTAAGCAGCGTCTTAGGATTGAATCAACCCCTCGACGGTACAAAGCATCACCAATAATCAGATAACTTTTAGCTAAGTGACGCAGCTTATGACGCTCATCTTTCGAAAAAGAAGAGGGAAACTTCGCAGTCTGGAGATACACAATGATATCCCCATACCAAGGATCTTGTGGAGAGATTAGAAACAAGTGTTCGTCCGGAAAGGACTCATCATAGATCATCTCTTCTCCACAAGGCAACTCGGAGATCAATTCCGCAAAGACTAATGACTTCTTGGATTTGGCAGACATGAACTCTAGATCAAATTCTTGTAATATCACAATCCATCTATTATATTTGCCCCCAATCACTCGCCTGCTGAGGACAAACTGAAATGGATTGGCAGCTGCCAAGACATAAGTTTTGTGAAGAATAATGTAATGCCGGAGTCGCTGCACAGCATGAACTGCTGCTAAGGCTAACTTTTCTATCGGAGTGTATCGTAGTTCAGGTCCTACCAGTCCTCGACTAAGGTAGTAAATAACATGCTCAGCCAGAGCATCATCCTCCTGAACCAGAACCATACCAATGGTAGATTCTGCTGTAGCAAGATACAAAAGAAAATCTCTGCTATAATCGGGTGGACTCAGTAAAGGAGCAGAGGTCAATGCCTTCTTCAAGGCATCGAATGAGCGTTGAGCGTAGTCGTCCCAAAGAAAAGGAACTCCTTTCTTCAACAATCTCATATATCCCTTTGTAATCTCAGCATAATTGACGATAAACCTCCGAAGAAAATTAGACTTTCCTTGGAGACTTTGAAGCTGACGGATGGAAGACGGGGGAGGCAACCGAAGTATTGCCTCAACCTTGAAGGGATCTACCCTTATCCCTTCCCTACACACAATGAATCCCAATAGCCGACCGGATGTAACCGCGAAAACGCACTTGTTCGGATTCAATCGAATTTTATAAAAACGACATCTTTCAAATATTTGCCGGAGGTGACCAGGATGATCCATCCTCTTTCGAGAATGAGCAGCTAAATCATCTAAGTATGCCTCGATAATCTTTTTGATGTCGTGGAAGGCATAAGACATGGCCCGCTGAAAGGTAGCCCCAACATTTTTAAGACCAAAAGGCATCTTCTTGTATGCAAACGTACCCCAGGGACAAATAAATGCAGTCTTATGTTGATCTTCAGGATGGATAGTAATTTGATTATATCCGGAGAAACCGTCCATGAAGGAGAAAATATCGTTACTGGCACACTCGTCAATGATCTGATCGATAAATGGTGTGGGGTAATTGTCTTTAGGACACGCCTTATTTAGGTCTCTGAAATCGATGCACACTCGAATCGTTCCTTGCTTTTTATCTACGGGAACGGGGTTTGAAACCCATTCAGTCAGAGGAACAGGGAAAATGAATCCCGCCTTAAGCAACTTTTCAACTTCAGCTTTGATAGCTGCTGCCTTCCTAGGATTGACCGGACGAAGCTTTTGCCTGACCGACTTAGCGTTTTCATACGTCTTGATCTCATGCTGGACAATAGATGGGTCTATTCCAGGCATTTCCTCATAAGACCAAGCGAATACATCCCTATACTCTTTGAAGAGCTCGGTGTAAATTTGAATCTCTTCACAGGAACATTCAGCTCCAATGAAGACATTCTTGATAATATTGGGATCCCTAGAAATGTTCACCAGGATAGTAGGAGAGATCACAGCCATGTTCCCTTCATCATAAACCTGTGTTGGTGCCAAAGGGTTCAAGACTGGGTGAACAGGACCAGGAGACTAAGGACTTGGAAAACTAGTTTCAACTTCGTTCAAGTCAGGTAGGAAGTAAGACCGATGATGCAAATCATCCCACGGTCTATCTATACCAGTCATGGCTTCCAGGATTGCCTCTTCAGATGGAAGAGTGGTATCAAGACAATCCTGGGCCGAAGAAGAACTAAGCGTCCAAGCTGGAGCCACATCACCATCCAACTCTTCCGGTGAAAGAGGAGCTGGGACGGTTTCTGCAGAGTCAATAATAGACTGATATGCAATCTCAGCTACAGAAATCGGAAATGCCATTCCACCCACTTGACCTTCCGCTAATGTGGCAGTAGGGGAAGGTAAGGTCCAAGGGTCCGAAAAATAATGATTTCGAAAGAACTCTCTTCGAAGGGGAGCCTTGGAGGATGAAATAGCATTAATAGACACCTTAGGAGGAGGAAGATCAAAAGAACCCATCAGGGAAGAATACATTCCAACTCCTAGATTCTCGACAGGCGCCTTAGTATTATCCAACTTAGGCACAAATGAGTCAGAAGGCGCATCCAGGTCTACAGGAGGACAGTCCAGTTGATCCACCGTGACTATCCTCCCTTCGTGGGGGAAACATACAATTCGAAATAGTGAGGATGCAATAGCATCCATGTCATATATCCAGTTCCTCCCCAACAGAAGGTTGTAGTCCAAGGCTGCATCTACTACCTCAACCTCTATGTTAACGGTTTTGCCCCCAACACAGATGGGCAAAACCGGGACAATACCATGGGGTCTGTGAGAATGACCATCGAATGCAGTAAGAACAGTGCTAGATGGAACAGCTTTGGGAGATCCAAGTGTCTTCCAACATGCGAGAGACATCACGCATGTGGAAGCACCCTCATCAACAACCATTCGAAAGATATTGCACTTCCGATATGACGATTTAATATGAAAAGCCATGTGATGAGGAAGTCTCTTCTTAAAATTAGTCATATCAAAAGTAATCAGAAGAGAATTTTTCGGATCAATAGCCCCAATGGCAGTGAGCAAAGCACTGCGTTGAGCCGGAAAAGACTGGAGTACCTCTAAAGCTGACATAGCACAAGGACTTTGCGCCAAATATTCTACAATCGAGTAGTTCTCGGCAGCCCTTGCATTTGGATTAATCGTTGACCGCTTAGAAGATTCTTTGGGCATCCGAGGCATAGACTCAACAGTAGGCTTCGTGATGTGAAGCGGCTCAGTAGCATCAGGAACTTCCTTAGCTTTCGAAGATTCCTCTCCGCCATAATCACGGGATCTCGTAGCGATATCCGCGTGAGCACTCATCATAAAAATGTTCGATGGAATTTCCCCTTCCTGGGTGCCCCCAGAGGAAGCCCCAAGATTTTGGTTCGCGCCAACAACTAATTGCTACCCTTGGGGAGTGTGTCATAACACAACCAAATTCAGAAGCAAACCCCGTCGCTTTAAATGTCACCAGTGATCCCGAATTGCATGTGTGAGATGGTTCTGCAGGCGGTTTGTATGAAACCGCCGCTGTTTCTTTTCTTGCCCACACACGCCTATGTTTGAGTGCATGGCCTCCCCTTCTCCACCATGTTGTTGAGTCAATACTTCTGCCGATGTTGTTGATCTTTTAGACCCAAGTTGGGGCAGAAACATTTAGCATGTAAGACTTGGTAGACAGAATCAGCAGGGCCAAATCAGAGCCTAAAGAGGAGGCAGATGTGAAGACAACCCACATGGAGAAAGCATAGATGCACTGCTGTCAACATCCATGTTTGGTCACACATGGTATCTGTGTTTATGTTTTTCTAAAATTGGGCAAGGTGAGCCAAGTAGCTTTGAAAAGCCCACTGAGAATGAACGCTAGTCAGATCAAAATGTCCGTTTCCTGAAATATCCCATAGGAGGCATCTTTTGAAATATCTGACTACAGAGATTTCAGAAACCATTCGAGAAGGAATTCTCCTGGAATATGAGCTTTAATAAGCCTCTTCCTTCTTCTCCATTCCTGAATGTGATCATAAATGTGGGTTGCCTCATCCTACTTAAAATTAGCCAGGAGTTCAGTCCCAGCCTCATATTTGACAGGCAACTGAAAATGGTTTAGAAATGTGACATGCAGTTCTCCAAATGTAGCAAAACTGCTCCCAGTTAGCTCGATATACCATTTGGCAGCATTTCCAGTTAGGGTGCATTGAAATAATCTCAACCCAATCGACCTGTCACCGTGAGTTCAAGAACACCATAAGTGAAAGTGGTGATGTGTCCTATCAATCCTTCTCATTCTTACCTTCAAACTTTGAATGTCCAAGGAAATGGCTCAGACTTATGGCCACCCTGGACATTTTAACCTAATCGGGTCATTAGCCTAACCGACAAATCACAAAAGTTTAATGTTGTTTAAAAAGTAAGTGAGGCGAGGCTCCTATAACTCATCCTTGATGTAAGCGATTCCCAACATCAAAAAGAACAGCCAGGATTTGGATAAGGCACCAGCAAGCTCTTAAAGGACTCAGAAAACCAGAGAAGAACTGCCTCATGCTGTTACCAAAGCCCGTAAGTTCCCCCCGCTGAAGCTTGAAATGAAGAGGAAAGCTCCCCAGTGGGGCTCCAAGCATTAGACAGAAGAAAAGGTTCACAGCACCAAGGAAGGAAAGAAGCATTCCCTTGATGACCTGCGTAAAACTGATTCCCTGCCCCCGCTGTAGTAAAGACAGGATTCCATCCCGTAAAAGTAGTCGAACTTTGCCCCCTAGACCAAGGGTTGAAACTCTGGGTCTGGGACGTAAACAGAAACGACCCTAAAGAAGGATTGGAACTGGGAATGTGTCCAGTTCCAAAGGGGAAACCCTGAAACGAAGCTGATCCACTAGCCATGTTAGACATGGGCGTAGATCCAGCTGAAGCAGCGGAAAAGGAAAAAGAGGGATTCCCACTAGAGGGGAACCCTGAACAGAAGGGACCAGAATGAGAAGCATGTGCTTGGGTGAACCCAGAGCCAAACACAGCAACACTAGAAGCAATCGAAGATGAAGCAATAGTGCCCCCTGCTTCAACAGAAGCAGGAGTCTGAATGCCTGCAGCACTCACGGTAGAAGCTGCGTTCCCAGTTGTGGCCATCGAAAGATAAGAATGATACGGAAGATCTGGCGGTCTCTCTGACTCAGGTCCGATGTACTGAACAACGAACGGATAATTAGGAGGAAGAGGAGATGGACCTGTAGCAGGAGGCTCAGGTACATCTTCGATTTGAAAATCTTCTTCCTAAGGAAACAAAACTCACGAGGTGAGTAGGACGCTCCTCTCAGGACCGACACTAGAATCAGCTATGAAACCTTCAGACCTTTGTGGAGGATCTCTCTCCACCGCGTCAGATGCCACAGGGTGGTAACCACCTGCTAAATCACTCCTACGCCTTCTCGAAGAAGGCTCTGGACTCTCGGGAGATAACCCCCGGATTCTCCTCGAACGACGAGGCGCTTGATCAGCCACTTTTATAGATTTTTTAAATTAGACTCAAAAAGTGAAAAGCTAGGCAAGCTAGGAGCAAAGAGCACTCACTAAAATAAAAATCCCTGAGATATAGTCAAGCAAATAGCCTCCAAGTATTTCCGCTCCGAGTGATGAAGACCGGACACCAAAATACAGGAAAGCAAAATATAGGACCTCCCGAAAGCAGTCTGGAATGATTAGGGCCCAGAACAACTAGCGAAGGTATCAGAAACAGTTACGCCGACCTCCTAACGACAGCCTTTTCCGGCTCAAGCACCCAAGCTTCGCAAGGGCACCCCCCAGAAGTACTGCTGAAAGTGATGCGACGTCTGACTCAGGTACCACGGGTATTCCCCCCCGCAGTCACCTGTGTGGAACCTAGGAGTGGCAACTATGGGCACCAATCCATATCAGAAGCCGGGCGGAACGGTCTTGAGGTCAGATTCAGCCAATCGGAGAGGGGGTATCCCTCTTCTCAGCCTTCACTTCCCCTCGCGCTTGACTCTTTGGAGGAGAGCTTTCTCGGTCCACCTAACGGAGTTGGATTTCCCTCAATTAATCAACTTCTATGTTTGTTTGAGTGGCCTTGGAGAGTTAACTCTCCACTCACCTATTCCAAGGCCCTACAACCTAGCTAGTTGGTGATTAACACTTAGAAAACTTGCTAGTTGATTTTATATTAAATCGCTTATTTTAATGGGTTGTTATGTTAAGTCACAAGGATATGGAGATGAAACTTATGGTGTTTTTACGCAAAAAGAAATTAATAAAAACTTAACTACATGCAAATGCAGTTCTTTGTCTTTCGATGAAGAGCAATCTCTATACAGGTTCTACGAGACTAAAAATTGTATTTTTCTTTTCAAATAGCAAACTCACACTCACAAAAACTATGAAATTGACTAAATGATTAAATGCACCTAATGCAAATCACTACAGGCATGTAAATCCTAAGATGCAAATCTCTTAAAGCAGAGTGAAATTCCCAAAAAGTCCTTCAGTTTTAACTCTTCTTTGGTTGCCCAAAAATCTAGTTCTCGAAATCAAGAACTCTTAAAATGAGGACACCAAAAACACTTAAAAACAAGAAGAAGAAATCAATGACAACTCCTCCTCAAAATCAAGCCAAAAACTAAAAGCAAGAAACCTCACAAAAGCTTCAAAAGTTATAGCAAACGAAAATGAAAATGCAACAACAAAAGAAAATAACAAGTGAAAATGTTTTTTAAGCCTTTGAAATGCAAAAACAAAAAGCAAAGCAAATGTTTTTTGAGATTTTTTGTTTTATAAGGAAAGAGCTCGAAAAGACCAAGCACAACTATCAAAATCCAAACCAAATAAGACCGAATTCCAAGCACCAACTTCAACAATGCTCCCAAACCTTATAAAGCTAACTCGTAGCAAGACCAATAAGAGCAACAGAAGACCAGAAAAATCAGCCACTCAACCTAGACAAATAGTGCAAACTCGTCGCAAACAAAGACTCCAAAGAAGCAAGAAAAGCTCTTCGAAAGTTGCAACAAAACCTAGCCTATGGAACTCAAGAAAACCAATCAAAAACGAAGCAAAAATCGCAATGCGAAGCACAACACAAAGATAGGAGCGAGTCAGTGAGCAAAAGCTCTCTGTTCTGATAAAGCAGAACAGCCAAGAATGCTCAGAAAGCGATCTTGGAACTCAATCCAGAAGTGCCAGCACCAGTAACAACACTTTGCCAAAAAGACTAGTTTTCACTCAAACGAAAGAGAGAAAAGACATGAAACCTCTTCCTTCACACTCCAGTAAGTACAGAGACACTGTAGAAACAGGCCTCCACAGCCAGAAAGGACCAAAAAGTCAATAAACCTAAAAATTCAAAATCTGCCTAGGTATACGCTACTTCACAGCTATGCAACCAGCGTGCATACGCGTCTGTGCTAAGGGAAACTCGCGTATACGCGGGTTCCTATAGACAAACTTGCGTGTATACGCGACTGTGTGCAGAAAAAAGCGCGTATACAAAGGAAAATAATGAAAAAACAAAAAGGACAAGCCTGGAAAAGACACCAGGACTTCAGACTGACTGCAAGAAAGTAAACTGGACTGCAAATGAAAGATAAAACTGTCGGCAACCTACCAAACAGCTGAAACAACCCAACAGGAGAATCACAAGAATGTGATCCCCAGCGGAGCGCCAGTTCTGTTTCGGGGAAATGTCACCCTAGAGGTTGGTTGGGATACAACCTCCACAGAGCAGGGGCATGCTACTTAATAGAGACTCACACAACCATGCACGTTCAGAAAAACTAAATAGAGTAGAATGAGAAAGTTACCCGCAGGTCCTACGGTTGAAGTAGATCCAGCAGGGTTCAAACCCCAGCAACCGTCCTTCCTTCTTAACCTGAAATACAAGAAGAAACCAGCACGAAGAACAAGTTCTACATCATATATCTACTGTAAATGTTAGTGAGATTCATATAAAAATAATAATAATTATAATGAATGCTTAAAATAACAATATTCTCATACATAAAAAGTAATACATCATTTCCATTTATATTCTAGAAATACAGGAAATTTCTGTATTATAAATAGTATGTACAAAAGTAACGAGTGGAGAGATCACCTGATCCTTCCACGGCCTTCGCAGACCATCGTCCGGATCCGTCCAGCCCTTGCCTCGCTAAGAATCCTTCCAAACTGGTGCACACGAGATGACATATAGGGAAATGTGCATCTCAAGGAAACAAGGGTTTCCTACAATGAACTGGGAAAGTGCAGGAGGCACGGGGAATCAGACTTTGATAGGGAATACCAACAGAGTATAATATCAATAACTCTCTCTCTCTTAGGCCATACACATGAGGGGTTTTTATACTCCCTCCAAGTAGTTCCAAAAGTTGGAAACAGTTGGCCACGTGCTGGGGTGGTTGAACTACCTGAGTAACCATCAACCCAGCCTGAAAATAGGGAATAATTATATATATTTTTAATCATTTTAATGGCATACGTGGAAAAGTCTAGCTGGACTCGCATATACACGTGGAAAATCACGGGCATAGTCGCGTATGGGGATTTTTACACTATTTTTAAGTAAATTTGTCCAAGTCTGTAGGAATGGGTGCCCAAAAACCATCTAAGCAATCATGAATCATATCAAGGTGAGAAATGATGGCACACCTATATATATCAACATCAAGATAAAACGTCAAAGACGGGGTTTTTTTTTATTCAACCATGTTATCACATGGTTCGGTGTACCCAAGGAATTGGTATCAGATCATGAGAAAAATTTAGAAAATGAAATATTCCAGGAATTATCCCAACACCTTGGTTTTTCTTAGTTTGCATCACCATACTACCCCCAGTCTAATGGTCAGGTAGAAGTTGTCAACAAAGTCCTTAAAACAATATTGTAGCGCATGATGAACAATCACAAAACCAATAGGCACCACATGTTTTTCTAAGCCCTATGGATGTACTACACAGTGGTCAAAGCATAAAAAAGGTTCACACCCTTCCGATTATTTTATGGGGTAGAGGTCGTTTTACCCATTGAACGTGAAATCCCCACCCTTCATTCAGTGATCGAAATTCTCACCGATACTGAACCCCTAGAGAAAATGTTTTTACAATTTGAAATGTTTAATGAAAGTTGAAAAGAGCCTCTCAAACACAAAAAATCCCATAAGAAAATGGTCAAAGCATCGTTTGACCACAACATCACCCCTCGATCATTTACTGAGGGGTAATTAGTCCTACGTTAGGATGTTGCCCAAGAAGCTTTAGGACCTGTAAAGTTTGAAACATTATGGATGGCTCCATATATTTTCAAACATTTCGTCCTTAAGGGGGCATACATTTTATCAGAGTACAATGGGACATTCCTCAAAAATCCCATGAATGGACTCTACCTCAAAAAAAATCACCCATAAAGAAGGTACTCAGTACCCTATAATAAATATGAATGCGCCATAAAGTTTTTATTATTATCACCTCATCATGGACTTAATCTCAAAGCACTCTCTCATCCTGGGTTTCAGATGGATCATCTACCAATATATCATTACGAATTTTCTAATGGTGCCTCTTGATGGTCGCAAAACCTCGTTGTTGCCACCTGGGCCATATACTCTCCTGACTGGTCACCGTGCCTCACTAATAGACTTTGTATCGAGTTAGCCATGAAAAATCAAGCTAAATATGATGCCATCATAGGCCTTTTAGTCGATGCCTCCCTCCAAAGAATCCACTGACTACATGTCTTCCTTGATTCCTAGTTGGTTGTATCATAGTTAAAACAAACCTTTCAAGTGCGTGATCCACACCTCTCATTAGAGGAAATTTAAGCCTAAAAATGCCCATGAAATTTCCATGTCATAACATGTAAACCAATAAAAATTATTTAAATTTAAAAAGAGGTACATGTAAATATTTTGGAGGGAAAAGAGGAAAACCTACTTTTTTTAATTGTATTTTTGACTTATCTCATTATACATTACTGAAATTTCAAGTGTAGGCACTCATTGGATGCAAAATTAAATTCCACATCCAACGAGTACCCATTATGCATAATTTTGAGAAGACCCACCTTGATAAAAATTGCAGATATATTAAAAAAGTGTGTTTCAACACTCTTTTTAATGTATCTCGTAATTTATCAAGTGTATTCTGGGTGGCTTATAATGGCAATTATTAGATATATGAAGAATTTAATTCCGTAACTAATGAGTGTCTACACATGAAATTTGAGTAAACCTATAAGGAGATAAGTCAAAAAGACAATTATAAAAATAGTTTTCTTATTTTTCCTCCAAAGTTCATAACTCTTATTTTATTATTTTATTATTTTTACTTAGGAGGCCAATTTTAGGCTGAAATTTCCTCTAATGTTTGGAAATACTTTCATGCACAAATATTAGTTCGAATTTTTAGCATATCACATTTACACATATACCAGGTGATCAAAATCAATTAGTTGATTGCATAGCTAACCAAATCCTAGACAGGAATGCATCACATATGTACCATTAACCATAAAATAATGAATATCCATCATATACATTAAAAAAAAACATGAAAAACACCATAAAAAGTATCAACATATACACATCATGAGAGCCATCAAAATACATCTCGATTATATATATCAAAAAATATTTGTATGTCCCAATATACAAAAAATAAGTCCACTAGCTCATAGATAGGAAAACAATATTTCATAAAAAAGACTAGGAAGCTTCCTCATAATAGGGTTTTCTCCGGTACATACATAAACCAAGTCTAGGGTTAATGATGCAGGGGCATTAGACACTAGCCAACAATGTAGGAAATTTTGTCCACATGTTGTGGCTAGGAGGGTTCTGAATCATTCGAATTGTAGCAGCAAGGTGTCAATACCTTAACTTTCTGTTGCATTTAGAACAGTTAGAATCAGTATAATTCGAATAGCTTTAGCTTCAGTCCATCTGTCATGTTTCAGTTAATGCGAATAATTTGTAGTTAGGATTTTGATTTACCAAAAACGGTCCTCACAAAGGAACTGAAGAGACATATGTGGATGTATAAATGTAACCCCCGAATTCATTGAAGGGGGAGGAGATTTTCGCAGTGAAGTTGTGTGTTAAGCTTTTGCTTTAGTCGAATAAAATTTGATATTGTATTGACTATCTGTGTGTGATTGAATTAGTCTCTGTGTAAATTTGTTTTGGTCCCGAACATATTGTCCTGTGATTAGTTCAATGAAGAGAATTGATGTGTAATCTCTGAAAATCCCTGTCTAGGGTTGATTGTGGAATTCCATGGAATTGTCGCATTTCATTGCGTGATAGGTTGAGAATGATACATTAAGTAGCATTGTAGACGTTGTAGAATGCCAACCCTTGAACGAGTGCACCAATAGGATGGTTACCAAAGAACTGTGGATTTCGGTCATAGTAGAACCCCGTTTATGAAAGAAATAAACTTGGTTTTCTGTGAAGTGAAACCCTGTAGCGAGGTTAGACCTTGAGTCTGTGGACCGAGAGAGTAGAAGGATAGTGTAACCCCGGTGTAACTTGTGGCCACGTACTATTCAAAAGCGGGAATTTGTATTGATCGCACCGCTTTCGTGAGATAAGTGGTATTTTCCGATTGGGAGCGATTCCATTAGCCTCTTGACATGTAGCATAAGGTGGGACCCCGAAAACCGCCTTTTCACGTGCCATCGCACATTAAATTTCAACTGAGGAGGCAGTGCGATATCAACGAACACCGTTGATCTGGAGGAAGGCTAATCGAACGGTGATCGCACTCGGAAGTGGCACGGATTTTAACCGAAGGTACGGGCGTATGTATTCATCGAATTCTTCTGATTGGATGTGTGGGCCCGGAATATATTAAAGTTGTTTATTTAAATAGTGTCAGAATATATTAAAGTAAGATAGAGAGATTAAGGTTGAAAGGTATAAGGTGGCACATTTGTACTATTGCAGAATTATATTGTGGGGAATATACTAGAATTCTAAAAGCTGCTAAATATATCTAATTGTCAACAAAGGAGTTATGTAAGACTACGTGGAAAGTGAACTGCGTAATTAAAAAGAAATGCTGACAGAGAAGACTGCTAGAGAAGACTGCCAGATATGTGAATGGTCTCAAGCTGGAGATCCAAGATGAGATTGGTCTTCTGTCTCCTAAGATAGTTGAAGAGGCCTATCAGATGGCCTTGAAAGCAGAGGAGACACTCCTGAGGAAGCAGTCTGCCAAAGGGAGAAGTAATTTCCATGGAAAGGGAAGTCAAGGTGGTAGAGGAAAGCCTACTACACCCAGAGATGGAGCTAACAGTAGCTCACCTCATAATGCATCTACAGAGGGTGATGTAAGAGGTAGAAGGGGTTCTCACAGAGGAGGAGGAGGTAGAGGTAGAGGTAGAGAATTAAGGTGCTATAGATTTCAGCAAGTGGGACACAAGCACTATGAGTGCCTAGAGAATATGGGTGTTGGTCCAAGAAATTCTATTGTTGCTCAGGCTAGAGAAGAGGCAGAAATTGAAGAAGAAATTTTACCAGAAAAGGGAGAATCCTTGGTGGTTAATAAGGTCCTGTTGAAACAAGCCAAAGAGGCCACTGAGCCTACACAAAGGAGGAATTTGTTTAGGAGCATATTCAAAGTCCAGGGGAAATGCTGCCAGGTAGTCATTGATAGTCGCAGCACAGACAATCTGGTTTCCACTGAGGTGATAGAAAAGTTGAAGCTGAAGACAAGGGAGCATCCAACTCCCTATAGGGTGTCCTGGCTGCATAAAAGGCACCAACTAATTGTAAAAGAGCAGTGTGAGATAGAGCTACAAATGGGAAACTACAAAGATAGAGTACTGTGTGATATGATGCCCATGGATGTGTGTCACATACTGCTGGGTAGACCTTGGAATTTTGACAGAGCAGCAGTGCATGATGGCAAGAAGAACATCTATAAGTTCCTCAAGGATGGGGTACATCATACATTGATACCCATGGAAGAAGGTGAACCATCAAGCAGAGTGGCTGATCCAAAGACCTTGTTGCTGAGCACGAAGGAATACCTACAATAGATTGAAGAAGAAGAGGTAAGCTTTGCTTTAGTTTGCAAACTGAAGGTAGTTCTTACTTCTACAAAGATTTCTAATTTGCCAATAGAAATCCAAGAGATGTTAGACAGTTATTATGATATTGTTGTGGATGATTTACCTGATGAGCTGCCACCTATGAGAAAGATCAGCCATCAGATAGATTTTATCCCTGGTTCAAATCTGCCAAATAAATCAGCCTACAAAATGACTCCCACAGAAAATAAGGAAATTAGGAGACAAGTACAGGAATTGGTGGACAAGGGACTGATCAAAGAAAGTTTAAGTCCATGTGCAGTACCAACATTATTGAGCCCAAAGAAAGACGGAGGTTGGAGGATGTGTACTGATTCTAGAGCAATCAATAAGATAACAATCAGGTACAGGTTCCCTTTGCCCAGAGTTGAGGATTTAATGGATCACATAAAAGAACATTTTTTCAGAGATTTAAAAGGATATCATCGATTAGAATAAGTACATAATAATCTGGAAACTCATTTTTGCAAATCAATGAAGGTCGATGAATGGATGGTAATGCCTTTTGGGTTGTCAAATGCACCTAGCACTTTTATGAGACTTATGAATGAAGTGTTGAAAGAATTCATTGGTAAATTTGTGATAGTGTATCTGGATGATATATTAGTTTTCAGCAAAACTAAAGAAGACCATTTAAGGCATCTTAATTATGTCTTGAAGAAGCTTCACCAAGAGAAATTGCTGATAAACTTAAAAAAATGCTCATTCATGAAGGAAGAGTTGGTTTATTTGGGTTTTTTTGTTTCTGCAGAAGGATTGAATATGGACAAACTGAGGTAGTGAATAGGAGTCTGGGAAATTTGTTGAGAAGTCTTGCAGGAGAGCATCCCAAGCGGTGGGATCATATTTTTCCCCAGGCAGAATATGCATATAATGACTCACCAAATAGAAGCACAGGGCAGAGTCCATTTCATATTGTTTATGGAATTCACCCCAGAGGAATATTAGAGTTAAGAAATCTAGGAAGGCAGAATTAAGGAGCACTGATGGTGAAGAATTTTCTTCAGAAATCCAAGCTATACATGAGCAAGTGAAACAACAGCTACAAGGCAACAACATCAAATACAAAGGCAGAGTAGACTTGAGCAGAAGAGAAGTCCATTTTGAAGTAGGAGATCTGGTTTTGGCACACTTGAGAAAGGAGATATTTCCAAAGAAGTAGTATAACAAACTGAAGTTTAAAAATATTGGACCATGCAAGATACTTAGAAAGTTTTCTTCTAATGCTTATGAGATTGAATTGCCGCCTGATGTTGGAATATCGCCCATTTTTAATGTTGCGGATTTGTACAAGTATGAAGATGATGGTGCAGAAGAAGAACCAGCAGATGGAGAATAGATTGAATGGGTAAAGCAGCTACCCCAAGCACAACCATTACAGCCAGAGAAGGTGTTGGAAAAAAGAGTGTTCAGGAAGACCAGAGGACAAGAGTACTTTCAGTACTTAATCAAGTGGAAGGACCAGTCGGAGGAAGATGCCACTTGGATGACTGAAGGAATGTTACAGAAGATAGGTAGATCAGTGGAAGAGCTCATGGATAGGAGTCCATGAAGAAAATTTCCTTCGGGAGTCTGATGCAGGGGCATTAGACACTAGCCAGCAATGTAGGAAATTTTGTCCACATGTTGTGGCTAGGAGGGTTCAGAATCATTCGAATTGTAGCAGCAAGGTGTTAATACCTTAGCTGTCTGTTTCATTTAGAAAAGTATAAGTTGAATAGATTTAGCTTCAGTCCATCTGTCATGTTTCAGTTAATTCGAATAATTTTTAGTTAGGCTTTTGATTTACCAAAAACGGTCCTCACAGAGGAACCAAAGAGACATATGTGGATGTATAAATGTAACCCCTGGATTCATTGAAGGGGGAGGAGATTTTCGCAGTGAAGTTGTGTGTTAAGCTTTTGCTTTAGTCGAATAAAAGCTGATATTGTATTGAATATATGTGTGTGATTGAATTAGTCTCTGTGTAATTTTTTTTTGGTCTTGAACATATTGTCCTGTGATTAGTTCAATGAAGAGAATTGTTGTGTAATCTCCGCCATCCCTGTCCAGGGTTGATTGTGGAATTCCCTGGAATTGTTGCATTTCATTGCATGATAGGCTGAGAATGATACATTAACCAGCATCGCAGACGTTGTAGAATGCCAGCCCTTGAACGAGTGCATCAGTATGATGGTTACCAAAGAACTGTGGATTCTGGTCATAGTAGAACCCCGCTTATGAAAGAAATAGACTTGGTTTGCTATGAAGTGAAACCCTGTACTGAGGTTAGACCTTGAGTCTGTGGACCGAGAGAGTAGAAGGATAGCATAACCCCGATGTAACATGTGGTCACGTACTGTTCAAAAGCGGGAAGTTGTATTTATTGCACCGCTTTCGTGAGATAAGTGGTATTTTCCGATTGGGAGCGATTCCATTAGCCGCCTGACACGTAGCATAAGGTGGGACCCTGAAAACCACCTTTTCGCATGCCATCACACATTAAAGTTCGACTGAGGAGGTAGTGCGATATCGACAAATGTCGTCGATCTGGAGGAAGGCTAATCGAACGATGATCGCACTCGGAAGTGGCACAGAGTTTAACTGAAGGTACGAGCGTATGTATTCGCCGAATTCCGCCGATTGTATGTGTGGGCTAGAAATATATTAAAGCCATTTATTTAAATAGTGTTGGAATATATTAAAGTAAGATAGAGAGATTAAGGTTGAAAGGTATAAGGTGGTGCATTTTTTCTATTGCATAATTATATTGTGGGGAATATACTAAAATTCTAAAAGCTGTTGAATATATCTAATTGTCAGCAAAGGAGTTGTGTAAGACTACGTGGAAAATGAACTGCTTAATTAAAAAGAAATGCTGAGAGAACTACTGTAGAGAGACCAACTCTCCTTAGGGGGCCCGAATTAAATTTTTTTGCTGTCAGTTAAGCCCCTCCCTCTCAGTCCCATGGACCGATATCAATGCCAGGAGCCACAACGGGACCATTTTTTTCCACTCTTAAAGCTATACGACGCAACGTTGGATGATGCACCTACTCGCATGCCATCACCATCTCCACGATGACCTCTACTAAATCATTGTAGCCCCTGGTGGGAATACCTATAGTAAGGGATTCCACCCTATCTCAGGTATCACGATATTCGTGCAGTTGGGCCTCCAATGTTACCAATCAATCCTCTGTTTCCTCGGCATGCTCATGCCATCATTCAATGTCCCCAGCTATTGCTGCAATACTACTATCCATAGAGGATCCACTAATATCTAATTGGCACTCCGACACTGGTCACACAGGCCTACAGTGAGCCCTCATATCTCGTTTTCGCTGGGGCATGGGTGCCCCTCATGTGACACCCATGCATATAAGGTTTTTTCCTACCAAGTAGGCCAACGATCTCCAATGAGGCCCTGAATATTCATGTAAACAAGAATGGTATCAGTGTATTCATATAACACATACATATATACATGTAAAAATACTAAAATGCGGAAAACACAAATACCATACTTGTTGGTCCCCATGCACCACCAGGAGGTAGACCCATGTATGGATCCCCCTGGAAGTCCACACCATGGTATGGAAAATCCAAAATAAGCTAATGGTTGGATTTAAACTAACCTTGCATGGTGGTGTTCCAGTAACACACTGCAACTCCACCATCGGCTTGTAATATCCCAAAATAGGGAAAATCTACAACAATGGGAACATCTTATGATGTTCCAAAAGTGTAGATCCAGCAATACATGAACACAAATATTGTAAACACAGAAAATATGATCATGAAATGATAAAGATCAATATTCAGCCATCATTCTATTAATGGATCAGAAAAAATGTACAAAATATCATGAGGGACAAGCCACTCAAGCCATAGGAACAAGTCTCCACTGATCAAAACAATAGATACATGAGATGTTGCAACTATATAGAATGCCGGAGAGCAGTGACTACGCAGTATATATTAGTGTAGCTCTTGATATAGATGTATATACATGAAATATGGCTGATAGAAACAAAATAAATTCCCATCAATGAAGATATGAGGTCCAATACAAGATTCTGAGCCAACCCGGAAAGGATTGCTAGAAATACTGAAAAACATACAATGTGACAAATAACCCTAGGGTTAATGTGCCACTGCAAACTGGATCTGATATGAAATGAGGCTATGATAGATCTGAAATTTTGATGTCCTCCTCCAATGGTATTTCTGATTAGAAGGTTGATCCCTCTACTCAGAAATAGACCCTTCTGATGAGCTCAATGAACCCTCCCAGCAAATGGCTCCAAAAATAACACAGTTCAGGATGGTGAATGCACTGTGAGGGATAGCCGGTGGTTTTCTTGATGCCAAAGATGTATAAATATTCTTGGGATTCCTTCTTGCTGATCCTTAAATGAATAGACAAGCCCTTCACTGAAAAACAAGCCCAGAAATGACTCAAAGAGATCCTCCTTTACTGCACCCTGCAACACAACCTAGCTCTAAATAGAAACTGTGTTGTAGCTGAAGGAGGTAGCTTGGCCAAAATGTCGGAATGAGGAAATTTTGCCTAAATAACCTTTCCTTCCCTGAGGATTAGGTAGGGATACCTGACCAGGAACACCGTTGTGCTAAACAGCACTGCAACCCTGCTAAACAACAAGAGGAAGCAAAGTCTAAATAGACCAAAGCAACAATGATAATCAAAATCGTGAATAAAAATGGCTGCCCTCCTCTCCATATATAGCAAGTGAACCTCTCCACATTGGGTCCCATCCATATGTGCCACTGGGCTCATGCAAGTTGTCCTCCATTAAAACTGCGCAGTCCATTAAGGAGATACAATGTATCTCGACAGTGCATGTGGACTTGGTCAAAGATGACTGAATCACATGATCCAATCCTGTTCACACCCATAGGTGCTCCATCCAGCTGCTTATTGATCCTCTTTTCACATGAGGAATGTTATTCTTCCTTCTAAATAGGTTAATGGACATCCCTACCCATTTTATTCATCTTCCTAGAGATAATTCTAACTATGATGTTCCGTTTTGCTTGAGGCTAAAATTTGGGAAAATTACATTCCTCCCCTCAAAAATGCAACATCCTAGAATGGGAATGCACAACAATGCCTACTGAAATAATGCACTTCTGGGAAATTTGTGCACATAAATGAGTTTCCAGCTCCTGGATCCCTTAGATCAGTAGATCTGGGGTCTAGATCCTAAAGGAGAGCAAAAAAAAATCAAACGAGGTGTGGTAAACAGATCTACCACCACCTAGTCTAGCTAAAAAACCCCCAAAGAGAGGAGCTGCAGCTATGTACTACAGACTGCTTCCAAAATAATGTAGTCTTGGAAAGCATGAGTAGGAGGCCATCAAATAAGATCAAATTTTGAATATACAACATCAAATCAGATTTATATTAATGCTCTTACATTATACAGTAGAATAGAGAAGACAAGAGAGAAGGAAATCTTCAGAAAAGAAGGCTGCAACACATATATATACTATAAAATGGCTTAACAACATCATTTTAAGGAGTTGCAGCAGCTGAATATTACACTTCAGATCTAGATCATATATGTGTACAAAAGGTCAAATCCATTTCAGATCTATATACTAGAAAGGCTATATTACAAGTTCCCCTTGGGGTTTTGACCAAATCATGCAATACAAAGAGTAGATATGAGTTTTAAATAGCAGATCTGCAATATTATTCAGAAATTTCTGAAGATTATTTTTCATTAGAAATAGATCAGATCTATATAGAAAATGGATCAGCGAGCTAATCCATGGATCAGCATAGGGAAAGGCAAAGCCCAGCACCAGAGATCTCTCATCAAAAATGGGATCAAAACACCTTGCAAAACCTCCACTGAAAATAATGCAGTCTGTCAAGGGAAACTCCGATGTAGCTTGAATAACTGAGTTGGCCTGATGCCAAGATACAAATCTGAAGCTCCATAGCTAATGCACTCTTCTAGGAGGTTAAAAGACACACTCACTAAGAAGATGCACTAGTAAAGTCTAGATCTGAGAAGATCTAGTGTTTCCACTTGCTTCAGCTTGCAAAAGCAACCAAACACTCACTAGATTTGCGTTGCAGTTGGAAGTAGAGCTTGGAAAAATTCCTGATAGTGGATAAAATCAGCAAGAATCCTCCAAGAAATCCTCAAGGGAAGAGATAGAATACCTGCATAGGAATCCACAAGTGCTAAGCAACACTATCCTCAGCTAAACAACATAGGACGGTATTTGTCTAAACAGAAAAGATACTCAGAAAATATGCATAATCAACAACCTTCTCTTGCTGCCTCCTCCTTCCTTTTATAATATGAAAGCCGCTGAAAACCCTAAACCACCTTGATGAATTAGCTCCTTTCACATGAGGGGCCTCCTTCTAGAACTGTGCTGTCACTTCATGAGGTACATTGTATCTAGACAACATTGTAGATTTGGTCAAGGTTGACCCAGTCTCATAGCTCAAACCCCTTTCACACCTGCAAGTGATTGGTTTACATGGCCCAGATTTATCCTTGTTCATATGGGCATTGATTTATTCATTCTTTTCAGGAGTTTTACATGTCCTCCTTTATTCCTTTATTCATGCAACAGAAAATAAAACAAAAATGTATATTCCTCTTAGCTCAGGCTAAGTAGGAATATTGCAGTCCTCCCCTCCAGAATGTTTCTTGTCCTCAAGCAACTGATAGGGTGAGTGTTGCAATATTTCCACTCCTCCCTTGGTGACACCATCAAGGATCAAATCCTCTTCATAAACCAAATGTTCACGAAGACAACACATCATGAATTGTTCCTCCAAGGTCATCATAAGAGATGTATAGTCCATGCCACAAGGAGTGAAAAATTCAACATAAATAAACATGGCTGGAGCAATGGTTTCTCTAAAGCATGTAGCATGAGGTACATAGAGAAGTTCCAGTCCATGTGGTAAATACAAACTACCCATCCTCTCTCCATACAATTCCATAAATAGTATGACTATGCCATCCAAGTATGGAAGCAAGACTACATATATGCAAACAGAAATTTGGGCTTGAAGAGGTGGGCTTGATGCTAGCGTAGTGCATCTCCTGCCTGCATTAGATCAAGGTGTGGCAGGTGGCCTTCCCACCACACATTTTTTTTATGATTCATCTTAACATAGCTCAAGATGTCAGATATGTTTGGTGCCTTTGGGAAGCACCCATCATGAAAAGGAATCTCCCTTTGCACAAAAAGGGAGAGGCCAAGTTCGAAATTTCTATTGGCCCTCCAAAAGCCATGAGATCCACATGATCCCTCACTTCGCCAAAACATACAAAAACATGGTAAAATAATGTGATAGATCAAAAAATAAAACTTGCTTTGCATGATCATCTCCTTTACCATCATAGTTCCTCATACACATGGAGTTGTGCATGGGAATTTCCTTTCTCTCAAAATAAGGAAGAACTGGTTGAAATGACTCTTGCAAAGTGTCCATTGGCTATCCCAATTCCTCATAGCTAATGCACCCTTGAAAGCGCTGATGTAATTCCTCTCTCATCCCTTCCCAATCAAATCTCCTCATGATCAAGGTGCAAATCTTCATGGAATGCATATGGCTGAGAAAGAATTCTTTGTCTGCCCCTTGTAGTATCTTCTGTTTGATCTTGGAAGCTCTAGACAGGAAGACCCTACCATGATAGTAGATGACTCCCCCTTGGACTAAGTATCCCTCTTCTTGTTGCAGGTCATCTAGTATCATACAGGTGTGGAGATCTTTGGAATACTCTACAAGCAGTTGAGATTTCTAGTACAGATCCACGCTTCTCAACAATGACAGCATTGATGATACCTCAGTGGAAGTGTCTGTCATGTTTTTGATCTCTTCTCTAGCATTCCTTATGCCAAAGATGTGTTTTGGAAGGCTGATCCTCCCATTCTCCTCCTTTCACAACTCAGATCTAGAAATGAGAGGGGGTGATAGTGGTGAAGGGAGAAGATCCCCCTTACCCTTGAGTAGTCCCAAGCATCCCAGCGCTGTAGCTTGGTCTTCCATTGCCCCAATCCCTCTTGGATCTAAGTTTGGAGCAGCACTTTGTGAGGCCTCCCCCACAAGATCTGAATTTGGTGGCCTCCTAGGTGGTTTGCCACTAGATAGGAATGTCCCATGCAGAATGCTCATGAACATCAGAGAAGGGACTGTGAGATCTTTGCTTCCACTGCGCAAATCCATCTCTGTTGTTTGGGTGGAAGTGCTAGGTGAAGGGTAGGTATGCATGCCTTGGATAATTTTAGGTTTACTACTCTTCATATCCACCCACTCCATCTACAAGGCCTTCCAATCAATGGTGACTTTCCCCAATGTAATCAACCATTAGACACCCAAAATGATATTGGTGTCTGGTATGTCAACTACAAAAAAGTGATCCACCAAAGTGTAGGACCCCATAGTAATTGAAAGTGATGGGACATAGAGCATGCATTGCGTTGTCATTTCTCCTGGGACCAAAATAGAGAACCCCTCAAAAGTATCAATGGGGATTGCTCTCCTCTTCACAAGATGAGCATCAATAAATTTGTGGGTTGCACTATAAATTAGTACAGATACCCTCTGATTCATGATTGAACCTTGTACTCTTAAGGTCAAGTACTTAGGTACTCCTCTCAAATATGCAAGAGTTCCTCCTATTGGAGAAAAAGCTCCATTCCCATCTCCAGATGGTGTTTTATCTCCCTCAACATTGTCAGTGCTGTGACCTCTTCTTGGTTCATCATCTCCTTCTTCCTCCTCAAAATCCGAGAGAACTTCTATGTAGTGTGCTTTCATAGCAGCACATCTATGTCTAGCTGCCCATGACTCTTGGCAAGTGAAACATAGTCTCTTCTTTCTCAGCTCCCTCCTGACTTCAATAGCAAGAGGCTTCTTGAATGAGCTCTCCTTGGAAGGAGTAGATTTCTCTTCCTTCCCTTTAGAAAGGTAAGGGGCGTTGCTCTAACAAGTTGCCTTTGATTTTGGCAAGGCATCTTGGAGGTCCCTAGCCCTCTCAGTGGCATCATGCAAAGTGATGGGCTTGGTAGATTTAACCAATCCATGCAAAGGTTCATCCAGGACGTCAATGAACATGTACACCCTCCTTGCTGCAGATAGATCAGGAACCATAACAGATAATCTTAGAAACTCAAAGATATAAGTTTCTGCATTTCCTGATTGCTTTAACTTTGAAAGGCTCATGAAAGGTGCTTCTGGATCCTTTTTTTCAAACCTATCTACCATTCTTCTAGTGAATTCATAATAGGTAGTCACATTGGCATGGCCCAATGTAGACAACCCATGGAACCACCAATTGTGTGCTTCACCTTCAAAGTGCAGCGCTGCAATCTTGATGGCTTCAATCTCAGGGACTTTGTTCAACTGAAAGTGGATATCCAGCTTTTCTACCCATGCCTTGGTAGAACTGGTGGATGACCCATCCAACTTGGGCAAAACGAACCTGCCCATAGAGTGATGTCTATCATGATTATGAAAGAACCCACCATCTCTATACTGATGCCTTGGTCTTCTTTTGTCCTTGAGGTGACAAAACTCTTGAAAACTTAAGTGGTCCTTGAATCTCTGATTCTGAGATTCATATTCCTCAAAGTAGTGTTCAAGGGATGCTTTCTCTTGTGGTCCTTCATTCTCCACAGCTAAGAGGGTAGGCATAGTGGAGCGTTGTGGAGCTTGTGACTGGTTCACTGGTTGACTAGTCCAGTGGTGAGACATGCCAAAGCTTTCCCTAGGATGAAATATCCTAGGAGATTCCCTCATCCTGTCCATTCTCATTTCTTTGATCTCTCTAGAAATATCTTGCATAGCTACCAAAAGAGTTCTTGCAAACTCTTCTCCTTCTTTATCACTTATAGTTTCAGGGGCTTTACCCTTGTCTTGATCCTCAGTGGTGTAATCAAACTTCTTGTGGCTTCTGTTCTGATACCTCTTCTCCCTCTCAGTAAGAGGATCATCTTATTCTAAATTCAACATGGTTGTGGTTCTCTAAAGAAAGCACAGGTTGTGCCAAGAAAGGAGATCCGATACCACTGTAATATCCCAAAATGGGAATGCACAACAGTGCCTACTAAAATAACGCACTTCTGGAAAATTTGTGCACAGAAATGATTTTGCAGCTTCTGGATCCTTTAGATCAGTAGATCTGGGGTCTACATCCTAAAGGAGAGGGAAAAAAGTCAAACTAGGTGTGGTAAACATATCTCCCACCACCTATTCTAGTTGAAAAACCCCCAAAGAGAGGAGCTACAGCTATGTACTACAGACTGCTTCAGAAATAACGCAGTCTTGGAAAGAATGAGAAGGAGGCCATCAAATAAGATCAAATTTTGAATATACATCAGCAAATAAAAGTTATATTGATGCTATTTCATTATACAGCAGAATACAGAAGACAAGAGAGAAGGAAATCTTCAGAAAAGAAGGCTGCAACACATATATATAATGTAAAATGGCTTAAAAATGTTATTTTAAGGAGTTGCAATAGCTGAATGTTACAATTCAGATCTAGATCATATCTATGCACAAAATGTCAGATCCATTTCAGATTTGTACACTAGAAAGGCTCTATTATAAGATCCCCTTGGGGTTTTGACCAAAACATGCAGTACAAAGACTAGATCTGAGTTTTAAATAGAAGATCTACAATATTATTCAGAAATTTCTAAACTTGATTTTTCATTAGAAACAGATTAGATCTATACAGAACATGGATCAGCAAGCTAATCCATGGATCACCAAAGTGAAAGGCAAAGCCCAGCACCAGATATCTCTCATAAAAAATGGGATCAAAACACCCTGGAAAACCTCCATTGAAAATAACGAAGTCCCTCAAGGGAAACTGTGCTATAGCTTGAATAACTGAGTTTTCCTGATGCCAAGATACAAATATGAAGCTCCATAGCTAATGCACTCTTCCAGGAGGTTAAAATACACACTCACTGAGAAGAGGCACTAGTAAAGTCTAGATTTGAGTAGATGTAGTGTTTCCACTTGCTACAACTTGCAAAAGCAACCAAGCCCTCACTGGATCTGTGTTGCAGTTGGAAGTAGAGCTTGGCCAAATGTCTGATAGTGAATTAAATCAGCAAGACTCCTCCAAGAAATCCTCAAGGGAAGAGATAGAATCCCTGCATAGGAATCCACAAGTGCTAAGCAGCATTATCCTCAGCTAAACAATAGAGTATGGTATTTTTCTAAACAGAAAAGATACTCAGAAAATATGCATAATAAAAAACCTTCTCTTGCTACCTCCTTCTTCCTTTTATAAGATGAAAGCATCTACAAACCCTAAACCACCTTGATGAATTAGCTCCTTTCACATGAGGGGCCTCCTTCTAAAACTGCGCTGTCACTTCATGAGGTACATTATTATTGGGAAAAATACTGAGAGGGGGTGCGAATCAGTATTTAGAGCTGACTGAAAACTTTTTACTTTTTCTTTGAGCAGATTTCCATACGCGGTTTTTATGAACTGAACTAGCGTATCCACGCAGAAATATAGAAGGAAACTAGCGTATATTGATTTCTCTTTCAGATTTAGAGAATCAGTCTTTTAAACAGATTTATCAGTTATGAATAAGGCTAGATAATCAGAATTTATGAGCAGTAAACAACTGTATAAAGCATCACACACATGAACACCAATATTTAAGGTGGAAACCCAAATCGGGAGAAAACCACCGCTGCTGTAGTCTCTGTCTTCAATATTTATTATATAAAAAACCTTTTACAACATTGTACTGATGCATACTTATACCAGTACGCAGGCTTCTACCTCCAGAGGGGTGCAACCTTCTCTCTTTTTCCAGCTACAACTGGAAGGGAGCTCCAACCCCCCTGATCTCGTTTACCAGCCTCTCCTGGAAGGGAGCTTCAACCCCCTGATTTCAACACCAACTTCTACTGGCTGAAAGCTTATACTTTCATACTGAATGCTTCAACCCTCAGATCCACTGCAGACCATGTTTCATCAATTTTCATACTGGTTCAAAACAACTTCAATACAACCCCTTAACATCAACAACCCAAAACGTCAATCAGAACACCAATACCACTGTAACCAGAATATCAGAAATAACCCAGACTTCAGAGTAAATAATCAGATACACATTAAACCTTGAACAACCATTAATTCAGATACCATATGCTTTTTTATTTATGTAACCCGCGTATATATGCGTCTTTCTTCACACCAACCTGCGTATGCTTCAGTGCATGCTAATTTTTATATTTTGAAATAATACGCGACTTTGCTTCACAGTTTCCGCATATACATGCGCTTTTCTTTTCACCAACTAGCATATGATTTCTTTCAGAATATGTTTAGACTCATATTCAGATCTAATACTTTCAATTCAGACAATCTATCCGCAATGCAGAACTGTTTAGATAGTCACTCATCCTTCATCATGTTTTCTCAATCATTGATTAGATTTGTTCCTTATCAAATCAGCAGCATACTCCATATTCAATCAACCCAAAACTTCAAGTAGACTTGACCGAAAACAGAGAGAAAACAGAAATCACAGAAGTAATATCTGTAAATAAGCTTCAGAAACCCTAACTTCCATACGCGCTTTTTATTAAGCGAACCCGCGTATATACGCGCTTTTATCGAGACAAACTAGCGTATATATCTGTAAAAGATAAACTTGCAGAACAGACTAGATCTATAAAATTACCCAGATTTCTTCAATTTATTCATCAGACTTGCGCCTGGTCTTCATCATTTATTTTGCAGATCATCCTAGAGATTCATCATTTCTAGATCTAAAGATCTTGAACCTTCATCATATCCATAGGTGCATCATAGATTCAGATCTATCAATTAAGAACAGAGTTCAACCATGCAGATATTCCTTAGAGGAATTTATTCATCAACAACCCTTACACATGCACACTATTGTGGAGGTAAATCCCCTCTGCGGACAGAGGCGATCCCTACTAGCCCAGACCAGGTCTAGCAATAATCGTTCACGCTATAATGCAAGTTCCTAATTGCAAATAAACCAACTAGCGATGAAGGCTTACCTGGAATCCAACGTTGTCGCTTGTAGAGAAAGTAGTGCTCCTATTCCTTAGCTTTGGCAGATCACAATCCTCACGATCTCCATGATCGGACACCTGCACACGCGAGAAACAAAACAACCACAAGCGTAATATGCAACTATATGTCAGTCAGAGAAAACATAACTCAACATCATAATCAACAACAAGAGTGGAACCATAACCAATAGTCGCTTATCATTAATCAATCAAGAGAAGAATACAACCATAGCTCTGACGCTAAATTCTCCTTCGGAGGGTCGTCAGCAGAACACGTCTCGATAAAAAAGCATTTGATGGACAACCTCTTCTCTTCGGATGTCTCCACAATGATCTCCTTGCTTGGATTTGGCCTTGCTAGTTGGATCAACTCTTCTAGCATTAGGCTCTTGGAACTTGGAGACTAGCTACAAACAGAGATTATGCAGCCAAGGCGATGGAGTGAAGGATTTTGATCCTCACACCCATGGGGATTGGGCTCAGGTCCTCATGAAGTCGTGCTGACAGGCAAACCTACTCTCTTACATGGAGATCCGGAGCCAAACCTCCTGGTTAAATTATCAGCTTTGTAGATCACTTAGGACGAAATCCTCCACCATTTATTTTTAAAAACACTTTAAATGTAGCCAGATGAAAAGCGACTGACCGTAGCGCCAATTGGCGAGCCCTATTTGAAGGATTTCCCCCATTGGTGCGGGTACTAAACTGGCTACCCGCGCCAATGCAAAAAGGGGTGTTTTTAAGGTTTTTCACAAGGAGTTGTCTTCAAGGCAATGAAATTACATGTTTATAGGAATGCCATGAAAGTGTTTTCAAGTTATGTCACTGCTCACAGGTCACGGAATGAGCCCTCCAATTGTGCGGGATAGGGAATTGCAGGGACGGTGACAAATTGCTATGTGACAGATGCCCCCTAAAGCATGAGGCCCGAGAGAGAGAGAGGGGTGAAATGGTTTACGAGAACGTGTCCAACTGAAAACACCGCCGTCGGAAAACTTGCGTAGATAAATACAACTGATATCTCAAATACATGATAAATATGTTGTATGGGCGCAGCCATCCATAACAGAGTATGTAATAACCGAGATCCAAGGCATGGACGGAGCCATCCAGTGAGGATCGGTAAATAGACTCAGGTATGGTCGCAGCCATCCAATCAGAGAGTCATGTAGCTAATCATAATAATCCACAAAATCGCAGCCTGGATTATAACAAGCAGAATCTAGGGTCTTGCACTCCATCTTGACCCAAACAAAGTGTTGGTGTTCCCATGTTTTGGCCAGGTTGACAGAGACCAAAAGATGAGACAACATAGAACCACTTTCAGACCTTAGGATCTAGCCCTCCTAGGTCCAGAGAGGGATATCTCTATGATTATCAAAGGATATATGTCTTTGAAGTTCTCAATTGTGATTTTAGGCTAGTTATAGGCTCAAGGTTGTTTGTTTGATTGTTTGAGTTTGGTTGTTGAGAATCAGGAAGGAAGGTTT
>CM076582.1:686613859-686911320 GCA_034641835.2 Pinus albicaulis | reverse complement strand
TTTATTTGAAGTTAATACAAATATACTCATTTCTCTCATTAAACTGTCTATTCATGGTTTATTTCATAAATTCCTTGATCATTATGATGAGTATGGTTTATAATAATGTCTATACAGGTGTTGTGTAATCTTTTTTCTTGTTTGTGACTGCAGATTTATCGAAGAACATTCCTTCAGTGCACGAGGGACTTCAACGAGATCAAGCAAGCACTGGACATAAGGTAGGCCTTACACCTATATAGCATTTTTATGAATCTTGTATGCTTAGAGAGAGATTAGTATAAATGGCTGTTTGTTGCTAGTTACTTTTAGTACTAGAGAGATCGGTCTTGTCCGCAAGACATATTAATCTACACAACATTGGCAAATGGTGATATTTTTCTAACATGTTAGTGTTTTCTTCTCCTCATTTTTTTTCAGTCTGCTTGTTTTCTATAGATCATAAAATTATAGGCTCAGATATGCTCATGGAAGCACCTCAAACCTCCTGTTTGCTATAGTTTTGATGTTTTCTTCTTTTAGTTCATCTTAAGGAATTCTTGAATACTCGTTAGGCCCACTAGAACTTGTTATTTGTTTCATGAATAATTAGTATGTTAGCTTATAAATATGATTCATGGTATGCCCTGCTTATTTAGAGTTTTCAAAAACTTATTGTGAAGCTTTTCTATGGAATATCGATTGATTAGGTTAATACAAAGAGGTCTTGTTTCGATCTTTCCCTTTGTCCATGCTCATCAACTTGTTTCAGAGTTCCCAATAGTTTTATATATGCCATTTATGAGTTCCCTCTCCATATATTGAATTGTTTTTTTATCTTATGTGTTTTCTCAAAAAGATGAAGGTGGATTTCTAAAGTTAGGAGTTCTAATGCTTCTATGTACCACTGGATTGTTCATCTTGTATGTTTATCAGTTTGATTATTTTTCATAGAGATTAATTTTTTTCCCTACCCCATGAGTTATTGCTTCAAATTATAGATGTATAAGACCTCTTAGTCTTTTCACAAAACTTAATGTTCGTCACACCATCATACATCACTTTAAGGATCCATTCAACCTGTTAAATCAGCCCTTCATTACACAGTGTTTCGTCATTTAGACACCCTTGACTTCATCTAACCCCATAGCCCTATTGATTTGATATTATCTCATTCCATCTATCCTACTTGAACATATTACCCCAACACAAAACAAAAAAACAAACCTACACTTAACAACTAGCCTAAAAGAAATCATCCAAAGCGAACAAGCTCACATCCTTTTCACAATAGAGAGAGCCCTCTCTGTGGTCAGGAAAGCTACATGATAGGACTCCAAATACTGGTCTGATGTTACCATGTCATTTGGTTAGCCAATCTACCAAATCACGGGACACTAACATATTGGCGATCATGGTGGGACTCTAAGTAAGAAAAAAACTTAGACTTCCCTAAACCTTTTAGAAGCCCTTAAGAAAAATATCTTGTGGATTTATCCCAACGCTCACTAACATAATGGAAATCATGGTGGGACTCTGAGTAAGAAACAAAATTAGACTTCCCTAAACCTTTTATAAGCCCTTAAGAAAACTATCTTATGGATTTATCCCACTGCTCACTAACATAATGGTGATCATGGTGGGAATCTTATTAAGAAACAAACTTAGACTTCCCTAAACCTTTTAGAAGCCCTTAAGAAAACTATCTTGTGGATTTATCCCATTGCTCACTAACATAATGGTGATCACGGTGGGACTCTGAGTATATAATTGTTTGAATACCTCTTAAAACTCATTAGATCCTTAGCTTGATAAATAGGGAATCTAGTGAATCTTTCACCTCATCCCCATTACTAACATAATGGCGATGATGGTGGGACCTCTGTACATAGTAGCCTAAAAACTCTTATAGACTCTTTTAACCCTCAGTTAAAATTTGAAAATTCCGTGATTTGTAAAAAAAGAAAAAAACACCACATCATTTTCACCAACACAAATGGTGATCATAATGCAACCTCTGATTTCAGTGAAAAAATAAGTATCCCTTAGGACTTCAAAAACCTTTGTCCAATCATAGAGAACTTGACTGATAGCCTAAGAGTAGAATCTAGCTTTTTCACCATATTAGAAAATTGATGACTTAGCTATAGGACACTCTTACAAACCTTAATGGATACATATAGAAAACTCAGAAAACCAGAAAACATTTCTAGATTGGCTTTTTCGTCAATATTGCTAGTGGACCATAGAGGACATATCTTCAAAAAAACCAAAAATATCCAACTGGTGACTCCACTAGCCTCCAATAGGCCTACTACTCCACTAAGTTCTCACAGACCTCCAAGGAATGCATTGACCAATCCCAGTCATGCTGATGGTGGACAATAGAGTTTAATTCTTCCATGTGGTGGCTGCACAACCCTCAGTAGACCAAAAGAATCCACCAGTAGATAACTCTAGTCTGGTTGAAAAGATTCAGTAACCCTTTCTTATTTAAAACATGGATCCAAGGATACAAAGGAGATATGATCCAATGAGTAGATATCATATCCCTGGATTCCCACTCAAAATGCCTGAAAAAATTGGATGAAAAACCTACCTATCTTCCGAGATGAAAAAGTTGACGACCTTTTGTTACATCTCATAAAATTTCATATACACATATAGAGGTTAAAGGTTGAATGACACGAGGACTACCTCATGAAAATGTTTATGGCAACATTAGAAGGTAAGGCGAGAAATTGGTATGAATGGCTAGAACCTAGCATCATGTTTTCTTTGAAGGATTTCCACAAGGTATTTTATAAACACTATATAGGGCATTGTCCATCTCTTTCATTAGCTAAAAATTGTTGAGATCAATTTGAAGACCTCATACAACACCTTGTAAACATTAATGAAGATTTAGGAAATTGGCATCCTGAGGATCTATTAGAGGAGATTCATGCTTTTCATACTCAAGATAACTATATTGACAGCCAAGAAGAGTTGATTGAGGGTGAAATCCATCAAAAAGTAAGAGAAGACCTACAAGATCTCTCTAAAGAAGTTGAAACAAATGACAATCCATCTACCCTTTTGTGTAAGGTACAAGAGGAAATTCAACAACAAGATCAGCCTTCACAAGTGAAAGAGAATCGTTGTAGTATTATCCAGAGGAAGAGAAAAATGCCTCCTCCTTTAACTGAAGAGGAAATAAATCAGATAATAAACACACAACCAACCTCTAAACCTTCATGTGAACAAAACATTTTTTTTCCTCCTACTACTAATGCCATCTACCATAAATCAGAAAGTAAACTTGTAGATCAATTCAAAGAAGAACAAACTAGTAACCCAATATGTTTGATTGGTGAAATAATTTATGTTGATGATTCTCCAAATTTTGATAAATCTAATGATGATGATGTTCTCCAAATAGAAGCTAACCTTATAGAGCCATCAACAGTTGTTTTGTGGGATGAAGTTCACTATCATCAGATTGAAAGAAGTAATCAGCTAAGACAAGTCACCTATGACACTGATGAGGAAGGCCTTGAAAGTTTAGAAGTAAGTGAAGAGTCTTTGACTCTTTGCTCTGCTTCACTTCAGCCCATCAGAAATAACTTTCACATAATTGGAAATTAGCAGTCTTTCAGCTTTAATGTTGAGGTTGAGGAGGATGATGAACTCCTTGAGAAAGTTGTCGATGAGAATCCTTCTCTAGAAATGGTGGAGGAAATCATTTATGACATAGAACTTTCCTCAGCTCCATATGAGTAGCCACCAAGTCCCATTGAATTTCCAATTGCAGATGGAGGCTTGGAAGTTTACAATCTCATAAAATTTTCTACACTTCTTTCTCAAAAAGATTTATTGGCAATAAAAACTCCTACTAATCAACATGATGGCCTTCACACTAAATTTAGCCCACTCAATCAAAGCATATCAGGTTTTCTAGAGGATAAAATTGCAATATATGATGAGTCTACCAGTTCAGATGAGCATGAGGAAGAGGTATATTTTCTTTCCCAAAAGAGCCTCAAGCATAACCAAGTAGAAAAAAGAGTAGTCCTGAAAGAAGCTTATGTCTCAAGTCCTCAAGATCGGGTATCATTCCAAGATCCATTTGTTGTTTTTCTTTAGAAATCTAAAAGAGGAGTGTTTTCTTCCAAGAGCAATTTGATGCAAGGTTTAAAGAAAATTTTAAGCACTACTGTTCAAGCATAAGTGAGGTGCAAGTGGCCTTTTGATTTCTTTAGCATCCTCAAAGAGCTGAACCAAGATCACCCATGCAATCATCTACCTGATTGGTTGTATTTGAAAAGAGTGTTCACCAGCTGAATGTATATATTGTATGAGTTAGATTAGGATAGATAGGCAAGAAAATAAGCTCAGCACTATGAGCATCTTTCTACCTTAATTTTAGATTGTTTTGACCAAAAAGAGAGAAAACGTTAAAAATTAAAATGAAAAAGAGGGCAGATTTAAAGAAAAGGTACAACCCCATACCCAAAAAATAGTGATACTGAAAATGTGCAAGCCTAAATGCCACTACCTGTTCCGAAAGAAGGTCTTGTTTAGTCATCTAGCCTAATAATGGCTGAAAATGTTTTCAATTTATTGTTGATAAGTTAGTGAAAGAATGTTGATCAAATCATTGAAGCATGAATTGTCGAAGAAAATAGATTAGGAAAGAAAGATATTGGTTCCACATGCTTAAATCTAAACCAAAGAGAAGGATAGGGATGCTTAGAAAATGATGAAACATAGTCCTCACACCTTCTAGTTTTGTTTACTTATGAAAATAAAGCTTTTGTGCAGTTTGCCTTGATGCCACAACTCATGATGAATCAGATTGTCTAATATTGGTTCAATTCATGCTTTAAATTTCTTGTCAAATAGCTTAGAGAATGAATTTTGTCATACTACTTAATATTAACAGTCAAATAGTCTAGGTAGAGAATAAGAAGAGTTCACTAGCATAATCTGAACTCTTGGAACAAATAAGTGTAGAAGTATATAGTGTGTTTTTGCTTTCAAAAGAAAAAATTTCAATGGGTTTGCTAGTTAAAGTGCACCCAAGGAAGAAAAAAAAAATGTTAGGCAAGTAGGTTGGGTTGGTAGAGATGAATTTGAGCTAATCATGTTTTCAGATCATTGAAATCACAACTTCAAGGAAGCATCAACAAATGAAAGAAGAAAATTCTACCCAATGGATGAGGCACTGGTCACCATAAACCAAAGATCTCAAGTTCTGGACACCTCCTGAAAAGCAGATGCCCTCCCCAAGTGGAGCCACTATTAGTCATCAATAATTTTTTTCCTTTGTAGATGACTAAATGTCTATCCTAGATTTCTAGAAACAAAATTCATGAGTCTTGTGAGTTCTAGAAATCTCACTGCCATCATTATCCTTAGAATAAATTTTTCATTGTTCTACTACTATATGATGTCATAGTTAGCCTATCACTCATGGAAGATCCCTCATGGACTCATGCCTCTCATCTCTGCTCCATTTTCACACCCATAAATCTCATTACTCCATTTGTCCCTTGCATATGACTCCATTATCCAACTAGGGCTTTTAAAGGCATTTTTTCTTGGTTTCATGACCTCCATGGTTAAAAATAAATATGTCTTGTATCTTGATGCTCTTACAACCACTCATATCTATAATATACCTTCATAAACACTCCCCATCACTCATATCCCTCAAATTCATCATTTTTCTACCAAAACCTAGTCAATGGCCACAATTTGATACCTTTTAAGACTAGGCTTGTGTTTTTCCCTTTTGGACCCCTTCCCCTCACTAAATCCTTGAAATTTTACTTTCCCCTACTCCCTAACATCTATCCATATCCCCCAAAATTTCCCCAAGAATTTAGACAACCCTTAACCCCTTCATTCCATTCCATCTACAAGGCAGTCCTAAATCCCCTACACCATAACCTAATTTCCTCTTCCAACTAAGATAGGGTTTTCTATGGAAAAGAGGTATAAGAGAAGAATATCCATATGGTAGGTCATATCAGCAATCAGGAAGCCATTCCAACTCATAAACATCATGCCTCCATCATTTTCCAAGAATTCATTCCAAGGGCCAAGCCATTTGCCACATCTAGGGCTAGTTTTGCTTAAAAATATGTTTCTGGCCAAACAATGATTAATTTGGAAAAAGTGAAAGATTTTTTTGTTCATAAGAGGGCCAAGAAGAAAAACCTCCTTCATTTTTTACATAGGTATCATGGTTTTGGAGAAATTTCAAAAATACAGGTGTCACAGGAGAATTTATGCACTGCTGGAGTGACCTTGGGAACATCCATTTTTATCACCGTTGGATTGTCCAATTGACTTTATTTATGGGTCAAATGACAAATATACCTGAATATCCTTCCCATTGAGCTATCATGATCTCAATTTGGAGTTGAATACGGCCTCCAAAAGTTGTCTGCATCAGCACTCTACACTTTTGCACCATCACTCAGCACTTTTTGACCAGTCCTAGGAAACTCAAATTTTGACACAAAAAATCAACTTCAATCAGGAAAAAAATGGTATATTTGGAATTTATACAGGTTATTCTTTCCAATGACCTATCACGAGCCCAATTCTGACATCGGTAAGGCCTCCAAAACACTTCTTCCAAAAGGCCTATTTCTGTATTGTGCTCCTGGAAAGTTTTTTGCATATAAATTACACTTGCTGCTATGATCCTACCACTGTGCTGCACTCCTGCCACTGCTTCAGATGCTGAATGAAGTGTTATATGCTCCTACCACTATGCTGTGCTCCTGCCACTGCTTCATACACTGAATGAAGTGTGTTGTGCTCCTGCCACTATTCTGTAGCTTCTGCACGAATTCACGTTCAGGAGTTACCCGACTCTGCCCACAAGGTTTTTTTTAATTTTTTTCTTTTGTATGGAGGCACTTCAAGAGGTATTTTAAAATTTTCTTATATATTCATGACTTTCTATAGATAAGGCCACTAAGAAATTTTAAATTTGGTCTAGAGAAATTAGTGATGGCCAAGAAGAAATTAATGAAGAAAACAGTGAAGGCCAAAAAGAAAGCAGTAATGGCCATGAAGAAAGCAATGATGAAAAAGAATAAAATAGTGAAGGAGAGGAAGATAAAAAATAAAAATCAGTGATGATCATGAAGAAAGCAATGTTGATCATGAAGAAAATAGTAAGGGAGAGAGTGATGATCATGAAGAAAACAATGATGGAAAGAATGATGAAGATGAAGAAAGAAGTGAAGAGGAATATGATTTCAAAGAGGGAGATGGCCAAGAAGAGAACATTGAAGGTAGTAACAAGGATAATTATGCGGATGAAGAAGAAAATAGAGGTAAAAACATTGATGCAAGTGATGAGCAAAGAAGTCAAGACAGTGGGACCCATGGTGAAAAGGATGCCTCTAAAGACACACAATCAGAGGTAGCTTTTCAAGAAGAAGACAATGAGCAAGAAAACAAATTTCAACGATTGAGTCCCATAGTGGAGAGGAGACATATGAAAGAAATGGAGAAAGCAAGAATGAAAGTGACAAGAATGGGATAGGAAGCCAAGAAACGAGGTTTAAAGTTGTTTCAATAGCCAAGGAAATCATGAAAAAGGGCGAAGTAATGAAGAAAATAAGCATGGAAGTGAAGAAGAAATCAATCAAAGGAACTCATTTAATGAAGAAATAAATGACTCCCACAGTGATGGGAAGACCAATGAAGGTGCCCAAAGTAGTGAGCCCAAAAAAAGTACTAACAATGATACAAAAGATGATATTAATAGTGAATACAGTGGGCCAAAAGATGAAAATGAGGACAATCATGAAAGTGAAGAAATGCCAAACATAGGCGTCTTTAACATTGCAAAAATAGAGCATGGCAGTATTGAAGGTTTTGGCAATAGGGAAAGCATGAAAGAGGTTGAGGATGTTTATAAAAAATACAGCCAAGAGCAAGGTAAGAAGGATACTAACACAGAAATAATCCATGAAGAAGAAAACAGTCCTAAATGTCACTAGTGATCAAGATTTACAAGTAAAACTTGTTGTGCCTTTCACCTTTACCTATCAAAGAGGAGAGAGCCATGTGTTTGATGCCTCCAAAGGGCAAGGGGCCATGCACTCCTCCTCAACTCCAATGAAAGACAAAGGTAAAAAACAAGGAAAAGGAGTAAATAATGTACCAAACAGTGAAGAAGAACTCAGCCAAAAGGACAGTATGCATAATTGTGAAGGGACAAATTCTGAAGGCAGTGCACATATCAAAAGTGCAAATGATACAAGTTATGAAATAGATGTTGAAATTAAAGATAAAAACCATAGGAAATATAGTGAAAACAATGTGTCAAATGATGAAGAAGAGGACATTCATGAAGAAAAAACTATACAAAGCAATGATCAAGGCACCTCTTACATTGCAAAGGGGAATGATTGGGCACTATGAACGAAGAAACCACTTTGCAAGGAAAAAACTCAAAACTTCCCAAAATGAGGGGCCTGAACCAAAAGATGAAAAATACCAAGATAGGCTTTGTATTTTGGCCCAATATTTTCTACAGGTCTCTAAGGACCCATGCAGCATCTACCTACCAAATTTTGGAGAAATTGGACAATTTTTCTATTTTTTTCCAAATTTTAAACCCTAAGAGCGCAGCACCCCCTGTGTTGTGCTTTTTCTGAGGGCATATTCATGAGAAGAGGTTTAAATTTTTGGATTCCCCATCACTATAGGATTATGCTCACCGAATTTCAGCTCAATTGGAGTTGTTTTGACCCCCCAAAAGGTTCAAAACACTCATTTTTTTCACCTTTCTGCCCACTTTTTTGAGCAGGTGTTGCGCTCCTCGCAGTCTTGGATTTTTACACATTTTGGGAAAATTTAAAAGGTAATACTGAAGATTTTAATGTATATCTTGAAATTAGACTTCCATAGCTTTCCAACGAGCCATCACGGAGCCTCTTCCGACATCGAGAAGGCCTCCAAAACACCGCTGCAAAAAGGCCCATTTTGGTGATGCGCTCCTTGCAGAATTTTAGAGTTCCACACAGTCTGCTGCGCTCCTATAACTAAGTGGAAAAAATGTGCGTTTGGAAAGTTTTCTTAGGCATGCCAGGCCTAAAATTCAATTTTATTTCCTCTTAGAGTCGGAAAATATATTTTATTTAGATATTTTTGTGCCTTGGGCTTTGCAAAGACTCAAGGACAAGTTAGGATATTTCTCTTTGGCCAATAGGCTTCTAGATGCTCTAGTAGGCTCTCTTCTCCTCATTTTTTATATAAGACATGAGGATTCATTGTAATCAGTTGGGACTTTATGTGTTATAGAGAAATACATGGTTTGTGAGCTTGGAGAAGATATTTGGTTTTATGATGTAGCTTGATGTTGGAGAAGCTTGCTTGCAGGATTCCATAGCTTGGTGAATGGTGATGTTTTTCTAACTTTTTAGTGTTTTCTTGTCCTCATTTTGTTTTAGTCTACTTGTTTTCTATAGATCAAAAAATTATAGGTTTAGATATTCTCATGGAAGCACCTCAAACCTCCTGTTTGTTATAGTTTTGATGTTTTCTTCTTTTAGTTCATCTTAAGGAATTATTGACTACTCCTTAGGCCCAACAAAACTTTTTCTTTGTTTCATGAATGATTAGTATGTTAGATTATAACTATGATTCATGGTATGCCCTTCTTATTTATAGTTTTCAAAAACTTATTGTAAAGCTTTTCTATGGAATACTGATTGACTAGGCTAATACAAAGAGGTCTTGTTTTCATCTTTCCCTTTGCCCGTGCTCATCAAATTGTTTCAGAGTTCCCAATAGTTTGATATATGTCATTTAGGATTTCCCTCTCCATCTATTGAATTGTTTTTTTATCTTATGTGTTTTGTCAAAAATATGAAGGTGGATTTCCAAATTTAGGAGTTCTAATGCTTCTATGTACCACTAGATTGTTCATCTTGTATGTTTATCAGTTTGAGTATTGTTCATAGAGATTAATGGTTTGCCCTACCTCATGAGTTATTGCTTCAAATTACAGATGTATAAGACCTTTTAGTCTTTTCACAAAACTTAATGTTCATCACACCATCATACATCACTTTAAGGATCCATTCACCCTGTTAAATCGGCCCTGCAATACATTGTGCTTCATCATTTAGACACCCTTGACTTCATCTAACCCCATAGCCCTATTGATTTGATATTTTCTCATTCCACCTATCCTACTTGATCATCTTACCCCAACCCAAAACAAAAAAACAAACCTACGCTTAACAACTAGCCTAAAAGCAATCATCCAAAGTGAACAAGCTCACATCCTTCACACAATAGAGAGAGCCGTCTCTGAGTCCAGGAAGGCTAGGTCCTAGGACTCCAAATATTGGTCTGATGTTACCCTGTCATTTGGTTAGCCAATCTACCAAATCACGGGACCCTAACAATAGTGAAAACACTTCACCTTAGACAAATCCGGCTTCTTGCCTTTAGCCTCAGATTTTTGATGGGATTTCTTCCCCTTCCCTTTCCTTACTTTGGCAGCCAAAGTGAAATTATATTCATCATTATTTTTTGATGAAGAGCCATCCCTGGTCTTCCGCCTTATCTCCTCCTACACAAGATCTGACCAAAGTCGCTCCCAATCCGACAGTTTCTCCCGTCCATTGACAGAGTCTTCGTAGTTGTGCCAACTCTTCGGAAGCCCAAGGAGAGCCAAGCTCACCAAGTCATCATCCGCAACTGTAAGTCCCATACTCCCCATCTCATCCATACATTGGAAAAGCTTCGTGAGATATTTTGGAATACTATCGCCTTTCTCCATTTTGATTTTTCTGAGCTTATCTTTTAGTGCCAACTTCCTATGGTCGTTGCTGCTTTGGAAAAGGTATGTCAAAGCCTTCCACATTGAAAATGAAGTGGATTTCCCATGAAGGCTTGACACAATATGGTCTTTCACACCTTCCAACAAAATTTTCTTGTCTTCGCTACCTTCTTTTACCTTGCATCAAGTAATGCAGCATCGCTATAAGTAGGCTTAGGAACATCGCTATCGATGAACTCCTTAAATACATTATCTTGAAGCACCACCTCCATCATGTCCTTCCAAGATATGTAGTTTGAGCTACCCTCAAGGGCGTACTCCAACCGCAACCCATTGAAAGCCATTTCAATGAATACTCAACTATCACACCAAGAAATTTCTGCAGCAAATTCAAATTATCCACCAGCACAAAACTCAACACTTCTTCACTATTGCAATCTCCAGTGATTAACACTACTCTGATACCATGTAGAAATTTATTAATACTGATATTATTACCGGAATCTAATGATATAAAAAATTAATCTTATGTTAAATACAGAATCCTTCCACTTAATTCTTTGCGGAAATTAAATTGCCAATTGCAAAACACATATGAAGCAAAATTAATCGTACATAAACACAGTTGTTTAATGGGAAAGCTTAAATATAAAAACCCCAACTATCATATATTATGTATATCAATGGATCATGTAATAATATCATACAAATAATAATACATCAAGCTTTCAGTACAATCAAAAATCATTACACACTGTCATGCATAAATTTGCATCTCTATGCACCAATTTCTTGCCTCCTAGCAGCCTGCATCCACTGCGCAATACCTGCTGAAGAAGACGCCTGAATGAATTTGAATTGGCCTTTCCTTTATTTCAGCATCCTAATTGGAATCTCCAATGTGTGTCAGATGCATTGAATGCATCACTATAGTCACAATAGATAGACCATCTCACCCTTTCACCTATCTCTCCACTAGGTCTCCACTGGAACTGACATGCAAGTAGTTAACTGCTGTATTTCTTCAGTTGCAAGTGAGTCTCTAGTTTTGAATTAATTAAATAATTAATTCACTAAACTCTCACTAGCATATCTTCAATTAGAACTAGATACAACTAGCACAATTGAGTTTAACTCACTTAACTGAGTTAAACTAAATAACAACTCCCATAGCTACTCTTCCAACTTTGTCACAACTTTTCCACTTTAGTTCTAACTAAGTCCTCCATGTATGAGTCACAAACCAACCTAGGAATTGTGTAATTACTTCAGCCCACTGATTTTCGAAATCTGTTCACTGAAATAAAGTGCTCCAAGAGAATAATTTGATATTTATTGTCAGATTATTATTAAGGGCTAATAATAAATGACATGCATCTATTTTTAGATTAGTGATATACAAATAGACTTCGCCCAATATTCTAAAAATATAATCTCATCCATTTTTCACATTTTACCAACCATCTACAAATAGAACCTTGCAACTTATAGAATATGCTCATCGTGTCTAAAAATAGACATACACCTAAAAATATCCTATGGGCCCCACTTAGTGAAGGTGCTTAATTTTCACTAATTTTGTCATCTTGTTGAATCACAATAGAAGAAAACCTCTTCTACAACAGATCCTTTCTAAGCATCCACATCTAGGACATTGAATAGCGTTGATTCCCATACAATCTACTCCATTGTCACAATGATACCATGCACTATCTGCACTGGCCAAAATTAGACACCAGAGGCTTGGTCGCTAATGGAAACATTAAGGAACCTCTGCGGTAGGTGTTAGTGTCCCGTGATTTGTCTGATTGGCAAGCCAAATGATAGTGTAACATCAAACCAGTCTTTGGAGCCGAAGGACCTAGCCTTCCTGGACTCAGAGAGGGCTCTCTCTATCTGTGTAAGGGATATCTGTGTGTTCGCTTATTGTGTTCTGATTTTAGGCTAGTTATGAAGTAGGTTTTTGGTTTTTGGTTTTAGGTTGTGAGGGATGAACTGATCAAAGACATAATATAGGTAAAAATATGTCGGATCAACTGGGCTATGGGGTCGAAAAGGTTAAATAAGCTTTCAGATGGTGATACAAGGCTGTTGAAGGGTTGATTTGATTCGAGGTAAAATGGATCTTTGGGAAAAATGGAGTAAGATGGACATCAAGTTTGTGAATAACAAATGATTTCAAGCATAACTAGTTTAATATCTGACATAAACATGGTAGGGAAAACCATTAATCATGAGAAATGTAACTATAAGCTGATCAACGCATAGAAATAAACATTCAAGCCATGCATAGAGATATATAACTCTCTAACTTTAGGAAATGGCTATCAAACTTTGGGGAAACACATTTAAGATAGACAAACAACTCAAATCACTATTTCAGAACACCTAAACACAGTACTTCAATATATTGGACACTTTGAGAACAATATTGTATAGTCTTAGGCAAAGGGCAAGATCAGAACAGGACCTCCTTGGTTCAACAAATGACAATCTAATGAGTGAAACAGAAATTTCATAGATAGAGCTATGGCTAGCCATGAGTAATCATGGCATACCGTAAATCATACTTAGCATGCATAAAACCATGAATGAAACAAGCAAAAATATCCTTAAGTTATTAAAGAGCAATCAAGAATTCTTTAATGTGACTAAGAATGAAGAAAACATGGAAGCTATGAAGAAACAGGAAATTTGAGGTGCCTCCAAGGGCATGTCTCAAATTTTGTTCTCTACTATCCTATAGCAAGAAAGAACATGGATTTATGAATGAAAAATAGGAAACAAAACAAAGACAGAGACACTATACCATTCTACCAAGTCATGGAATCCAAAAAAAATCCTCTTTCATCATCCAAGAACATCCAAGAAAATATCCAAAAGCATGAGACAAGTATTTCTTCCAAAGCCTATATGACCATATATTGCTTATATTCATCAATTTTAGCCTTGTTTACAATGAAATCCTTTGGAATATATAGGCCAAAGTGAGTAAAACATCTTAGTTCAACTTGCAATCTCATTGGCCTATCCAAAATATCTTATTTTGTCCTTGAGGCTTTGTAAAGCCCAAGGCACAAAATATCTCATAAAATATCTAAAAAATGATAAAAGAGGGAAATAAATTGAATTTTCATAACTTCTCATGTACAAAAATAGCTAAACGCACATGAGGAAAAATCAGTTTTGAAAGGTTCAATTTTTACAAAAATACTCAAAAAATACATCAGCAAAAGGTCCCCTGACTTGCTGGCAACTTTTTGAAGCCTTCCGATGTTGAAATGAGGCTCATGATAGCTCGTTGGAAAGCTATGAGTGTCTACTTTCTGAAAATGTTTATTTTTATCGCAAATGACCACTTGAAGGCCTCAAAAAATAGGCCTGTGTGTAAAAACCCAAAAAATAAGCCTTGTTGATAAACAGGGCAGAGTGTAGAAAAAGCGAGTGTTTTTCGCCATTTTAGGGGAGAAAAAGATCTTCAATTGTTCTGAAAATTTCTGAGTATGTTCCCCTGAAAATATGGCATCCAATGATACCATTCTCATCCTTTTATGATGTCCCAAACTGAAATGGCGATGCCCATGAGTTTTGGCCAAAAACCCAAAAATGACAAAAAACCAAAATATGTCAAATTTCGCCCAAAATTGGTGAGCATGACCCTCAAGGGTTTTCAGCAAAATTTTGTGAAGAAGAGGCCAAAATTTGGAGTCTTGAGGTGTCTTTCCTCAATTTTTTCGTCGGGCGCTTCCCTTTAGCCTCCTTGAGTTTTTCCTAAGCAGCCAACTTCCGCCGGGCAAACTGATTTAGCTTTTTATAATTCTCGATCATCCTCCGTTAAAGGTCCAAGTCCTTGTTTTCCTTCTCCAATTTCTTCTCCAAGTGAACATTAACTCTCTCAAGCCATGCTTCCCGATTTTTCTCTATCTCTTGTTCGAACAATGTAGTGAGAGGGGTAGATTGGAGAAGGGCATTTTCTTCTTCTTTTTGTTTCTCAAGGGCCTTTTCTAGCCCCATGGTTCTTGGCCTCTTTCGCCTAGGCTGATCTTCACCTTCACTTTCCTCGAACTCACCCATGAGTTCTTGCAATCTCACCTTTGCTTTGGAGGCCTTCTTTTTGTATTTGATTTCCTGTGTCTCATAAACAGCCATATGGACACTCATTTGCTTGTTTTGGATTTGCAAAAAGTGATTGAAGTTCCTAGCTCTATGAAGATCAGCCCTCAAGGCATCAATTTGGATTTCTCTATGGATCAAGAGATTTTCTAGGATTCAGGCTTCATTATCACTATCATCACTTTGGATTTGGATGATATCAAATTATCTTTCATGTTCATGACTTCTTTCTTCCTTGCCCTTCCCTTTGCTTTGGGAGGCTCTTCTAGTACTCTTCTTCTTGGGCAATTTGACCATGGGTTTCTTGGGAAATTTTCCCTTGCTTCAAAGGGCCCTAGTCACATTTTGAGTTACAACTCTAGGAATCCTTTTATTTGTTGTCCGGGGCTTGGCGAATTTTGGAGAAGAGAGCATGGCCCCTTGCCTATCAGAGGCAACTACCACATGCTCCATGGGATCTTTACCCTTGTCACTTTGCCCTTCATTTTTTCCAATGTCTTGGATCTCTTCATGGATGCCTAGGTTGTCTTTTTGCATATCCCTTTGAGGGCTGTCCTCTTCACGATTTTGCATATGTTTATCACGCTGCCCCCCCTCTTATTCTTGAGGTTGTTGTTCCTTTTTATGAGGCTGTTGTCCCTCATCCTATAGCTGCTGTGTAACATGTTGTGGCTGTTGTGTATCATGTTGTGGCTGCCCCTATTCAACATATTTTGGTTGCCCCTCTTCATCACCTTCATACTGCTCCTGTTCAGCACCTTCATGCCCTTGCTGTTCTGTCTCACTGTGATGCTGCTCATCAACACTTTCTTCTTCATCCCCTTGTTGTGGCTCATCATCACTTTCCTCTTCTTTCTCATGTCCTTCTTCCTCATCATGGTCATGCTCTTCTCCTTCTTCAGGCTCCTTTGTTTGTTCTGCGGTAAACTTGAGCTTTTTGGGAATCGGTCTGCTAGAAGAAGGCGAAGGATGGTGTGTAGGAGGTGTAGGGGATGTATGAACTGGAGGGACAGTGGAGAAATCTGGATGGGCGATGAAAGTATACCAAGAGACCTCCCTCTTTTCAAGCTGATGAAGAATTATGACTTTGATGAGAGAGTGATGGAAGAGGTAGGCTGTTTGCTGTGAAGGAGGCTTCTTCTGAATAGTGGAGGCCATTTTCTCAATGATACTATGTAAGAAGAAAGGAAGATTTAGCAATTTGGACCTAGTGAAATGCATGAGCAGTCGAATGTGATAGGCATAGACTCGGGAGAATATTCCCTCACAAGTAAAGTATTTCATGATGATTTCATCAGGGGGCGTAGCTGGTCAAAATATATGAGAAGGGGAAAATAGAAGGACATGAATCTCTGTGCTCAGGCTTTAGAAAGGGCTTGTAATCTTCTGAGTCCAAATGGCTTTGTTTAAACCACTTCTCCCCAATATAAGGGATTTTAGTGGCCTTGGAGATGGACCTTGGAGAGAGTTTGAAGTCTAGGCCTGCCAACTAGAAATGCTTGTCTTGAAACCTCAAAGCGCAAAGATATGTCAAAGGAGAAAAGCTATTCACCTCTTGCACTCTTTGGCAAAAATCTAAACACCAAACCTCATGGAAATTGAACAAGACTGATGGGTGGGCATTCACTTATTCAGTGGAAATAGGCTCAAATCTCTTATGCAATCCACTCCTACTGTCCTGCCTGGGGGGCATCTTGTTTTGAATGCTCTCAACAAGATCAAACTGCCTCAAACATCCTTTTGAAATGATTTCTCAAACACAACTCTATCCTGCTTGTTAGTCATTGTTTGACCAAGGAGAATTTCCTCAAATGCTGTGTGAAATGGTTCTTTAATATCAGCTCTCTGCTCCTTACAAATCACTGCTTTTCCCCCTTTGTATTCCAACCAACAAATAGTTATCAAATAAAAAGGTACACACAGTCAAATGATTACTGTGTTTGGAGAAGGTCACAAAGCTCTTTTGTGTTTTGGTGGAAGAAAGACAACCTTGTAGAAAACAAAACACCCTTCCCAATTAAAAACACTCCTCTTGTTCTTCACTGTTTTACATCCACAGTTAGACAGAACACCTTCAAATTGAATTAACAGCTTTACTCACTATATTCTATTTCATGGATCAAAGGAGGCATTGGTTTTTGATTTTCCACACAGAGAGGACTTTTGAAAGTGACAAAGTCATTCATGCATGATCACTGTTGCTAGATTAGGCTCACTGTTTCAACTTAGGAACACTATGTTTTCCTTTCAAAAACTGCTTCACCTTCTAACACTGTTTTGAGGGCAGTTTTTAGGCCTTTTGACATCAATACAAACACACCACTTTCACTATGTCAATATTGGGCAATCATAACCACAACAAACTCGGATTTAAAAACAGAACACTCAACCCTCCTTACCATTGTTTCTCCATTATAGTTTTTTGACAGAGGTTATGGTTTATCATTGTCTTGAGGATAGCTTTAGGCCCATTGAAACTAATATGAACACTCTAATAGCCTCCTACCATAACAAACTTTGTCAATAAATTTAACAAATCACTTTGATTTCCCTACCAAGACCTCCACCTTTTTCACCACCATTTAGTCTTTGAAAAACACAGCATTGATCACCTTTTTAGAAATTTGAATATAACAAGGAGGCACACAAAAATTCCTCGAAGATAGATGGTGGCCTTTGTTTGAAGAGTTGAGCAGCTTCAAGACTTGTTGAAGGCATTTTGACTATTAGCACATGTGCGGCACATTCAAAAGGGTAAGTGCCGCATAGAAGACAAGGTGTCGGGTCGATGGTGGGCGGTCGTGACCAGCGCCTACAGGCGCGCCGCGTGCCGCTATAGGCACGCCGCGCAACAATACAATCTCTTTGTAAAATGACTCCTGAATGCACCACGCACTTTTCCAGGTGTGCCGCACGGGACAAAAAGTCTTTAAACTTCTGCAAACTTTCTTGAAAACTCTCTTCGGTCTAGTGAGTAGCTAATATGAGATGTTGTTTGTGTTTTGAGAATTTCCAATGGGCTTGCAATGGTCCTTTTATCCTCTTGATGTTGAAAAAGCCGATTACCTTTGTGGTTACTTTGTGAGGGTTTTGAAAGTCCCTTCTGAAAAAGGAGCTGGTTGTGAAACAACAAATGAAACCCAACCTTATCATTTATGATTTTTCAAAATAAAACAAACCCAAAATCGACCAGGCCTCTTTGAAGTACTGTGGGTGACTGTTTTTGGACGTCTTTATACATGTGACCTCTTTTCACCGTGAGAAAGACACTTTGAAGGCTAATCATCACTCAGTGTTTTTGTTATTGAAAAGGAAACCCACTGATTTGTGAAGCATCTTTTCTCCTAGTTGCAAGGAGATAAATTATCTTAATTTGACAGTTTCTGCTCCTGTTGCTTTAAAGGTGATAATGCTCACTGTGAAGTTGATCGAACTGTTAGGTGCTCTTTGAGCTTCTCTTTTGACTGTGGGTGAAAAAACTCATTTGAAACTATAAGTGAAAATCATGTTTACAAGAGGTATCCATCACCAAATCCACTAACTATCCTTAGATTGAAAAAATAATCCAGTTTTCAACTTTATGGAGATAAAACAGGGGATGATGAACTAGAGTTGAAAAGTGAACAAGGGAAGGTTGTCCCTTTGTTATTTTGTGAAGGGGGTCTACAATAAACATGGATTTTCATTCATTTCACCCCTTTTGAGAGTAGTCCTTTTTGAAAACTTTTCCACCTGTAATAATTGCTTTTCATCCTCAAACAATGGTGAGCCCTTTTACTTTGTTTATGAAGGAGGCTTACTTTGACAAATTCCTGGTTTCCTTTCAACCTCTGTTCCAACCAAATGAAGAATGTTTGATGAACATACTGATAGTGGTTTCCTTTATACTTGATGGAAGAAGTCAGTTTGAGACCAAGACTGTTTGACTCCTTTGGCCATCTGCTTCACAATATTTCTTCATTGATAATCAACCTATTAGCTTCACATTGTATTTCAATAGCAGCGAAACTTATGTAAACAATTTTTAAAAGCACCACTACTTTTCCTCTGCCTTTAACATCATTTTTATTCAGAAACCTTCAGTTGTATTCCATTGTACCTAAAATTTGCCTTTACAGTTACTGAAAAACTTAAAAACAAACTTTATCCCTGGCCCTCTACTTATAGATGAAGGAGGCGCTTATCACAGTGCCTTTAACCCTCTGCTAATAAAATGAAGGAGGTTTTCTAAATATTCAACCCTCTTCTTATAAAATGAAGGAGGTTTTCTCAGTCTTCAACCCTCTGCTTATAAAATGAAGGAGGTTTTATCAGTCTTCAACCCTCTGCTTATAAAATGAAGGAGGTTTTCTCAGTGATGCCATTTCATCAGCTTCTCCAAATAGTGTTACCTTCCCTTTCACTGCCTATTCATGCTTGAGTGAATGAAGATGGAAAATTGATAATAAGTCATAATGGGTAGTTTTCTGAGACAAGTAATCCTTCTTTTCAAATACTTTTGTATCTCTTTAGACATAACAATCAATTTGGCTAGTGTCTGCAAAACATTTCTTGTCATTTATGGTTCACTAACCTTTGACTGTGATTGCAGGAGCTTGATGAAATAACTCCCTACCTTTTGGCTGCATCCTAGGATCAAAATCACATGAGAAGCATCTATCTTCTCATGTGGAACAAAATACTCTCTTTTGGAATGCTGGTATACTCCGGCTCCTGAAAGATCCATTAAAACACTTTAAAACCACCTAATATCAATTTGACCTATGGAACATGTATTGCTAAGACTTCAAGGTTTGTTAGTGGTGCAACTTAAGGATGTAACAAACTTTATTTGCAGAATGGGAAGGTCTGTTATGACTAGTCTGTAGTAGATAGAGGTTCTTTGGCTTTAGGATTGTTTGCCAAGGGAGAAATGCCTAAAGCGCCACTACCTAACTTAGGGGAGAATTGTTGGATAGATTTGGATTGTTTTCTTTAGAGCTGATGGACAGGCTAGTAGGGTTGAGGTGGGATAGGGCTTGATAATGAGGTTTCATCTCGTCATGGGCAGATTGAAAAGGTAGGAGGGAAAAAAATGTTTATGGGTGTTTTCCAACTGGCAAATTTGACAATTTTTTTAGATCAGCTGCTAGAAAACTTGGCTATTACAACTATTCATCACCAACAAGTGAAAAATACTGATGACTAATAGTAGGCACAATTTCCACCTACAATAAATTGACCATCCTATTGGGGAACCCAACCTTGCACTCATGCAGAATCCCATCACGGAGATTCTTACCCCATCAAATGTCAATGATACGATCCACCATATACGATTTGTATCATCACATATCATAAATAGGATTGCAGCCACCCCCACATCACAGGATTTCCACCCTATTCCTGTCACAAAATAGCAAGGTACTTTGCACTTTTCCATTGATTTATGTGTTAGAGTCGGCCCTTACAGCCCTCCGTCAGTGATCGTCTCGTCTTTTGCATATTCTTTTTTAGGTGTCTCGCTTGTTCCACTTCGTTGCATTTCACTAGGAGCATGCCATGCACTGACGAAGGGGTCTGTCGTCTTATGTTTCCTCATGTTTAACACCTGCAGTGCTATTTTAAAAATTTTCCTCAAAAAATCATTCATAGTCATTTTCATTACATATATGGTCATTAAAATTGTCAATAAGTGTCTTAGGTCTTAGTGTCTAGGGTTTTTGAGTCATTTATATACTAGTCATAAAGCTTGCAAGGTGAGGAAGGTTCCGCATTTTTTATTTTTATTTTTATTATCATCAGCATTTTAAAAAATATTTCTAGTCTAAAACTCTGTTTTGGAACTAGAAATTGTTCATTATTATTTTGTAATAAATTGTAATTATTCCGCCAAGAAGAAATTGTCAAAGGCAGACCCTTGGTCTCTTCCTTAGCCGAGATAGCCATATCCCTGCAAGAAGATAGCAAAATCATTAAAGTCGACCTCAAAAAAGCGAAGAGAAGATTGTATTTGAAAAGCCAAAAGTGAAATTACAAATACATTGTAATATGGGTTTGCAATTAGATTTGAAACAAAAATACGTTTAACGAAATATTGTATCATGTATAAAAACCAAACAAGTTCATTTCACCAAAATCACCAGCACCCAAGCAGTATTTAGAAAGTTGGAGCGATTTCGATTTTAAAGCTGCCGTGGACGGTATGGAGCTCGGCGACCCACCTGAGCGCAAACGTACAGCGAGCGGCCACGTAAGTCATTTCGGCGGATGTAAGTACAGCGTAGCCCTGGTCGGCGACCTGTGAGAGGTAAGCGACCATGACAGTTTGAGGTACATTTTAGCGCAGTCTTGCTTGGAATCGATTCATCGGCCTTCAAACAGGTTTCTATCAATTGATTAATGTTTTTGAATGCGTTGGTGGCATCATTGGTGGTTTCAAATGTTTCAAACGGAGGATTTAAAACCCCACAGTCATAGCATTATCGTTTTCAGGGTTTTAAAATGATATGGGTGGTTGTATGAGTTTGTAGCTTATCTTATATCAGTGATATGTCCAGCCTTGCATATAATATCAAAACCATATTGCTCTCATGCCCATTATGCCATTGAGACCATTGCTATTATTATACCATGTTTAAACCTTTGTTCCATGGTGACTGTGGTTGTATTATGTCTCACTGCCCAATATAAAAACATTCTCATGAATTTGTTTCAAACTGCCCATTGACACCTTTGCTGTTACTACTCATAGACAAACACATTCTATTGATGCCATGCTCTCCTTTGATAATATTTGTTCAAAATTTTGAAAGTTGCCTGCTCCCTTTGGTCAAAATTTCACTTGCATTCAAAACAGAGATTGTGCCTTTTCCAATCCATTTAAAACTGATATTTTATCATGGTTAGTTTCCTTATGGTGTTGTGACGGTGGGATATTTGTTGGGTTTTGAAACACACCATCATAACCTTGTTTGCACTGCTTTCATATCAGTATACATAGTGCCAAAAGCTTGGTCAGAGTCATGTCGGAGACAGAGTTAGAATATGAGTTAGGGTCAGGCAGTGATTCGGTGACTGAAGGTAATGTGCCACGGGGGTCCCGCAGAGATCATAGAAGTGGTGATCATCGCAGAGAGGAGCCTACTTCTTTGGCTCGGTTGCAGGCATGTCCATTAGCTATGGATTGTTTTCGATTCTTGTCATGTTTCAGATTTTGTGAGATGGTTGCACAAACCCGGCCTCATCGTGAATTAGCACGTCTGTTTGTTCTTCATTTACGGGGTGATCGGGTAAGCCTTGCTGGGGTTGATTTCATTGTGTCACCTTTGACTATTGCTCAAGCCACCGGTATACCGAACATGGGCGAGGAATGGAACAAGGGTCAACAGTTAGAGAAATTTCACTATGAGCCATACATTAAAACTGGATATATGGCTTACTTGAGCAGAGTTTTTCCATTCAGATTCTTGAGAGATGAGTATGCACCGCTTATGAGACTCATCATTCAGTATTTTAGTTGTGAGGGCAGGTATGCTCGTCTTTTCACGTACCATATTCGTTTGCTGATGCACTTCACAAGGGTACGTATGATGAATATTCCGTATTTCATACACCGCAACATAGAGAGGATGGTGACATTTGTGCAGAAGAAGACAAGCCCAGTGCAGCAGTACAGGAGTATATATCATTTCACTTTGATCAAAATCTTGGTGTCACATCAGTTGGCAGAGCAAGGCATCACTTGGGAGGATTTTATTTCTAGAGACTTTTTCAGAGTGCCACAGCCGCTTCGCGAGACAGTTCACGATGCAGGAGAGCCTTCACACCAGCCAGACAGAGTTGAGGTTGAGCATATCAGCACTCCTTTAGTTCAGACATATCAGCGAGGCCACAGGGCCTTATTTGCAGTGACACGGCGAGTATTATCTCCACGTGAGGTGGAAGGGGTCTTGCCGACTTCATCGACACGGCGAGTATTATCTCCACATGATGTGGAAAGGGTCTCACCTTCTTCTTCAGTGCAGGTACAGGTACAGGATAGGGGCAAGAGGCCCATGCATGATGAGGGCCCATCAGGAGGCCGGGACACCGATATGACAGTCATTGATGTTGATACGGGCTCTCCTAGCTCGAAGCTGAGGGAAGTCATCCAAGAGCAAAGGGCCGAGAATGACCAGCTGAAAGACCAATTGCAGAAGGCTCAGTGGGTGATTAACTATTTGGAGCAGCGCAACAAACAGCTCGAGGATGAGCTCACATTTTATGAGGCGCGCCAAATCCGTGAGGACAGGCAGTGGAATCGAAAGAGGCCCGGTGACATGACACCAGCTGACAGAGATACTGTACTCACGCGGGTGAATATACATCTGGAGAAGCTGTTGGCGAAGGCCAATCGAGACAAAGACATGCTCCGCCACATGAAAGGCCATTACTGGGCTCGCATGCATGTTTGCAAAGCGAGGATGAAGATCATGAAGAGGAGGTTGCGCAAGGCACTTAGACGGCGGAAAAGGCCTAATCCACTTCGGATTTTGGCCGAGGCTTCATTGACTGGGTAGGACACATGATGGAGGACCTCCGCTCCGAATTTGGGCCAATTCTGAGAAAATTTTGTCATTTTCAAATTTTTGGGTCAAAAAACAGGTTTTGCAGTTACGTGGGTCGCGCGCTCATGCGCTCACTTTTTTTTGGGACACTTGCTGGAGGAGATTTTTACATTTTTTGATTTTTCATGGTTAATTATGCATCCTCTGAAGTCAACTTAGCATTTCAACAAAATCTGGATGGTCAAATAGCTCAAAAACACCATGAAAACCACCTTGCTGCCACCTTTTGCACCAGCAGGGAGTACCTCTGGGAGAATGCGGTTGTGGAGGGCCAACTCAACTCCAAATTCAGAAATTCCACTTGGGTTGGAAAGTAGACATCCAGGGCTTTCCAACGAGCTATCATGAGCTCAATTTGGATGCCGAGAACTACCTCAAATTCAGCCTGGAACATGAGCGACCCACGCAGTTCAGGAGCGACCCACCTGGAAATTTTTCTGAATTTTCAGCTGCCAGCTCAGTATTTCGCCTATTATGGACCAGTTTTGCTTATGGATAGAATTTTTGGGTTTTTATGATGTAAATTCATGTTTGATATGTAACTTTAGCTTGTTTTTATCTCTTCTAGAAGATTCACTCTCAAATGAGTAAAAAATCATGTAATGGATCAGTTTCCACTCTTTTAGAGGCAAGTTGTTAGCTGCCTAGATTGTAGTTCCATGATTAGAATTGGTTGAAACTGACCCCTGAAGAGGGAATTCGACCCCTAGAGGTGGGGAAAGGTGTTAGAGTGATCTAGAGACACTTCGAGGCATTCGTAAGAAAGGAATTTTGGGATACTTTTTGATATCATTGTACATATTTTTCATATTTTGGCTAAGGAAAGATCAGGGGTTTTGCGGAACTTGTTGGGATCCTTGTGGTGTTCTGTTCTTGATGGTGTTTCTTCTTTGTTTACTGTAAGTTTCTTCATGTTTAATGTATGCCATCCTTTCATTATGCTTCTGAACTAATTTGAATGAGTGAAATAAGGTTGAATCCATTGTTTACAGTGCTTGGCCTTTGAATTCAGTTAGTTCTATATGTTTTCAGCTGTTTGGAGAGGATCCAAGTTCTTCTTTGCCCTCTTCAGCTCCTCGTTGGTCTAATCTATCCATAAATCCAATTTAAAGCATCAATATCATCACCTACCTCGCCCCAGCTTGAACTCTGCAAAGGTCTGACCTTATCCCCAGACCCAAAATTTGTTTTCCCATTACTCCAACGAAAACCCAAAAAACCAAAAAAAAAACATACCTATCTCTTTACTAGCCTAAAATCAGTTCTTATTGTAAGTCATCTCGCATCCTATTGCTTATTTTCTCGAGATTGACGGAGAGAGCCCTCTCCTGTCCTCGTAGGGCTAGCTACGAGGATGAGCGTGGTTTGATGTAGCCTTGAGTTTTACTTCATTTCAGCCTGAGGTAGATTTGAGTGCTAACATAGTGGCGACCATACTGGGGAAAATCTCAATGGTTTGCTTGTTGATGTGTTTGTTCCACGAGTCTTAGACGGAGTCTGAAGTCACGCCAGGTAGCTTTCAAAATGCTTTTCTTATGCATAAGCGGAAGTAGATAAACGCTGCTTCAGTCGATCTCCGGTAAGCTTGTGTGTTCAGTACTTGATTTGTAAATCACCCCAGTATACTTATTCGTTCTAGACCTTTTGGATGATTGAGTCTAGAAGTCGAAAGGCTGAAAATAATTGATTCTCCAGCGAAAACTCAAAAAACCAAAAACCAAACATACCTATCTTTTTACTAGCCTAAAATCAGTTCTTATTCTAAGTCATCTCGCATCCTATTGCTTATTTTCTCGAGATTGACGGAGAGAGCCCTCTCACGTCACCGGCAGGAACTGAAAACTCACAGTGGCTGTGGTTTGATGTAGCCTTGATTTTCTTCATTTTAAGCTGAAGATGATTTGTGAGTGCTAACATGGTGGCGACCTCATGGGAAAAATCTCGATGGTTTGCTTGTTGATGTGTTTGTTCCAGGTCTTTAGGCGATGCGAAGAATCACGCCAGGTAACTTTAAACGCTTTTGTTATCTGTAGCGGAAGTAGATCATATTGTGATGCAGATCTGAAGTAACTTGTGTATTGATGCGCAGTTTGTGTAAATCACCCGATTATTACTTGTTATTTCTAGACGCACTGGATAGGTGAGTCTAAGTGAAGAGCTGAAAATAATTGTTGTGTTTCGCCCGTAATCTTTGTTTCCGAGAGAGTCGTCTACTTGGCTTCAGAAAAGAAATACTAAATGAATCCACGACCACAAATCCGCAATAATCTTGAAAATCAATCCACATCCAAGGACCCTTAGAAAACAAGGCAGTCAAGAGAGTTCTGAAAAAGAAAGCCAATTGAGTTTTGAGAGTTCCAGAGTACTTACCCGATCTGCATCCTGTCCTGTCAAAATCATATATGTTGATGAAATCCCCTTTGATGCACAGTTTGAAACATCTTTGTTTGTGAATTTTTCCGAAACTGAATTGTCAAGATTAGTCCCAGATCCATTGTTTACTGAAGATTTGCAATATATATTTGTTTCACAGTACTTGGATAGACAGCTGCAAAGTTCTATTGAGGATACTAATACTTTTGAATTTACTGAATCTGCTTCACAAGTTCTTGACCCATCTGAAATTGCATCAAGTTCACGGATCCCTACTGAACCTCCTTTTGTCCCTACCATTCCTGTTCAGCCTGAGTTTTCTTATCAGCAATCAATAGTATTTTCTCCGTTTCCATTGAATACATCTCATAGACCTACTGCTCCTACTCCTCCTGTATCTCTTCGACAACAGATTGTTTTCAATCCACCAAGAGCTATGGCTGCTCGTTTTACACCCCTTGTGTTACCCCAGCAGTTGAATGATATGCCCGCAGACTATCAGAGTAAGATCCCGACATTTGATGGCACTCCACAGAGTCTTCCTGCACAACAGCATGTAGACAATATGGCAGATTTCTTTGATCGTTTCGAGATTGATGAAGAAAATGTGACCATGAGGCTTTTTGTGCAAACCTTTGGAGGAGAGGTACGGAAATGGTTCAGAGCCTTGCCACAAAGAAGCATAGATACATTGGCAGAACTTCAGAGGCAGTTTTTAGACCGATGGGAGATGAAAAAGGATCCTCTGCAGATTACTTCAGAATATACAAATCTCAAACGTAATCCTGGTGAGTCGGTTCAGGATTATATTATTAGATTCAATACAGTGTATAATGCTATTCCAGATGATTTGAGACCGTCCAAAAAATCTGCTCTCCTTAAATTCCCGGATGGATTTGATCCGGAGATGGCTTATTCCCTTCGTGATAGAGATCCACCTACTTTAGAAGATATGCAGAAGGTCGCTGTTAGTGTTGAGGCAAATCTGAATGATAAAAGAGCACGGTTGAAAGCAGAGAAAAAAGTGACAATAAAGGAAGAGCCTTCTACATCTATATCAGAACAGCACTTAGCTCGTGAGTTGGAAAAGGCTTTAAGAAGAATAAATCTTGACAAGGCAGAGACACAGTTTCGAAATCCAAATTTCCGTGGCCAGCAGCAGCCACAATTCAGAATTAAGCAGCGTGAACAAAGAGCTCAAGAGCCAGCAGCCCAGCAGCAGGTCAAGACTCCTCTTTTGCAAAATTTTGTGAGTCATGATTCCGATGATGATGATGATGTGTCAGGTGAGCAAAATCATTTCTTCACTCCTGATGATTTACCTATTTATATTACTGAGCAAGAGGAGTATGGTGAAAGTTCAGTTGTTCAGAAAGATGAGGATTTTATCCTAACAAATGATGCTGATTTAGAAGAAGAGTCAGATGAATACCAAAGAGGATATTTGAATGCATTGACTGCTCAGCAGAAACAGTATTCATTGAGAAATCGTGATGTGCCTATAAATCCCATTCAGAAAAGAAAGGAAGCTTCAGCACCGAAAACAGATTCACCAATACCACAGAAAAGAGGTAAAGAGACAATTGACCCTGCAGCAAGTAAAGTGTCATCAGCTGAGAAGGTAAATCAGTCAAACATAGTGAAAGACAAGGCTGAAAAGAAGGAAATTCCAGTTAAAGAGGTCGAGAAGGTTTCAGCATTTAGCTTGGAAAATGAAATTTCCAAACTGAAAATATCTATTCCTTTGACGGAGATTATGAAAAATAGCAGCTATCGTAGTCAAGTCACCAAAATTCTGAACTTTTATCCAATGATTGACACATTAAATGTTGAGGATGATCAGCCGGAATTGATTTTTGGGCCTGCATTAAATGGTGAGTCTCCTGACAGTAATGTTCCTCCTTTTTACATCAGTTTGAGGTTGCATGAATATATATTGCACAATGCTATGCTCGATTCGGGTGCTTTGCACAATTTGATGCCAAAGGCAATCATGGAAAAGTTGGGATTAGACATTACAAGAGAGTATCATGATTTGTATTCATTCGATTCCAGCCGGGTAAAGTGTATAGGACTCATCAAAGATTTGGTGGTAAGTTTGGATCAAATTCCAGCAAAGAATGTTTTGATGGATGTGGTGGTTGCTGACATTCCTCCACGTTTCGGGATGCTCCTTGCAAGATCTTGGGGGGCAAAGTTGAAAGGTACACTTCAAGTAGATTTCTCTTATGCTACAATTCCAGTCTTCGGTCAAATGAGAAAGTTGTATCGTGAGCAGAAGATGAAATACATGATAACTAGCAAAGAGAAGCCAGTCAATCATCATGTGAATTATGTACATACTGAGTTAGAGTCGTTTGTATTGCTTGCTGATAGTTTTAATGATGTAGAAAGTCAATTAGTTCAGGCAGAAGACATACCAGAAATAAGTGAGAATTTCAGAGAAGTATTGCAAAAAGAAAGAAGAGAAAAACAAGCTGCTTTGGAGCAATCAGCTGGAGACAATGGGCAGCAAACAGGAAAATCAGAGCCGACACAGTTTCAGCATTTAGAGGACGATGAAAATGGTCTTTGGACCATGGATTTTGATGGTGCAGTGGGTAGTGATGGTGCTGGGATTGGTGTGTGGATTCGAAGTCCAGTTTTCGCTCCTGATAAAGTTCCGAGCAATGTGAGAGTGTGTTCTTACAAGCTTGCATTCGATTGTTCAAACAATGAAGCGGAATACGAGGCTCTTATTGCTAGTCTTAAGATTCTCAAGAAGCTGAATGCGAAAAGGATTGCGGTATATGGCGATTCAGAATTAGTGATAAAGCAAGTTAAAGGTGAGTTTCAGGCTAAGCATCCTCGCATGAGGGCTTACCGCAATGCAGTTTTGGATATTCTGAAGTTATTTTCTGATTATACTTTGACATGTGTGCCCCGCATACAAAATGGTGTTGCTGATGGACTTGCTAAGGTAGCAAGCAATCTTAAGATTCCAATGAATTCCAGCAACAAGTTTGAGATACATGTGAAACATCGACCCACCGTTCCAGACAATCAGCGATGTTGGCAAGTTTTTGAGGATGATGAGGAGATTAGTGAATTTCTGCAGAATAAGGGTAAGTTTAGAGATACCTCCATAGATACTGAATTTGATGATGGTATTGATGATATTCAGATAAATCAAATGGATGTGCTGCAACTAAAGGATAACATCATTCCTAAGGGATTGATTCCTTTGGAAGAGTTGTTTGATCAGGATGATGTAGCTCGTAAGCCTACATTGAGGCCAACAGAGAAAGGTGTCGAAGAGGTAAATATTGGGACAGCTGAGAATCCCAAAATGGTGAAATTGTCAAAATCATTGTCACCAAAGGTAAGAGAAGAATACGTGAAATTGTTATCTTCATTTGCTGATGTGTTTGCCTGGGATTATTCAGATCTTAAAACATATGATACCAATATCATCCAGCATACTATTCCCATCAAACCAAATCAGAAGCCTTTTCGTCAAAAGTTGAGGAGGATCATCCCAAAGCTGCTACCATCAATCGAGAAAGAGGTAAATAGGTTGTACAAGTCAGGAATCATTGTGCCTATTCGTTTTTCAGATTGGATATCAAACTTGGTGCCCGTGAGAAAGAAGACAGGTGAGATCCGTCTATGTATTGACTTCAGAAATCTAAATAAGGTATCATTAAAGGAAAATTATCCGCTGCCAAAGATGGATCACATATTACAGCGGGTAGTTGGAGCATCAAGGATGTCTCTACTCGATGGATACTCAGGTTATAATCAGATTTTAGTGCAGGAAGATGATCGTGACAAGACTGCATTCACCACTCCTTGGGGAACATTTCATTACGCAAAGATGCCATTCGGTTTAAAGAATGCAGGCGCTACCTTTCAGCATGCAATGGACATGGCTTTTGCCAATGAGAAAGATGTGTTTTTGGTTGTTTACCTTGATGATCTAACTGTATTTTCTAATTCTGATGAGGAACACTTATATCATCTGAAAATTGTTTTCCAGAAGTGCAGAAAATATGGCATTTCGCTGAATCCAAAGAAGAGCCTTTTCGCCATGGATGAGGGAAAGCTCCTTGGCCACATCATCTCGAAGGATGGCATTCAAGTTGATCCTGCACGTGTTGAGGCCATTCAGCAGATTGAACAGCCCCGGAACAAGAAGGAGATACAATCATTTAATGGTAAAATGAATTTTTTGCGTCGTTTCATTCCCAATCTTGCAGAGCACCTTAGAGAAATCACGAACATGTTGAAAAAGGACAGTCAGGTAAAATGGACAGAAGAGGCAGTAAAGTCATTCAATTTGGTAAAGATAGCTCTTTCTTTAGCCCCTATTTTAATCAGCCCCGATTACACACAAGATTTTATTTTATTTTCTTTCGCTTCTGAGCACACATTGGCAGCTGTTTTGATGCAAAAAAGGGATGGAGTTGAGAAGCCCATCGCTTTTTTCAGTTGGATCATAAGAGATGGGGCATTGAAGTATAATATCATTGAGAAACAAGCACTTGCGCTTGTAAAGGCTTTGAAGGATTTCCGTGTGTACATATTGCATTCCCATATTACAGCATATGTTCCTAACGCAGCAATTAAAGATGTTTTGGTACAGGCAGATCCAAAAGGAAGAAGAGGTAAGTGGATTGCTGCATTGTTAGAGTACGGTGTGGAGATTAAACCGACCAAGCTGATCAAAGGACAAGGACTCACCAAGCTCATGGCTGAAACAAATCTGCATGCTCTAGACATAAATTTGATTGCTGCCATGTCTGATGAAGATGAGGAAAGTACGTCAGTTCAGGTATCCGATATTTTCGTTTCTTCTCCTTGGTACGCTGACATTTTATATGTGCTTCAGAATTTGTCTACACCGCCTGGTATGCCTCGAAATAAGAGTAGAACATTGAAGTTAAAAGCTGCTAAATTCTGCATTTTGAATTCTGCGTTGTATTGGAAAGACCCTGGGGGTATGTTGTTGAATTGTTTGGTAGAGGAGGAAGCTCAAAGAGTTTTGGAGGATTTTCACAAAGGTGACTGTGGAGGTCATTTGTTTTGGAAGACCACAGCGAATAAGATCCTAAGGCAGGGTATTATTGGCCTTCTTTGTTTTCTGATGTGTTCAAGGCTGTTAAAAATTGTCATGAGTGTCAAATATTCGAAGGGAAGCAGAAACTACAGCCTTTGCCTCTAAAACCAATCGAAGTTAATGCACCATTCCAGCAGTGGGGATTGGACTTTATCGGAGAAATCCACCCAGCATCTTCCGGACAGCATAGATGGATCTTGACAGCTACAGACTACTTCACGAAGTGGATTGAGGCGATTCCCACTCGACAGGCCACTGATGCGGTAATTATCTCTTTCCTTGAAAACAATATTTTGTCACACTTTGGGTGTCCTAGTAAAATAATCATAGATAATGCAGCAGCTTTTAAGTCTAAGAGGATGGTTGATTTCTGTTTTAAGTACAATATTACCTTGGGACATTCAACCGCATACCATCCGCAAGGGAATGGCTTGGCGGAATCTTCAAACAAATCCTTGGTGAATATCATTAAGAAATTGCTGGAAATAAACAAGAAGGCTTGGCACAAAAAGTTGGTAAATGCATTATGGGCTGATAGGGTAAGTCAGAAAAGGTCTATTGGTATGTCTCCTTTCGAGTTGGTGTATGGGACAGATACAGTTTTTCCTACTTCACTTGCTGTCCCGGTGGTCAGATTGCTTCAGGAGGCTGGAAGTGAAGAGGATCCTATGCGGCGGAGGATTAATGAGATGATTCATTTACAGCAGACACGAGAGGAGGTATTTCAAAATACTTTCAAGTTGCAGGAGCGCATTAAGAAGATCTACGACAGAAAGGCAAAGTCAGATAAGTTTCAGTTGGATGAAGTAGTTTTGAAATGGGATGCCCGGAATGAAGACAAGGGAAAGCACGGCAAATTTGAGAATTTGTGGAAGGGACCGTTTAAGATTGCAGCGTACCGGGGACAGAATGCATTTCTTCTCAAAGAAATGAATGGAGATGATTGTCCTGGTGGACCGATCAATGGTCGGTTGCTGAAGTGCTATTATTTCTGAGTACTTGCTGCTGATCTCATTTTCATTGTATATATCATTTTACTTTGTTTCATTGCAAGAGTGCACTAATCTCTCATTTTCGGTCTGGGGCCCGGAGTGAAGGCTATAATTCTGGAAATAGAGGTTGGTTGGTTTGAGATTGTAAAGTTAAGTTTATCAGTCTTCTTGTTTAAAGTCATGTCAGTTTGAGTCTAGTCAGTTTTGGTCAAAATTGCAGTCTATCATTAGTCAAATCTGCAGTCAATAAAATATCCAAAGTTTGTCTTGTCAAGTTGAAATAATGATTCCATCGCCCAATGGATGAGAGGCACTGTCTGACTCCCCCAGAGATCTGTTGTTCTTGGCATCTCCATGGAGCCACCATCCCCATTGGAGCCAATGTTAGAGTCAGCCCTTGCTGCCCTCCGTCAGTGATCATTTCGTCTTTTGCATTTTCATTATTAGGTGTCTCACTTGTTTCACTTCTTTGCATATCACTAGGATCATGCCACGAACTGACGAAGGGTTGTGTCATCTTATGTTTCCTCATACTATACCTGCAGCGCTATTTTAAAAAATTTTCCTCAAAAAATTATTCATAGTTATTGCCATGATATATGAGGTCATTAAAATTGTCAATAAGTGTCCTAGGTCTTGGTGTCTAGGGTTTTTGAGTCATTTATACACTAGTCATAAAGCCTGCAAGGTGAGGAAGGTCCAGTATTTGAAATTCTATTTTTATTATCATCAGCATTTAAAAAAAAATACATTTCTAGTCCAAAACCCTGTTTTGGAACTAGAAATTTGTCATTATCATTTTGTAATAAATTTGTAATTGTTCCGCCATGAAGACATTGTCAAAAGCAGACCCCTGGTCTTTTCTCTAGCCAAGATAGTCATATCCCTGCAAAAAGACAATAAAATCATCAGTATCGACCTCAAAAAGCCAAAGGAAGTTTGTATTTGAAAAAGCCAAAGTGAAAATTACAAAAACATTTGTAATGTGGGTTTGAAGTTAGATTTGGAATAAAATATGATGGTGAAGATATTTTTGAAGTGTATAAATGCCAAACAAGTTCATTTGAACCGATTTCATTGCTCCCAAATCGTATTTGCCAAGTTGAAGGCCGAGTGCAGACTTTTGAAGGGCGTAGACAGAGTTTTAGGGCTGCGCAACCCAACTTGAGGCAGAGCGACCCTCCTGGGCTGCGCGACCCACGCAGACTCAGTGCAGCACTGTGGGTTTGTAGGTGCGCGACCCACCTGGGCTGCGCGACCCAAACAGAGCCTGCGCGACCCACGCAGAGACAGAATTTCGGAATTGAGTTTGAGCGCCCAGATTGGCTCGGAATCGACTCCAGTTGCCATCAAAACAGGTTTTCATCAATCACTTGGGGTTTTCAAACATGTTTGTATCATCATGAGTGGTTTCTAATATGCAAATGACGGATTTAAAACCCCACAGTTATAAATTATTGCTTTCAGGGTTTGAAATGAAAATCAATGGTGTAAAAAGTGTATTTGCTATCTTAAACAGTGATATGGTCAGCCTTTCATAAAACATGAAAATCAATCTGCTCTTATACCCATAATACCACTGTCACCATTGTTATTGTTATCCCATGATTAAACCCTTTGAGTCACATTTCTCATGTTTGTAATGAGTCACATTGCCCAATGTTAGCATTTGCTCATGTCTTTGTTTGCCCAATGTTAGCATTGTTTCAAATGACCTATTGAAACCTTTATGGTCATAACTCGTAGACAAACATATCACTGATTATACCATGCTCTCCTTTGACTAGATGTGTCCAAACTTTTGAAGGTTGCCTACTCCTATTTTGTCAAAATTTCATTTGCATTCAAAACAGAGATGCTGCCTTTCAGTCCATTTGAAGCAGAGATTTTATCCATAATTAGATTCCTTGATAGTGCTTTGGCGGTGGGATATTGATTGAGTGTTAAACATACATCCTAATTTTGCTTTCACTGCATTCATATCAGCATACACATTGCCAAAAGTTTGATCAGAGATATGTCAGAGACAGAGTCAGAATATGAGCCAGGGTCAGGCAGTGATTCGGTGGCTGAAGGTAATGTGCCACGGAGTTCCCGCAGAGAAAACAGAAGTGGTGATCATCGCGGAGAGGAGCCTACCTCTTTGGCTCGGTTGCAGGCATGTCCATTAGCTATGGATTGTTTTCGATTCTTGTCATGTTTCAGATTTTGTGAGATGGTTGTGCAAACCCGGCCTCATCGTGAATTAGCACGTTTGTTTGTTCTTCATTTACGGGGTAATCGGGTAAACCTTGCTGGGGTTGATTTCATTGTTTCGCCTTTGACTATTGCTCAAGCCACTGGCATACCGAACATAGGCGAGAAATGGAGCAAGGGTAAGCAGTTAGAGAAATTTCATTATGAGCCATACATTAAAACTGGATATGTGGCTTACTTGGGCAGAGTCTTTCCATTCCGATTCTTGAGAGATGAGTATGCACCACTCATGAGGCTCATTATTCAGTATTTCAGTTGTGAAGGCAGGTATGCCCGTCTTTTCTCATATCATGTTCGTTTGCTGATGCACTTCACAAGGGTGCGTATGATGAATATTCCTTATTTCATATACCGCAACATAGAGAAGATGGTTACATTTGTCTGAGAAGAGAACGACGGTGCGACGATGCAGAGTATATATTTTTTTGTACGATCAAAATGTAAAAATTGTGTCACACATCGATTGTGGAGCGTTTATCACTTGGGAGGACTTCATCTAGGAACTTTCAGTGCCCACAGACCTCAGAAGGCAGTTTATGAAAGTGGAAAGCCACACTGACGGACATGCTTGAGGTTGGGCATATCATCTCTTCGTTTCGAACATATCGGCCAGGCCCTGGAGCCTTATTTGCGGCATTCACAGTGAGTCTATCTCCACGTGAGTGGAAGAAATTCCCTGAGCTTCTTGTCTGTGTGTCTCTCCATGATGTGGAAAAGGGTCTACTTTCTTCTCCAGTGCGAATGCAGTGCAAACGAGGGGCAAAGGCCCCACATGATGAGGGCCATCGGGGGCGGGACAAATGTGAGTCATTGATGTTGACCAGGGCCTCTGCAGCTCAAGACAGAGGAAGCCATCAGAGCAAAAGAAGTGAGAATGACCAGCTGAAAGACCAATTGCAGAAGGCTCAGTGGGTGATTAACTATTTGGAGCAGCGCAACAAACGGCTCGAGGATGAGCTCACATTTTATGAGGTGCGCCAAATCCGTGAGGACAGGCAGTGGAATCGAAAGAGGCCCGGTGACATGACACCAGCTGACCGAGATACTGTACTCACTCGGGTAAATATACATCTGGAGAAGCTGTTGGCAAAGGCCAATCGAGACAAAGACATGCTTCGCCACATGAAAGGCCATTATTGGGCTCGCATGCATGTTTGCAAAGCGAGAATGAGGATCATGAAGAGGAGGTTGCGCAAGGCACTTCGACGGTGGAAACGGCCTAATCCACTTCGGATTTTGGCCGAGGCTTCATTGACTGGGAAGGACACATGATGGAGAACCTCCGCTCCGAATTTGGGCAAATTCGGAGAAAATTTTGTCATTTTCAAATTTTTGGTCTAAAAGACAGGTTTTGCAGCTAGGTGGGTCGCGCGCTCATGCGCTCGCATTTTTTTGGGGCACTTGCTGGAGGAAATTTTTACATTTTTGGATTTTTCATGGTTAAATATGCATCCTCTGAAGTCAACTTAGCATTTTAACAAAATCTGGATGGGCAAACAGCTCAAAAACACCATAAAAAACACCTTGCTGCCACCTTTTGCACCAGCAGGAAGTACGTCTGGGAGAATGAGGTTTTTGAGGGTCAAATCAACTCCAAATTCAGAAATTCCACTTGGGTTGGAAATTAGACATCCAGGGCTTTCCAACGAGCTATCATGAGCTCAATTTGGATGTCCGGAGCTACCTCAAAATCAGCCTGGAACATGAGCGACCCACGCAGTTCAGGAGCGACCCACCTAGAGATTTTTTTGAGTTTTCAGCTGCCAGCTCAGTATTTCGCCTATTTTGGACCAGTTTTGCCTATGGATAGAATTCTTGGGTTTTATGATGTAAATTCATGTTTGGCATGTAACTTTGGCTTGTTTTTATCTCTTCTAGAAGATTCACTCTCAAATGAGTAAAAATCATGTAATGGATCAGTTTTCACTCTTTTAGAGGCAAGTGGTTAGCTGCCTAGATTGTAGTTCCATGATTAGAATTGGTTGAAACTGATCCCTGAAGAGGGAATTCGACCCCTAGAATTGGGGAAAGGGGTTAGAGTGATCTATATATTGTAATTTCTGAGGCATTCTACAGGTTGGACTCTTGGGATACTTTTGATACTATTGTACATATTTTTTCATATTTTGGCTAAGGAAAGATCAGAGATTTTGCGGCACTTGTTGGGATCCTTGTGGTGTTCTGTTCTTGATGGTGTTTTCTCTTTGTTTACTGTAAGTTTCTTCATGTTTAATGTATGCCATCCTTTCATATGCTTCTGAACTAAATTGAATGAGTAAATGAGGTTGAATCCATTGTTTACAGTGCTCTACCTTTGAATTCAGTTAGTTCTATATGTTTTTCGACTGTTTGGAGAGGATCCAAGTTCTTCTTTGCCCTCTTCAACTCCTCGTCGGTCTAATCAGGTTTAAGGTTTTTCAACAAACCCCTATACTACTGGCCCTTTCGACAGTGACCTGCTTGCACAAGCCAAAGTCACACCCAAAGTATTATGGGAGGGTGTTGGATTCAGGTTTCTGCACCTTGAGAGAGAGTAGGTAAGTCAAGCAGAGATGCATTCCCTACCCATATAAACAAGGGAATATGTGGGGAACACACTTAATATCATTCCATGGGTTGCTAGGGCTTGTTATGATGAATGAACTACAACATTAGTTTTTACCTCTCAACTCAACAATAAGAAGTGCCTCCCATTCATTAGTAAGCCCTACTGTAACCTATAAGTCGTAGAGTGAAAAGGTGGAAAGAGATGGGATATTCTCCTCTATGAACCTGGCCTAGAGTGGTTACCCCGAAACCATTCCTCAGTTGACCACAACCCGCTTTGAATTTAACAGATCTAGTTACAAGCTTATATCAAAGAGCTCATATCTAATGATTACCCTTTCATCCATGTGCGTAGTACTAACTTATCAGCACCACAACTATAATCATAGTAATTAAAAAATCATAGATTCATATAATAGAAGCAAAGATACTTTCTCAGTCATCAAGCAGATACTTTCGTAGCTTAATCAAACAACCCAAGTTCACATAAATCATAATAGAACAAATCCAGATCACATCAAATATCAACAGTACTTTACATATGTAAATTAATACCAGAATATTCTTACAATCCCAAAATACCACCTGCACACATAGCCAGCAGGGTCCACACACAGCAGGACTGAGGAGCTTTGCGCACACAGCCAGTAGGAGTCCATCCCAAAAAAACCCAACAATAGATCTAACAATTCGTGTTTAACATCAATCTCTATTTTTTCCTGCCTATGACTCAAAAAGGTTTATCTATTTATACCGATTTAACCTACACATCCAATGGTCCACAAACCGTGGTTTGCAGACTCTTGGTCTACCCTTGACCCGTTACAATACATTAGGGGCTTTCACCCACCCTAAAACCCCTGCATTAGACTAAATTACAAAAATATACAAAAATGGACAAAATTCACAACTTTAGGAGACCCTGCTCCAACAGGCGGTCATAGGGTTGAAGAAAAGAAAAAGAGAAAAAAAAATATCCTAGGTGAAAACCTCCTTTGAGGCGCCTAGGCATACCTACTAGTGGAAAACTTCATTGAGGCAGTTAGAAGGCCTTAAAAAATAATAATAAAAAAAAACAAAATGCATTTCTTTTTGTATCTCTTTCTAATGAATGCAGGTTTTCTTCAACCTTTGCAAGTAGAAAACAAAACGTTGTCTCAAACAATTTGGTCAACACCTTAGTCAAAGGTAGTCAAACTTGGGGTTCCTCCTCATGTGCTCAGATGCTCCAAAAGGACCTCAAGAAAATTGCCACATACCACTTCAGTAGCACCTTCAATATCACCTGCAAAAACAAATCAATGGTAAGGCTCAGGTATGCAATCGTCTAACCCTTTCTTCGAATCTATTTTAGCTTAAGAAAACATTAAAAAATGTGAGAAGGAAAGTTTTTTTATATAGCCAAAAATAGTAGCAGAGCAACCTCAGCCTTATCTAAAGCAGTTCATGTAATGGAAGACAAGGAGTACCAAGGGTTAACCGAGGGTGAACTCAATTCACAGAAAACTAACTATGAGTTAATTTTGCATGCAATTAAAAAAAAAAAAAGGTGGATCCACCACCTCTTGACATCCAAAATAGATTTTCTTAAGGCATTTGAGGACCTCCATGAAGCACCTACTAGAAGAAATGCAAGAAGAATAGAAATAATATTAGCAGGAGGAGCAGCGCATGGGCCAATAAATAGTAAATGAAATAATCCAGCATGTAGGAAGAACCATAAGGAAAAGAGGATGAATAGGTTGCTCAGAGGATGAGCAACAGTTTCAGTAAGGGGTTGATGATGGGCCTCTAAATTAGACATAAATTAAGGCACATATAACCTTTCTTAGGCCCATCTATCTCTCTTATGCACATGAAAATATATATTAAGTCTCTCCTTGTACACTAAATAATGTTTTCTTATGCTTTAATATTTTCTTAGGAAGGTTTAAAGGTAATTGCATATTTGTGCATAATATTGGTTTTTTTTGTAGAATATTTTGAGAATATTGGGCACATAATGTAGATTTGGAGAAGGAGATAATTTATGGACGTTCTCCCTGCCACTAGAAGATCAAGAGTGAAGAATAAATGAGCACAATATTAGGAAATTAGGGAGAAATCATGGAGATATTCAAGGGGGTTTTCCATCCTCCTTAAATGTAAAAGGAAGCTAAAGGATCCTCATGAGATCCCCTCCAACCAATTTGAATTCCAAAGGCATCCAAGAAACTCAAGAGCAAGTCCACTCAAGCCATACGTCACTTGGAGTCAAGTGGACTCATTACCTATTTTTTAGGGAGTTGTTGGTTGTTTCCCTTGAGGATAAATAAAGTTAATCAAGAGCTAATTAGGGTCGATTCCGATGGATTCTGTTCCTTTCGATGCAGTCCATTCCATTCCATTTTCATTTCATTCCATCCCATGCCATTCATTTTCCATTCTATTACGATTTTTCTGTTTAATACCTTCGGGGTGTAATAAGTTTTTATTTTTAATGCAATGAGTATTCATAAGACTTTTTATTGATCCAATTCCACAGACTTGGGCTCATGGGTTAAGGCCCAAACCATGTGCCTCATCTTCTCTATTTTTTTATTCTTTTCTTTCTATCATTTAGCTAGTTTTGTTTTAGTCAATTAGTTATTCTTGTTTTTGTCCTTTAGTTAATCTTTCTTCTGAAAGTTTCAAGTTGTTGTTTCGAATTGCTAATGTAGGTTTTCATTTTCTTATGAGTAATATAATAGAGGATAAAAGTCTAAAAGTTGTGGATCTAGACTTCCCTTCTCATCTTTGTCAATAGAGCTCGACGGGGGTAGACTTTCCCACAGGCAAAAAAACTAATTTATGTTCACTCGTTTTATCGCACACTTGTCTATTTTTTTTTTTTTTGTGCATAAGTGGGTAGGGTTGATTGCTGGTACAAGAATATTCACCCAGAAGAAGTTCACTGACACCTCCCCACTTCATTTCCTGTCTCCATTCCATCTCTGCTATTATGCTTCTACTCCCTTCTATTTCACTTACTGCAACTACCACACCCTTTTTATTCACAAAAACCATCAAATTTGGACCTCTTCCCTTGCTCCTCGAACTTCTTGCTACCGTAATAGGCTCACTGCAAATCTCAAATTTTATTTTCTTCCTGTTAATACTTACTGCTCTCGATGCCGATTGTGATATCCTCCGTACTCTGCCACATCACAAATTTCAATATCCTCCATACTCTGCCACATCGCAAATCACAATCACATTTTTTTTCCCATTGATACTTACTGCTCCCGATGCCGATTGTAATATCCTCCATACTCCGTTGCATCGCAAATCACAATTGCATTTTTATTTGGTACCCATTAAAACTTACCACTTCAGATGCTAATTGCGATATTGATATTGGTCTACACCACCAGTCCCATTGCCACATCACCCATCACATTTCTCATTTCGCAACCTTCTCCAATCGTCGATTGAGATATCACTCCATACTTTGCCACACCGCCAATCACAAATATCATTTTACAGTCGTTATCTTGTCGCAAATCGCATTTTGCAATATTTACCCACTCCTTGTTAACACTTATCGCTCCTGTCTACCGATTGCAATATTGTGATATCACATATCATAGATCGCAACCTTTGCCCTTTTTTCAAATCGCATTTCGCTCCTACTCCCGAATTGTACTCCCGCATCTCTGCCATCGCACTTTTCAAAGAATTCTGCTCCAAATCATTTTTTGCACTATAATAAAGTTCTAGTAAGGTTTAAACTCCCCTTTTCAATCCTTTGAGCCTTTTTTCATGTGTTAATCATTCCATTAGCATCTTTAGCCATTTACCTTCGGATTGCAATAAACACTTTTTCAATTATAATTAATTCATGGATAAATTAGTTTCATGGATAGAAGCATGGTAGATAGAGCATAAATCAAATTAGTTTCCTTCCCGTCATTTCCTTTCTGCAATTTAAATTAGTTTCCTTTCTGTCATTTACTTTCAGCAAGTAAATTAGTTTCGTTTCTGTCATTTCCTTTATGGAATTTAAATTAGTTTCTTTTCTGCCATTTCTTTTATAAAGTTAAATTAGTTTCCTTTTCTGTCATTAATTTTCAGAAATTTAGTTTAGTTTCCTTTCTTTTATTTCCTTTCTGCAATTTATTTCAGTCCCATTGAAGTGTAATAGACTTCACCGAGAACCCCTAAAAGTAGCACCCTTTCGGAGAGAGGAAGAGTGTGACATGAGTATAATGCATCTGCTGTTTATATAGCACTGTCACCTCAAAGTTTGTACAAACCTTGGGTTGATAAAGTAAAGTAGGGCAGCCCCTGGGAGTTGCAGTACTCTTGGTGCAATACCAGGGCTCACCACCAACCAAGGCACATTTATCCTCATCATCATTATTTTATGAGGATCCATCTAAGGTGTTCCGTCGAATCTCTTCTTGTACCAAGTTAGAACACGCTCGCTCCCACTCTAGTAGCTTATACCTCCCATTCACCAAATCTTGGTTGCTATGCCAGCTCTTGGGAAGGCCTAGAAGTGCTAGCGTCACTAGATCATCCTTGAAAAATGTAACCCAAACACTTCCAAGATCATCTCAACATTGAGGGAACTATGTCAAATATTTTGGTATTGAGTTTCCTTTGTCCATCTTGATTTCCCTGAGTCTTTCCTTTAGCTCCAACTTCCTTTGATCATTGTTATTCTAAAACAAATTTGTTAAGGCTTTCCAAATAGCATATGAATTTCCATTTCCATGGAGGTTTGATACAATATGATCTCTAACTCCTTCCAATTGATCCTTCTTGCCTTCGCTACATTATTTTTCCACGCTACCAGATATTGAGCATATGCTGATGTGGGCTTAGGAATATCAGTGTATATGAACTCCTTTAGCCTGTTTTCCTCCAACACTACTTCATTCTTTTCCATCTAAGCTATTTGGTTCGAAAAAATCTCAAGGGAATATTTGAGTCTCAATCTAGAGAAAGACACCCTTATTCTGCAACTGGTCATGCAAAGTAGATCTACAAATTTGATTAATCTGCTAAAAAAAACTCATATTTGTCTCTTTTATTGTGATTCATGCTCTGGTACCATCTAAAAAATCCACGTATATTCAAACTAATATTTGTAATATGTGAAAGAAAAATACTTGAATCTACTCTACAGATTGCATAAACCAATTACGATTGCAAAATCTCATGAACAAGAAAGAGAAAGAGTTTCAATCACACAACTCAAATATTTATTTAGAGAAAGCCTCAAATAAAAACCCCTCTATCTATATATTACATAAACCAAATAATATGATAATAATACAGTGTTTCTCTCAAGTTTTAGAGATCTCTGCACTATCTCTATCTGTCTCACCGATTCTTGGGCAAGCTTAGTTCAATACTTAGCCAAATTCTTGGCCTCAAGAATCCTTATTTCCTTGCACAATTTCCTAGGGAATTAGGCCCCTATTAAGAAGTAAAATCCTCATTAATTATTGCGCAATACATCAAGGCTCTTCCTCTGACTCCATGCACCACCTGTACAATTTTCTGATTATACAATTGATAGTAACTTTCCTTACTCCAATCTCAACTGGGTCTTTCTAAGAACTCACATGCATGAATTATTTTGAGTGAATTATCATTTATCTGATTGATCATTGCATGTGCATTAAATCTAATTTTTTCACTTGACCTATCACTAGTTAATTTATCAGTTAGAACTAGTTAAACTAATTTTAAGTCAAATTAGTTAAGTTAATTAATTACAGCTCACAATAAATTTTATGGGGTTCCCTAAAATTTATGGAACACTCTACATGCCTCCCATTAGACTATCAACTTGAATTAACTGAACCAACTAAGTTTTCTTGACTTAGTTAAATTTTACAATCTTTCATGTAATGTGGAATTACAAATTACATTTCATTTAATTAAGAGAAAATTAAATTAGAAGCCTCTTCTTATTTCCATTTTCAAAAATTGTGAACAATATATTCATATTCTTTCCTATTGGCCATGAAATATTCATCTTCCCCATAGTATTCGAATGTTGCAATAGGTTCAACATTCTCTATGCTCATCAGTCTTGGAGGTTCTACACATCAAAATGCAACTTATTGTTTTTTAGATTAGTCATTTATCTGATTTGAGCACGAATAATTTTTAGATCTGTGTTTCAAATTTCAAACACCAAATAATTGGTGATGTAGAAATTTGATAACTGATATGTTATACAATGAGATTCTCCTGATCACACACTATTTTAAGTTCATGCAAAATACAGAATCTCTTCTACCATTGATCATTAATTGTGGAAATAAAAAAAATCGCATGTGCACATTAAAACCTTAAACAATCACACATATGAACACAGTATTTTATGGGAAATCTTAAAGCTGAAAACCCCCAACTATATGTATATTATATTTCATAGAGATCATGTAAAAATCATTATACAAAGCTCCTCACAAGCTCTCAGTACAATCTCCAATTGTTGCACACTAATTAAGCCTGATATAGAAAATCACATGCTCCAATCTCTGCCACCTGATAGCCTGCCTCTACTGCGTAATCACTGCTGAAGAATGGCTCTGAATGAACTCGAATTGGTCCAGCCTTGCTCACGCAATCCTCATTGGCATCTCCAACCACTGTGTGTTGCAAATCATGCAACACTATAGTCACAACTGATAGTCACACTGCTCTTTCACCTACCTCTTCACTGGTCTCCACTGAAACTGTCCATGCACTGTAGTTAACTGATGTATTCTTTAGTTGATTAATGAGTTAATAATTAGTGAATTAATTAATAATTAATTCACACCACTCTCACTAGTGTATCAATCAGTTAGACTAGATACAACTAGCTCAACTATGTTTAACTTAGTTAAACTGAACACAACTCCACCAACTACCTCAATAACTCCACCAAACTCTGTCACATGAGTTATAACTGAAGTATCCATGCAATAGCTCCACTTAACCCTCAGGAATAGCGTAATTCCTTCTGTCAGCTCCTGTGCCACATCTGTGCACTTAACTGAAGTGCTCCAAGAGAATAAGATAATGTTTATAGTCCAAATATTATTAAGAGCTAATAATATTTGACATATCTATTTTTAGACTGGCAATATAAAAATAGATTCCACCCAATATGTCTAAAAATATAATTCCATCTATTTTTCCAACTAGACCAACCATCCACAAATAGCATCCTACAACTCATAGAATATGATCGACATGTCTAAAAATATACATAGTCTAAAAATAGACTGTGCCAAAAATAGCCTGTGGGCCCACTTAGTGAAGGCGACTTCTTTCCACTAAACTCATCATCTTGTTGCAATCTCAACACTCCCTCTCAAGAATATAGGGATTATCTGCCACCCCGATCCCGCCCCTGTGGTATTCGAATTTGCTCCTGGTGAGCGCCTTCGTCAAGATATCAGCATCCTGATCCTCCGTGGGAATGTATGAAAGTTGAATGATCTTCCGTTGCACACAATCTCTGATATGATGATACCGGATGTCAATGTGTTTATATCTATCATGAAATACTGGATTAATTGAGAGTTTGATGCAACTCTGATTATCACAATATATCATAGTATGTTCTAAGTGTGAACCGAAAAACCTGACCAGGATCTTCCTCATCAATATAGCCTCGCATGTAGCCAAACTTGCTGCCATATACTCGGCCTCTGCTGAACTGAGTGCTACGGATCTCTGCTTCCTGTTGTACCAAGAAACTGTTGTCAACTCGATACTGAAAATCCCTCCAGATGTGTTATTTTTGTCCATTGGGCTCCTTGCCCAATCTGCATCTGTGAAGCCACACAACTTCACCTCATCTGACTATCTGTACCATAATCCATATCCCGATGTGCCTCTGAGATATCTCCATACATGCTTTCCTGCCTTCCAAATGAGCTTGGTAGGCTTAACCATAGCTTGTGAAAGCTGGTTAACAACGTAGCATATTTCAGGTCCTGTATTGACTAGATACATAAGCAACCCCACCAACTGTCGATAAATAGTGGCATCCACTACCTCTGCCGATGTAGCATCCTCTTTCCTCCATCGACCAGGAAGAGGAGTGTCGATAGGCTTGCATCAATGCATGTTGAACTTCTCCAGTATCTCCTGTGCATGCTTGCCTTGAGACACAAACAGTCCATCACTGCGCTGCCAAATTTCCAATCCCAGGAAATAGTGAAGGAGGCCCAAGTCCTTCATCTCAAACTCCTTTGCAAGATCAGCCTTGCATGAGTGTATCAAAATTTCATCAATCGTCAAAATCAAATCATCTACATAAAGTACAATGATAAGCAACTTACCTTCCACCACAATATGGTATAGGTTCGGATCCACCTCACTCTTGGAGAATCCAAGTCCGGTGAAACAACTGTCTATCCATGTGTACCAATCACAAGGTGCTTGTTTCAACCCATATAGTGCTCTTTTGAGCCCGCACACATGCGACTTGCTACTGAAGATCTTGAAGCCTTTGGGCTGCTCTATGTACACCTCCTCCTAAATCACTCCGTTGAGGAACACAGTCTTCACATCCATATGATGAATGTGCCACCCCATCTGCGCTGAGAGAGAAATAATCATCCGTATGGAAGAATACCTTGCAACAGGTGCAAAGGTTTCCTCATAGTCCATCCCCTCAATCTTTGAGAAGTTTCGGGCAAAAAATCTTGCCTTGTACTACTCCACATTGCCGTCAACTTCTTGCTTCACTTTGTACATCCATCTCGAACCTACGACTGATTTCCCTTCTGGCCTTGGAACAATCTACCCTGCACTGTTTCTGACAATCGAATCATACTCTTCCAACATGGCATCTACCCATGTGTGATCCTCCACAGCTTCCTCGAAAGAGGATGGCTTTGTCACGATACACTTTTTCCTAAGAGTCATGTATCTAATATACCAGTCAGGTGAATGTCTTTGTCTGCGCTGTGATTTAGGTGCTCTTAAAATCTTCTCTGCATCTTGATCTAGTCGCTCAGCTTCTGTAGTGCACTCCCGCCCTCTGATGGTTGGTGCTGCATGAGTGGTCTCTTCCACTCCATGAATCTCATCCTTTAGCTGATCCAAATCCTGAGACTCATCCTTAGGAACTAATAGCTCCTCATCTGCATGCAAGTGTGGCTCCCTCTTAAGTGAACACTTCATGGTTTTCTCTTCATGAAATTTGATATCCCGTTGCACAATAGTCTTGCGACTATCTGGAAAATACACATGATAGTTGTGGGGCATATCAGTGTACCCCAAAAATATCCCAACCTCTACAGTCAGCTCCAGCTTCCTCCTAGCATCCTTCATCACATGAAGGTAAAAAAGTGAACCAAAATCCTCAAATGAGAAATATCAGGCCTCTTACCAGAAAATGCCTCCTCGGGTGCACTCATGCCAAGTATCCTATGAGGACAACGATTTTGCACATAAACCACAGTATTGCATGCCTCACCCCACAAGTGTATGGGATGGCCCTGATCATGCAACATCACTTGTGCAGCACCCACGATCGTTCTGTTCTTTTGCTTTGCGACCCCATTCTGCTGTGGGTTATGAGGCGCTATGAGCTCTCTCTGAATTCCTTTTGCACTGCAAAAGTCCTTGAATTCGCTAGAGATGAATTCACCACCATTGTCACTCCTAAGAGCCTTCACCTGCTTCCCCAATTCTTTCTCAACCAGTCCCTTGAACTCACAGAACTTTGAGTATGTCTCGCTCTTCTTCTACATGAATAATATCCAGCACTTCCAAGAAAAATCATCAACAAATATCACATAGTACCTGTGCTTTGCTCTCAAAGCTACTGAAAAAGTTCCACACGTTTTTGTATGAATTCTCTCAAGGATCATCGTGGCATGACTATCCTTCTTGTGAAAGGTGGCTTTCACAAATTTTCCCAAGATACATCCCTTGCACTGATCTGACTGCGCAAGTGTACCTTTGGGAAGCTTGGTAGAAATCTACTGCAAAATTTTCAAATCTCCATGGTAAAGGTGGCCCAATATCCTGTGCCACAACTCACCCTCATCCCGGCTCACCACTCCTTCTGCCTTGCCTACCATTGCTGCATAGCCATCTACCTGCAATTGATAAAGGTTCTTAACTTGAACCCCTATCCTCCAGGTTTCACTAGTTGCCTTACTGCGTAGGAAAGCCTTTCCCTCGCTGAAGACAACATCATATCCCTTGTCTTCTAACATGGCCATAAAGATCAGATTCTTCTTCAATCCTGGAACATGCGTCACTTCCTTCAATACGAAGGGTTTACCAAACTCCCTCTCAAAGGAAATGGTACCGATACCGGTCGCATTGTATCTACCATCATCGCCCATGTCAATGTGCACTCCAAGATCTTTCTCATCCAGATCAATAAAAAAATATTTGTCTCCAGTCATATGAAAAGGCACACCACTGTCAAGAAACCACACTGAACCCATCAGACTTGATACCAAGCATGCGATCAGCAAAAAATCCAGCTCAAACTGCGAGGCTAAGGCATCTCCAACTGCAGATCCAGCAGCTTGCTTATTTTTCTTCTTTTGTGGACAATTAGTGGTGTAATGTCCATGTTGGTGACAGTGAAAGCACTTCACCTTGGACATGTCCTGCTTCTTGCCTTTTGCACCAGATTGAGAAGCATTCTTCTTGATCTTCCCCTTCCTTGCTTTGGCAGCCAAAGCATAATTTTCCTCATCTAAATTCCTTGATGAAGATCTATCCCCGGTACTTCGCCTTATCTCCTCTTGCACAAGCTCTGACCAAAGTCGCTCCCATCCTGGCAATTTCTCCCGACCATTGACAGAGTCCTGATAGGAATGCCAACACTTCGGAAGCCCAAGGAGAGCCAAGCCCACCAAGTCCTCATCATCTACAGTAACCCCCACACTTCCCAACTCATCCATACACTGGAAAACTTCATGAGGTACTTGGGTATAGTGTCACCTTTCTCCATTTTTATGTTCTTGAGTTTATCCTTGAGCGCTAACTTCCTCTGGTCGCTTTTGCTTTGTAATAAGTCTGTCAACACTTTCCACATCAAGAATGGAGAAGCCTTACCATGAAGGTTGGACATGATGTGATCCTTTACACCTTCCAACAGAATTCTTCGACACTTTTCTGACTTCTTTTTCCATGCGTCATGTGCGGTAGCATCGCTAGAAGCAGGTTTTGGAATTTCTCCATCTATGAACTCCTTCAACCCATTGTCATCTAGCAATGCCTCCATCCTGTCCTTCCATGCAATATAATTTGAGCTACCCTCAAGGACATAATCCAATCGCAATCTGTTGAAAGACATCTCAACTTTGACACCAAGAAAACACTACTGCAAATTCAAATTCCACCAGCACAAAACTCAACCGCTTCAATGTTTTGCAATTGCTCCAATGATCAATATTGATCTGATACCCTGTGGAAATTTGATAAATAATATGTTATACACTGATATTATCTTGATCACACACTATTTTAACTTCATGCACAATACAGAATCTCTTCCACCATTGATCATTAATTGCGGAAATAAAAACAATCGCATGCGCACATTAAAACCATAAAAAATCACACGTATGAACACAATATTTTATGGGAAAGCTTAAAGATGAAAACCTACAACTATATGTATATTATATGTCATAGAGATCATGTAACAATCATTATACAAATTTCCTCACAAGCTCTCAGTACAATCTCTAATTGCTACACACTAATCAAGCCCGATCTACCAAATCACATGCTCCAATCTCTGCCACCTGATAGCCTGCCTCTACTGCGCAATCACTGTTGAAGAATGGCTCTGATTGAACTCAAATTAGTCCAGCCTTGCTCATGCAATCCTCATTGGAATCTCCAACCACTGTGTGTTCCAAATCATGCAAAACTATAGTCACAACTGATAGTCACACTGTTCTTTCACCTACCTCTTCACTAGTCTCCACTGAAACTGTCCATGCACTGTAGTTAACTGATGTATTCTTTAGTTTATTAATGAGTTAATAATTATTGAATTAATTAATAATTTATTCACACCACTCTCACTAGTGTATCAATCAGTTAGACTAGATACAACTAGCTCAACTATGTTTAACTCAGTTAAACTGAACACAACTCCACCAACTACCTCAATAACTCCACCAAACTCCATCACATGAGTTCTAACTGAATTATCCATGCAATAGCTCCACTTAACCCTCAGGAATAGCATAATTCCTTCTTTCATCTCCTGTGCCACATCTGTGCACTTAAATGAAGTGCTCCAAGAGAATAAGGTAATGTTTATAGTCCAAATATTATTAAGAGCTAATAATATTCAACATATCTATCTTTAGACTGGCAATCGAAAAATAGATTCCGCCCAATATGTCTAAAAATAGAAGTCCATCTATTTTTCCAACTTGACCAACCATCCACAAATAGTATCCTGCAACTCATAGAATATGATCAACATGTCTAAAATAGGATTCATGTCAAAATATGTGTTCTCAGCCCACTTAGTGAAGGTGACTTCTTTCCACTAAGCTCATCATCTTGTTTCAATCTCAACAGGTGAGACCAAATAAGAACTTGCAATTTCAAAATCGTGAGAGTAGTAATTGATGGCCATCTCCAAAGGTGTTACTGGTATGATGCAAAATTTTGTTATTCAACATTATTGAGCCCATATTTTGAAATTTAATATTAGGTTATAAGTCATAATTTTATGAGTATGTGAACAAGTAAAATATACAAAGGGATTTTCTAATCTTCTTACTATCCAAGTGTCCGTTAAGATGCCGGAATCGAAATAAATTCTTTTCCCCTCTTGGGGAACGATTTTGGGATACTTAAACTGAAGTCGGATGATTTTGTTGCCAGACCATATGATCATGCTACCTATGACCATGGAAAAATACCTCCTCTATAAAACATTTTTTTTTACAGAAGTAGCGTAAGTGAAAAATCTTAGCATAAGAAGATCTTGATTATCATTAGTTGTTGCTTATTGTTTATTATAGATATTGTAACCGAGTTTGCTCCAGTTATAATAGAAAGGTTGAGATTTGTATTTCTGAGTTATAAACCATATGGGGTTCATGTGTTTCCATTGAACACCTTCTACCTAGTTGGCTCACGCCCCTACTACATACCCTCCTAGGGTTTCCTTGTGCAATCGTTAAAAACTATAAGATTCAAAAAAATGTAAAGTTGTAATTGATTAGGGTGTATCTTATTTCAAAAAACTATTTGTATTATAAAATATCACTTTACAACTTGAGATACTTTTTATAGTCTTAAAATGTAGATAATGTCCAAAATCATTCAACTATAAGAATAACAAAAGACCAACAAAACTACATCAATAACTAGATATATAAAATACAATGATTCCAAGCCTGATTAACAACACATATCTCTTAGATGGATACAAAAAACTAAAATTGATGGTTTGAAAATTTAATCCTATAACTCAATCACTTCAGTAGAACTCTATCCAAGAAGACACTAAAGACTAGAAATTTGAAAACATGCCAAGATATGGTCTAAATTTAGAAATATAATCTGTATTCAAAAAGTTGTATAGAGTGCCTAACAACTACCAAAAAATTGTATGGCATCGATGAACTCAACAACCTACATGGCACTATTGAAGTTGAGGACCTATGTTTCTCCTCAACAATCAACAATCCTAAAGTTCTTTCCAATTTTTCAACTTTCCCAGTGATTAAATTATTTGTAAAAGAACCAAATAAAAACCACTTTATGCACAATTATTCCATCTAATACATCACTTTCACCACTCCATTTTCTTTAGATTTTAAATGGAATCTCTTGGGGAATTAACACCATTCCCCTTGGTGGTTTTATTAACTTGTGGTGATGACATATGAGTATGTGGAGACCCAATATGTTGATTCCCATTAGAAGTGGAAAAGAGTTTATTCTCCTTGAAAGAATCCTTATTTCCTTGTGCAATTTCCTAGGGAATTAAGCCCCTATTAAGAAGGAAATTCCTGATTAATGATTGCACAAGACATCAAGGTTCTTCCTCTCACTCCATGCACCACCTGTACAATTTTCTGATTATACAAACGATAGTACACTTTCCTTTAACTCCAATATAAATTGGTTCTTTCTAAGAATTGACATGCATGAATTATCTATGATTGAATTATCAGTTATCTAATTGATCAGTACATGTGAATTAAATATAATTTAATTCACTTGACCTATCACTAGTTTCTCTATCAGTTAGAACTAGTTAAACTAAATTTGAGTCAAATTAATTAAGTTAATTAATTACAACTCACAATAAATTGTACGTGGGTCCCTAGAATTTATGGAACACTCTACATGCCTCCCATTAGACTATCAACTCGAATTAATTTAACTAACTAAGTTTTCCTAACTTAGTTAACTTGTACAGCTTGTCATGTGATGTAGAATTACAAATTACTTTTAATTTAATTAAGAGAAAATTAAATTATAACCCTCTTCTTGTTTCCATTTTGAACACTTGTGAATAATATATTCATATTCTCTCCTATTGGCCATGAAATATTCATCATCCCCATAGTATTCGAATTTTGTGATAGGTTCCATATTCTTTAAGCTCATCAGTCTTGGAGGTTCTGTACATCCAAATGCAACCTATTGTTTTTTAGATTGGTCATATATTTGATTTCAGCATGAATAATTTTTAGATCCATGTTTCAAATGTCAAACACCAAATAATTGGTGTGACAAAATAAGAACTTCCAATTTCAAAATCGTAAAAGTAGTAATCGATGGCCATCTCCAAAGGCGTTACTAGAATGTTGCAAAATTTTGTTAATCAACATTATCGAGCCCATATTGTGCAAGTTAATATTAGGTTATAGGTCATAATTTTATGATTATCTGAACAAGTAAAATATACAGAGGGATTTTATAATCATCTTACTCTCCAAATTCCCATTAAGATGCTAAAATCAAAATATATTCTTTGCCATTCTTGTGGAACAATTTAGGGAGACTTGAACTGAAGTCGGATGATTTTGTTGTCAAACCATATGGTCATGCTACCTATGACTATGGTAGAATACCTCCTTTGCAAAAATACTTTTTTTTACAGAAATAGAGTAAATGATAGATCTTAGAATAAGAAGATGTTGATTATCATTAGTGGTTGTTTACTCTTTACGATAGATATTGTAACTAAGTTTGATCTAGTCATAATAGAAAGTATGAATTTTGTATTTCTGAGTTGTAAACCATATGGGGTTCATGTTTTTCCCTCCAACGCCTTCTGCCAGTTTGGCTACCACCTCTACTACATTCCCTGCTAGTGTTACCTTGTGCAATCATTGAAAACTATAAGATTCAAACAAATGTCAATTGATAATTGATTAGGGTGTATCTTATTTTAGAAAACTATTTGTATTATCAAATATCACTTTACAACTTGAGAGACTTTTTATAGTCTTAAATTGTCGATAATGTCAAAAATAATTCAACTATAAGCATAAAAAAAGACCAACAAGATTACATCAATCACTAAATATATAAAATACAATGATTCTGAGCCTTATTAAAAACACATGTCCCATAGATGGATACAGAAAGATAAAATTGATGGTTTGAAGATTTAAGCCTAGAACTTGATCACCTAAGTAGAACTTTATCCAAGAAGACGCTAAACACTCGCAATCTGAAAAAAAGCCAAGATACAGTGTAAATTTAGAAATGTAATCTGTATTTATGTAGGTGTATAGAGAACCTAACAACTACAAACAAATTGTATGGTATAGATGAACTCAAGAACCTACATGGCACTACTGAAGTTGAGAACCTGCGTTGCACCTCAACAATCAACAATCCTAAAGTTCTTTCCAAATTTCCAATTTTCCCAGTGATTAAAATCCTCTATAAAAGAACCAAATAAAAACCAGTCCATACAGGGTGATTCCATCTAATCCATTACCTTCACCACTTTATGTCTTTATGGAACTATGGAACTATTACAGAATCAAAATACCTTTCCAATGATGCAATAAAGACATAAAAGAGAAATATGTATGTAAAAATCATACCACTTGGAAGTTGACCTTCTTATTTATCCACCATGGTTCAATAGAATGCCACATACCCCCATATTTCTCGTATAAAATATATTATCCATGTGACTACTATGTAGAATAATCTATAAGGGTTTAATTTGAAACTCTAATTGAGATTTGAGGGAGTCAAACATAACCCCTAGTTGGATATTATACTCTGTTAGAACTGGGCCACTAGGAGGAAAAGGTGTTCCATTCTATTTTCTTGCATTTTGTTCTATATTAGAGAAGAGTAGATGGGAGTGAATAGAGAGAGACTATAAAAGAGGGAGATATATTTTTGTAGCATGCCACAAGCCACAAATATTAAGTAACTCCATAGAGAATTCCTTCTCCTTTATACTTGTATAATTTCCATTCTTGACAAAAAGAGCATATTAGCCTCACCTTCCAACTGTGTTTTCTCCCAAAATGGTTTACCAAATAAAATCATATCTTGGTGATGATTGTAGTTGGTGTGTGCTTTTTTTTTTGTGACATCCTTGGTCAAAATTACTTGTAAATAAAGTTAATAAGGGAAAAATAATGACGAAGGTCATGAGATGCATATTCCAAGTTGAATGTTGGACAAAACATCCTTGCAAGTGTTAATTTGGTTTATTATAGCTAAAGGAAATTGGAAAAGGAAATGGAAATGGATTTGCAAAGGTAAGAGGCATTAATTAGAATTTTATTTATGAAAATTATGGAAAATAGGAGAAAAGGAAGGTGAAAGGTCATAGGTTGCATGTAAGCAGGAAAATGATGGAAAATAATGGAAAATGAATAAAATAGAGGCCTCATTAACAAAAAGGCTTTCATGATCATTTGTTAGGTTTTCTCAGTATTACCTTTTGTGATATCAGTTTTGGATCTATCTATCTATCCTGTCTCTCTCACTCTGTTGGTGTGATTTTTTTTGCAATGTCGGACGTGTCCAATAGAGGTGGGAAGTAGGGATGAAGGCGGTCCACATTGAACATTGGGTGTAGACCAAATAATGGTGGAATAATGAGCTCAAAGGCATTGGACCCTACATCATTGGTGATGATGTATGACCCATATCGAAGTGGGTGAAGCTTGCATCAGGGTCCAACGAGGTGCTCCTTCTGCAAATTTAGCCACACTTTGTCGCCCACCTAAAAGTTGTGTGGCACCCAATGTTAATCATCTCATTTATTTTACTTAGAATTGGCTATGTCCAATATTTCATGAACCTGTTAGTAGATGTGACGAATGCGCTCAATGAAGTTTTTTGCCTTGTAAGCTTCAGACTGGACATGAATCGAATCAGCCCAAGTAGTCGAAAATGACATCACTACGTCAATGGGACATAGTGGCTGGAATCCCAAGCCCACCTGAAAGGGGCTATGGCCAGTTGAGATATGGAGAGCCTGATTATAATTGCATTGAGCTATGGAGAGCCATGTGCATGGATTCTTTCAATTTGAAATGTGCAGAATGTGTACGATCATCCTATTGATGAACTTTATCTTGCCATCAGTTTAGGGATGGAAACTTGTGGACTTAGTGTGCTTGGTGTCTAGCATTGACCAAAGGCTGGACCAAAATGTGATGAGGAACTTTTTGTCTCGATCTGATATGATAGACTATGGGATCTGAAAGTGTACCCACACTTGTTCAAAGAATATTTTAGCAATGGCCTTTGTTGTGATATTTTCCTTGCAGGCCAGCATAATGGCCATCTTCTAGAATATGTCGATGACCACTAGAACACATTCATTTACATGCTTGGTAGAAGGAAGGCCTGAAATGTAATCCATGGAGATGGATTCCCAAGGTCGACTCAGGATAGGTAGTGGAGTATAGAGGCCTTGCTTCTTGATGGTCAGTTTGGCAATAACGCAAGAAGTACAAGATCTGATATACTTCCCGACATCCTGTCAAAGGTTTTGCCAATAGAAATACTTCTACAGTACTACCACTATTTTCTCACCTACGAAATTCTGAGCGACCCAACTGTAGTGCACTTCCCAAATCATCTTGGCACACTCGCTTGAAGGAACACAAAGGTGTCCCAGGTGACATAGAAGTGCATCCTGAAGGTGAAAATTTGGAACTTGTGTACCTTCCAGGAGTGCCTTGTATGTGTGGTTGAATTCTGAATCACTCTTGTAGAGAAGTAGGCAATCACAAGTATCGTGCCAAAAACAACTGAGAATGGTGGTTAGCACCACTATCGATGGTCGGTTGAGGCAGTCTGCAACATTATTGGTGATGCCCTTCTTGTACTTGATGTTGAAATGAATCTGCTATAGATATGTGGACCACTTATGATGGTGATCATTCTAAAACTTCCCTTCCATATGTATTAACTACAAGGGTTAGTGGTCTATGTGAATGACCATTTCCTTCCCTAAAGTGTAATGCTTCCATTATCGGCAAGACTGCACAATGGAATACATTTATTTTTCATAAGTGGGATACTTGCAGAATGTGTCGGACAATGTCTCACTGTGATATGCCATTGGGTGACCCTATTGAGTAAGAACTGTCCCAATAGCATAGTCAGAGGCATCTGTCTCAATCTCAAATGGTTGTTGCAAGTATGGTAATGTGAGAAATGGGGCAAAGAAAATAAGATGTTTCAATTCTACGAATGCCTTCTATTGAGATTCCGATGAAAAGAACTTTTCTTTCACTCCTCCCTTGGTGACTTGACTCAAGGGCCAAGTGACATGAGAGAATCCAACCATAAACCTGTGGTAGAAATTAGCAAGACCTAGACAGTCATGAAGCTATGTTAGAGTTCTTAGGGCTAACCAATCCCAAATGACTTGGATCTTGGTTGGATCCACATAAACCCCCCTCTCATCAATAATGTATCCTAGATACTGAACCTCGGTCATGCCAAAAGTGCAGTTCTCCAAATTGGTACACAACTTCTTTTGCTGCAGTGTTTGGAGGACCTGTCGGATATGGTGGAGGTGCGTACACTACTACAAATGAGTTGGTGAATGGCTGCAAGATGTCATCCATTAACCTAATGAAGGTTTATGGAGAATTCGTCAACCCAAAATTCATGACCCACCATTCGAAAAGGCCCTCCTTGGATTTGAAGGTAGTCTTCCACATATCATAGGGTTCAATTGGTACCCGGTGATTCCTGGACTTCAAGTCGATCTTGCTGAAATATTTCACCCATTTGATTTGGTCCAGAAGGTCATCAATCTGTGGGATTGAGTACCTATTCCAAACAGTGATTTTGTTCAAAGCCTGGTAGTCAATATAGAGTATCCAAGTCCCATATTTCTTATGTACCGATACAGGGTGATGAACTCGGTTAGATGTCACCTTTTTGCATCAAATCCTGAATCTGCCTCTTGATTTCATCATTCTCCAAAAAAGAGTTCTGATAGATCGGTATTTTGGGTAGCAACACACCTAGGGTCAGATCGATGGGGTGATTGACCTGACACTTTAGAGGCACCCCTATGGGTGAGGTGAAGATGTCATCGTACTCCTCCATGACCTTTTTTATTTTTTTTGTTGTGCGGAGGAGCCCTATTTGGAGGTCATGGCCATAATATCATTCTTTCCCTTAGGGTGGATCATCAGGAAAAAAATTTCCCAATTTTGGAAATGATCTTACTACATTGTTTTGCAGTAACCAAAGAGATAGCAGTAGGCAGTCGTACCTCTCATATCACATACAAATTATTTCCCAAAGTAACAATAACAATGTGAGGCTGGGACTCATACAGAGCATGTCGCTTCCACTAGTAGGATTGGCCTAATAATACATCACAAAAATCAAGAGGATAAATGTCACAAAATACCTCATCCGTGAAGGGCTTGATGCTGTAGGGAAGGAAACATTGTTGGCTGACGTAGAGATCACGTCCTTGGTGAAGCCACCCAATGGTGTACGACTATAGGTGTGTTGTGGTCGGCAAGCCCAGCCTCTTCATGACCTCTACTGAAATGAGGTTATTTTAGCTCCCATTTGTTGGTGCCCTATAATTTATAATATTGGAAATAATTAACAATAGAGTAGAACATCAAACCACTTTGGAATCCAGGACCTAGCCTTCCTAGACTCAGAGAGGTCTCTCTTTGTTTTTATGATTTAGCTTTGATGGTTACAAGTGCTGATGTTAGGCTAGTTACAGTGATGGTGGTATTGGTTTTTTTGATTAATTTTGTTGTTTTGATGAGCAGGTCTGCATGGACTAATCCATTGGGCTATGGAGTCGAAAGGATGGATTGGTGCATCAAATATTTTAGGGCATTCACAGGGCAAGCTAACTATGTAGACTGGATCTTACTAGCAGTGTGAATTATGAAATGGAAGAAAGTAGTGAGTTTGGTAATAGCTAAGGATAATTTAAGAATTTTTTAACTATACTTCAGGAGAAAACATTGAGATAGTAAACACAGACAGAATTAAGGTGGTCTCTCAAAAAATATTAATCTAAAATTTCTGTTTTACAATCAGAAAAATTGATGCACAACATGGAAGACAGTTAAAAAATTAACACAGACATAAAAACATCACCATCAACATAGCTTAAGAATCATTTGAACACTCTCTTATTATTGATTCCCAGCCTAAAAATGACATTGTTCCAATACAAAAGTTCTTACAATATAGGGTCTAATCTTCCAACCAACATTATTAATGCCAAAGTATACAGTATTTAACTAACACTTACATCAGTTGCACTAACTTGCTTTGGCAAGCTTCATTAATTACAATTAAACTAAAATCAGACAAGTGTGGCCATGCAAAGCCTGAACAAAAAATATTTGACAAAACACCGCCTATAGAAATAGCTTCGGCAGCTTTTGATGAGTTCAAGAAAGTTCGACAGCTCTTCGTGAATCCAAAATTAGGTTGAAGGTGGCTGCGATGGTCATGAAGAGGCAAAGTTGGGTGGCTCTGACATTTGGTTCTAATTTTTGGGCTGCCTCTGCTAGATCATTGAAGATGATGTGACGTTGGTACTTTTAATCAATCAGTGGTTGTGATGATATGTCTACTGTATTTTCCATTTATGCTGGAATATCATAATAGTTCTGTACAAATTCCCTTTTCCCGACTCGACCTTTTCTGTTTGTGTCGGGTCCCTTACCTGAGATTTTCAGCCCGAGTTAGCTTTCCTTCACAAAATAGCATGAAAACCTAATGCACCCAGACTTGACATCTTTAGGGTTTTTCTTTGACTTCATCGCATCCATGTCAATAATGTGCTTCGCAAGGTCTAAATTTTGTCACACATCACAAGGTTTGGGATTGGGGAAAAGAGGTAAGTGATAAAACCTACGAAGTGCGATGGCTGATGACGGAGGGTGATGTGGTAGGACGGAGATGGGGCCCATTAATACTGCACATCGTAATGTTTAAGGTTTTGTTACGAGGGGCGGGAGTTAAAGGCTAAACTTCATGAAGAGCGATGTGCGATGAGAACAGGGGTGATGTGGCAGGATGGGGTCCCACGATATACCACAAATCGCATTTCGGAGGGTTTTGCAGGAGATGATGATTATGACATGTATGAAGTTTGGATCTATGAAACGATGATAGTGATGAAAGGTAAGGGTTTCCATATTTTTGAGTGCAGAAAGTGACATACATGATATCATATATGAAATATATTATATGCATGAAGGCAGGATGTGGGGGGCGGAGCTGCAGTAAATGAAATAGGTGGTAATTTTTAAGGGATATATGATATGGTTGTTAGTGGGTGGCCCAAGATGTTATAGTTAAGAAGGGGTTTTTGAAAGAAAAGTAAGTGTTGGACTTTAGAGTTCAGAAAAATGAAAGGTAAAAGAGGGTAAATGAAATGAATGAGGGTAGAAATGAAGTTTTCTCACCATTACACTTTATCAGCAACACTTTTCCCTTTCAACTGAAATGAAAAGGCGGATTGATTCCTTTGAAGCTCTTGACAGTTGGGATTTCCCTTCCTTCTTTCTGGAAAGAAATGATAGTCATGGAGTATCATTTTCAATATAAACGATCTGAACAGAGATAATCAGTCAGCTTGAGATTCTGTAAATTACAGGACCCTAACACCATTGTCGACAATGAACTATAGCGCGGAACCCTTTAGCCACATCTTGGAGTGGAAGAGATTCTCCTCCTCCTCTCTATCTTCCCGTTCCTCCTTTTGTATCTCCGTGGTGGAAATGATGGCGTTGGGCTCCGCATCGATAATCTACTTCCCTTTGTCATTCCCCTTGTTGGGTTCTAATTCAGAGTCAGAGCATGCATCTGATTCAGAAGCCTTCATCTTGGCCACCAATGACTGCTTGGCCTGACACTCACTTGTGTTGTGAGTGGAGCTCTTATGGAACTCACACCACTTCCCCTTGTCCTTCTTCGGCTTTGCAATTGTGTTCTTTGCTTACGACTTTGGTAGGTTTTCTTTGGCCGCCATGCCTTGTATTTTTCCTTTTTTTTGTGGTTTTGGGGCACCTTTCCCTTGCTTTTGATTCGCATATCCAAAGTATCACTTATTCTGTTTCAATTTCTGCTCAATCTTGGCAGGATACCGGGATGTCGTACCAAGAGAGAAGATGTCAAGGAACTCCATTTCCTCCTAAATTTATTTGTGTAGAAAAATGTGGTACTTCGACACCAAATGTTTCTCTGAATCTTTGATACCCAACTTTGAGTGCAGGGTATGGAACAAATTTGTCAGCTCATACACATCTTGATACCTTTGTTGCTGTAGTGTAGTCCATTATATGTACTTGTCCTCATCGCCCCCCATGGAATAATATTGTTCCTTGATGGCATCATAGAAAGAATTAGAAGTGGGTACGATCGAGAGAAAAGAGGGTTCCCCCTCATCCTTTTTCTCACTATAGGTTTCCCACTAGTCCTTGACATGCATGATGACTCTAGGAGTGCAAAAATATCTTCCCTCGGTTAGAAAAGTCATGAACCAAGAAATATCCTTCTAATATATTCAACCATTTATCTATGGCGTCTACATCTATTTGGCCCTCAAATATGGTAATTTCAAAGTTTACTTGTACCTTAAAAGGAGTGATGCCTCAAGAGTGACTGTTAGATGTAGATGCACCACTTGTGGGCAGTCATTGAAGGATCTAGGAAAATTTACCAATCATCGCATTCCTTTGTTTCACGAGGACCTCCATGAGAAATATTTTTATAGGATCTCATGCTCCCTCATCTTTATTTTCTTGCCCCATGGTCAATCGTCATAATTGCGAGGTAGACCTTGCAAATGTTCAACCATATCGAGCCCTAACTCTTGATACCTCAACCTCGTTGGGGACATGCAAAGAAAGATCGAGAAATAGCAGACCATTCTGATACCACTGATCCGAATTTATGCAGAAACTCAATGGAATACATAAATACACATAAAATCAAAGATGCAACATAAATAAAACTTCATTTCATTAATAAAACTTATCTTTGAGAAGATATGTGGTCGCTACAGGTCTCTGAACTGTGTTAAAATGAGGCTCGAGGGCCTATTTATTATTTAGAAACAATGGAAAACTGTAAACATCCAAAAACCTAACCCTAGGAGATGAAGCGCCAAAACTATGGGCCCCATTTGGGTAAACTGGTACATCAATCTTCACGGGGATGTAACATTGGCATATGATCTCCATTTGGCACGCACAAAACCTCGTTATAAATATCTATTCGAGGATTACAACTTTTGATTTGAGAAACATAAAAGAAAATTCCATGTTTCTCCCGAGCTTTCCAAAAACTGTGATTTAGGGCCTCAAAACAGCTCCAGAAGTTCAAGACCCGAAAAAATGCTAAAAATAGTAAACTTTGTTACAATTAAGGAAACTAAAAAACTGAAAGGATCAATGGTAGGGCCCCAAGTGGAATAGAGGGTGGCCACCAATATCCACCTGGATTAGAATTTCTATATCCAAAATTTCTTATCAAGCTTGAATTAATTGATTATGTGTTTTTATTATATGTTGTAAGGAGATTCAAGGGTTCAATTCATTTCCCGTCCATTGTAAATGAGAGGGATACCCTTTGGAATCAGATGGATTTGCACTAGGGTTTCCAGAAGTGAATTCCTTTAATATTGGTGATGCATGGACATGTAGATCTATGCCATAATTTTTTTCCACACTGTAATGATTTTCTATTTTTTCATTATTTTTTTTTGGTGGGCATTGAAGGAGATTCCAGAGAAAAGAGAACACATGCCATGGGCAATAACGAATATAAGAGTCTTTTGGATGATAGTATTTCGGCGACATTGATAAAAGAGGAGGCACGTGATGAAAATCTAGAGAATTGTCTCAACATCTTGCAGTTGATAGTCATTTGATAGTCAATTTTGTAATTCTGAAAGAAAAAAGAGCATAAATCTATTTTTCAGCTCGGGACGATTTTTTTATTCTAGTGCTGTCAGTAATTGGGTCCCTTGTTCGCTTTCTTCATGGAAGAATACATGGTAACTACATATAGATACAATGGTTGGTGCTTCATTGTGGGACATTATTATGCATTTATTTCCCACTGTTGTACTGTGCAGGTTTTTTTGCAGAGTTAATGTTAAGACTCGACAGAGGAAGAGTTTGGTTTGATTGCACTCGATATACCTGCGTAGCATGGAGTGTTATGTATTTTTTTAACTGATGCAATATGAGCTATAGAGATTCATTCAATCTGCAGTCTACATGGGATATCTATATTGGAGCACTGAAAGAGGTACTTTCAAATATCGGAGAATATATTTCCCATAAAATAAACCTGTTGCGTGTGGAATATATTGTGAACCAGTAAAGTTGTGGATGCGTTTGAGGAAAGCGATATTTGTTGGAGTATTACCAAGTTGATTCCTGTGTATTTGAAATGTACTGGTGCTTGGCATATGTGTTCAATAGAGAGGTATAGTTGTGCAAACCAATGGAAGTGAATTATGATGCATGGATAATAAAGTGGTAACTGTAAACAAAAAAAATCCAAATAATTTCCATATTGAAGCATGAAGAAGCATAGTTGAATGTCTTTCATGGTGCTAGAAGTAGCATAACCTATCGAACTGCAGAGAAGTCATATTCATTAGAGAGAGTGGAGTCGACCAACTAGTCATAGTACCCTAGAAACTCAACGCAAAGACCCTAGTAGTGACTGGAGCATGATGTTCATTGAAGTGATCTCTAAAGTCATCTTTGGTGAGATTGATTTCTTCGACGTTCTCAAAACTTGTGTAGGTGAAACAAATCAGGTGATTCCACAACATCTTCAAACTCTTTACATTTAATATCACTTGGATTATGAGCCATCCAAATAAAACACTACCAAAAAAATAATTAGGATATGATAATGAATCCGGAGAATTTGTAACAGGGTCGAGCGTATAATTTGGAGGAAAAGGAAAGTGAAGCATTAAAGCAAGGAGGACAAGCTAAGTAAAACATTACGAGCATAAATCACCTCATCAAAACTAAGAAGTCCACAAAAAAAAAAAAAGGTGATAATGTAGTACCATTCACTACAAAGTTTATTCATAAGATTGTTGTAAAATCTAGTCACAATAATGTATTGTAATTGGATGTATAGTCATGGTCTAGCTCAAAATTGAGACTATAATGTAAAAAATTGAAAGCAAGTTAGAGTCATTGAAGAGGAGAGCACACTTAGAAGTATTTTTGCAAACTAATGAAAATCCATGTAATTGATCAAGTTAAGAGACATGTTTGATGAAAGGAGTTGTAATTGAGGAATCACAATGTTGATTAAGAAAATTTGATGTCAAAGGTCAATGAAGAAAATTGTAATCACAAATTGAATGTAAAAATTCAAGTCAAGATACATTAATGAAGAATTGATGTCAAATTAAAAGTTTGGGGTCAAAAGGAAATTCTCCCCGTAGTATTTTCCTCCTATTTTCCCTTCAACCACAAGACATTGGACCAAAATGTTTCTTTCTAGAGAAACTAATTATTATGATCTCAAAGATTAAAAAAAAAACCAAATAGCTACTTTTTTACTTGAATATATCATTAAAAAAAATACATAAATTAAAAATGAGTTATTACAATAAAATCAAGGAGGGTGGGAGAAGAACTCAAAAAATAAATGGAACGTTGGAGAAGATGGTTTCTATCTCAGTCCTCCAAATTCTTAAGACACTCCACTCCTAAGGATTTTTGGAAAATTTTGTTCCTATTCTCAAAAACACTCATGATTCGTGCAACCTTGATTCCAGTAAGAAAGTCATAATAATTAGCTCCTAATTCAAAATAGGAATCTCAATTTTCCATAATGATTTAGGAACCCAATGATATTTTGCTAATATATTTTATAATGTAAATAATTTTTCATTTATTCTGTGTTCCAACATGTTTTTTTTTTCATTATAAGTTGAAAGGGGTTTGGTATCTACATGGTAGATTTCAAATCAATGATATTGTAAGATATAATATATTAAGAAATATTTATGGAGATGTTTCATACAATGTATAAATAGGTGTATTTTACATTTTTTTATGTTTTGTTTATACTCAAATGAGTAGCTACAAACTCAATCTAGTAGGGTGGGTTTGGTACTAGCTCCAACAAGTCTTTCTTTGACTCGATTGGTTCAACATAAAACAGACCAACCAAACTAATATGATCACTAAAATACACTGGTCACCAAAAAATTTAGTGACTAAACAAGTTGATTGAGTCCAAGTCAACTCTGACTAAGTTTTAAAACAATTCCTTTGTAACAAGGAGAAACCAGTTCACTACTTGCAATGCATAATGCCTTACATAGTTAGTATATGAAGGAATTAAGGCATTTGAAACAATACTAATGGGAGTGGGAGTGGGTGTGGGGGTTAGAAGCAGATTTTTGAAATATGTCAGGAGTGTTTTATAGACAATGCATATTTTAATATATTTTGATTCATATATAATTAGAAAAACATTTGTATTGTTGAATGGGTTGCAAAAAACATGAAAATATAGATTTTAATAGCATTGAAGCATCAACTAGTTATTACACCTATAACATCAATCATATAATTTTTTTTTCCTATAACATTCTTATCAAATGATAAATCATGACCCATAACATCAACCTTCAAGTTTCAATATATAGCATCTTTCATCAACAAACTGCAACAAATAACCATGATGAAATGAGATGGAGTGTCATATTCATTACCAAAAAGTTGAAGATGCAACCAACAATTCAAAAGTAGGTGAAAATTTGAAAATTCAAACTTAAATTATCATATAAAATTTTTAGGTCATTATAATGGCAAAAAAATATTAGAAACTAAGGTCTAAACTAGAAATTTTTAATTGAATCTATTATCTACCAAGTATTCCTCTTTCCATGAAAAAATTCAAATTTCTTTTCATATGATTTCTGAATTATACGTGTAGGTGTACGTGGCGATGGTTGTGGAACACAAATAATACACAACCACCAAAAAATGATGGAAATTGCGAAGCTAAAGGAAAACACCTTGCATTTAGAAAATAGTTGGTGGATGGAGGTGGCATCTTTGTTTCATGATCACCCAAAAGCTTAGCCTCTAAACACTCTGAAATTGTGGCTCCATCCTTGAAGATTATCCTTTGGAATTTTCTCTCAAGGCATATGTCATATCATTATTTTCCATCCCACAATAATGGGATGACAACCTCAAGTTGTATTACATGTAACTCGAAACTTCAACATGGTCTACATTCATATTGTTTCTGTTGAGATTCAACAAGAATATCCTAGTGAAAATTAACAACCTACACTAGGATGGAGCCTCACACTATTTTCAGTTGGATGTTTATTTATAGATGCATGAGAAAATTATGTTTATAGATGCATGTCTATTTATAGAATATGTGCAAGTTCTATTTATAGATTTCATGTCTATTTATAGATGCATGTCGACTATTTTTATCCCTAAATATTAATTGGACAATAAACAATAATCGATTCTCAACGAGCACTTGGAAATAGTTAACTGAAGTGGAAAATTAGTTAGCTAAAGGAATTTCATGTTAAGAGGTTGGTTGGTCAGACATGCAAGTGGACTTAGTTGTAACTAAGTGATCTAAAGTTGTAACAGAGTTGGAAGTGCAGTTATGAAAGTTGTAAAGTAGTTTAACTCAGTTATGTGAGTTAAAATCAGTTATGCTAGTTGTAACTGAAGACACACTAGTGAGAGGTCAATTAAATTAATTTTTAATTAATTCACAATCAGTGGCCTCACATGTAACTAAATATTTACTACTATTAACTGCATGCATGTCAGATCCAGTGGATACCTAGTTGAGTTCTAGGTGAAAGGGAAGTAAACTATCAGTTGTGATACTATCTAGTTGCACACATGCAACCACACACGTTTTGAATGTACCCATGAGGATTTTGCAGTCAAAGAAGACAATATTGCATTCATTTAGGTATTTCTATCAGCTGGGATTGCGTAGTGGAGGCAGGTTGTCTGGAGAGAGTAAATTGGCTAAGAAACTTGCTAATTTTTGTATGACAGTGTGAGACAATTGGCTCATGTACTGAGAGCTCTTGGATTAGAGATTTGTATTTAATTGTTTCATGATCTATGATTTAATACATAATAGAAGATAGTGGGGCTTTTAGCTATAATATTTCCTTGGGTAAACTATCTGTGTTATGTGTGATTGATATTTCTTCATGATATTGTGATTGGCAATTGTGTTTTATATTCCAAAAACATAAGTATAAGCGATTATGTATTTAATAGTAGCATATTGGTTAGATCGGGAGAATCCGGGATATACATGCATTTTTGTATCAAATTTCTACATGGTATCGAAGCATAGGAAATTTCTGTAGTGAAGTAGGAGCTGAGTTTGTTGGTGGAAAGAATTTGAATTTGTAGAAAGACTTTCTTGGTGCTACAACTGATTCAAGATTGAAATGGCTTTTAATGGCTTCAGGCTAGAGTATGCACATGAGGGAAACTCAAACTACATTGCTTGGAAGGATAGGATGGAGGCAGTGCTCGAAGACAATGGCTTGAAGGAATTCATTGACAATGATGTTCCTAAGCTTGCTTCATCAGATGCTGCCAATCTTGATGCATGGAAAAATAAATTGGAAAAGGCGATGAGGATTTTTTTGGAGGGACTATGAGACCACATTGTCTCAAGGCTCCATGGGAAAGCCACACCATATGCTATGTGGAAGTATTTGAGAGATCTTATCCAATGCAGAAACAACCATAGGAAATTGGTGCTTAAAGATAAACTCAGGAAGATGAAGATGGAAAAGAGTGACAACATTCCAAAGTATATCACGAAGTTTTTCCAATGTCAAGATGAACTAGGGAGTGTGGGAATAATTTTTGCTGATGATGATTTGGTGATCTTGGCTCTCTTGGGACTTCCTAAGAGTTGGCACAACTATGAAGAATCTATCAACGGACGGGAAAAAGTTTCGAATTAGGAATGACTGTGGGCGTATCTGGTGCAGGAGGAGTTTAGGTGGGACACTAGAGATGGCTCTTCATCAAAGCATGATGATGAAGAGGATTGTGATTTGGCTCCCAAGGCGAAGAAGTGGAAGGGGAATAAAATCCATTCTAAATATGAGTCTAAAGGAAAGAAGTTGGATATGTCCAAGGTGAAGTTTTTTCACTGTCACGAACATGGACATCTTGCTACTAACTATTTGCAAAAGAAGAAGAAAAAGAAGGTTACTGGAGCTTCAGCTGGTGAGGCCCTTGCCTGGAAATTTGAGCTTGACTTCTCTTTAATCACCTGCATGGTGTCAATTTAATTGGTATCAATGTGGTATTTAGATAATGGCGCTTCCTTTCACATGACAAGAGGTAAGGAACTTTTCAGTGACTTGGAGGAGAAAGATCTCCAGATGCATATAGATATGGGTGACAACGGACAATATAGTTCTACCTCGATTGGTACCATTACCTTTCAGAGGGAGTTAAGTAAACCATTTCAATTGAAATATGTTATGAATGTTCTAGGTCTGAATAAAAATTTGGTCTCAGTCGCAATGTTGGAGGACAGAGGCTATGACGTTGTTTTTAGTGATGGAAAATATTTCCTGGGACACAAAAAAACGGGTAAAGCAAAGAGGATAGGTATTCGAGTTAAGAATCTTTAAAATATGGAGGTATATGGCTGCGTTTCCATTATGGGCAAGGTGGAAAAAGTGATGAGCTGAGATGAGGGAAAATTATGGAACAGGCAATTGGGCCATCTTCATCATGGAGCCTTGAAATTCATACAGAAAACATGTATTGGATTTCCAATGTGAACACTTGATCAATTAGATTAGTGCAAAGGTTTCACCATGGGGAAGTATGTAAAGTCCACCTTTCATGAAAAGGAGAACCATGCTTCAGGGATCCTTGAGAGAGTTCACATAGAAGTGTGTGGACCATTCTCAGTTGCTTCAACAAAAAAACATAAGTACTACGTTATTTTGTTGATGACTTTTCTCGTAAATGCTGGATATTCTTCATGTAGAAGAAGGATCAAACATTCTCAAAGTTCTGTGAGTTTAAGGCATTCGTGGAGAAAGATTCAAGGAAGCAAGTGAAGGCTCTTAGGAGCGATAATGGTGGAGAATACATCTCTAACGAATTCAAGAACTTCTGTAGCAAAGAAGGAATTCAAAGAGAATTCATAGCGACTCATAACCCACAACAAAATGGGGTCGCGGAGAGGAGAATAGAACGATCGTGGTTGCATCACAAGAAATGTTTCATGATTAGGGCCTACCAATGAATTTGTGAGTGGAAGCATGAAGCATTGTGTTTTATGTGCAAAATAATTGTCCTCATAGAGTACTTGGCATGAGTAAACCTAAAGAATATTTCACTGGTAATAAACTGGATGTTTCACACTTTAAGATTTTTGGCTCATCTATTTATGTGCATGTGACCAAGGACTCTAAGAAGAAGATGAAGTTGACTGCTAAAGTTGGAATTTTTTTGGGGTACAAAGAAAGACCCCATAATTATCATGTGTATTTTCCAAACAATCGAATGACTGTTGTGTGAGGGAGTTGTATTTGCATGCGAAGGAGGAACTGTTGGTTCCCAAAGATGAGTCTCTAGATGTGGATCAGCCATAAGACGAGGTTCATGGAGTGGAGGAGTTCGCTCACATAGAACCAACCATCAGAAATGGCAGAAGGCATACTACAGAAGCTGATAGGCTAAGAATTGATGCTGCACAGAATGTAGGAGCCCCTACTTCACAGTGCAGACAAAGACAGTATCATGACTGTTTACTAGACACATGGCTGTCATGAGCAAATGTATTGTGACTGAACCATCTTCCTTTCAGGACGCAGTGTAGGAGCCCACATGGGTAGATGCAATGGTGGAGGAGTATGACTCCATTGTAAAAAATGATGCTTTGGAAATTGTTCCAAGGCTGGTTAATAAATCAGTGGTATGTTTGAGATGGATCTACAAGGTAAAGAAAGATATTGACCAGAGTGTTGAGAAATACAAGGCTAGATTTGTGCCCCGGGGCTTCTCATAAATCGAGGGGTTAGATTATGAAGAGGCCTTTGCCCCTGTCGCAAGGTATTCTTTCATAAGGACCATCCTTGCTCTCTCAGTGTAGATGGGTTGGCACATTCATCAGATGGATGTGAAAATTGTGTTTCTCGATGGGATCATTGAGGAAGAGGTGTATATAGAGCATCCTAAAGGTTTTGAGATCTTCAATAATGAGTCGCATTTGTGTAGACTCAAAAGAATGTTGTATGGGCTAAAGTAAGCACCCTGTGCTTGGTACACTTGGATAGACAGATATTTCACGAGACTGGGTTTCCCAAAAGTGCAGTAGATGAAAAATTATACCAAATTGTGGTGGAGGGTAAGCTTTGAATCATTGTTCTTTATTTTGATGATTAATATTTACTGGTGATGAGCAGCCGATATACTCATCAAAGGATGATCTTGAAAAGGAGTTCGAGATGAAGGATATGGGCCTCCTTCATTATTTCCATGGATTGGAAATATGGCAGTGTGATGGTGAAATTTTTTGTGTCTCAAGGCAAGTATGCAAGGGAGATACTGGGTAATTTTCACATGGAGGGCTGCAAACCCATGGATACCCCTCTTCCAGGAAACTAGAGGAAAGAGGATGTTAGTTCTGGAGAGGTAGTGGATGCTACTGTCTATTGGCAGTTAGTGAGTTCACTAATTTATCTAGTGAACATGATATCGAACATTTTCTATGCAGTTAAGCAGCTAAGTCAATCTATGGTTAAGCCTACCAAGCTTTTTTGGAAGGCATGAAATCATGTCCTGAGATACTTGAAGGGCACATAAGAGTATGGATTATGGTATAGATAGATAGATGAAGTGAAGTTTCATGGCTTCACGGATGCAAATTGGGCGGGGAGCCCATCGGACAGAAAGAGAACATCATGGGGGATCTTTAGCATTGGATATACAAATGTTTCTTGGTATAGCAGGAAGCAGAGATCTATGGCACTCAGTTCAATGGAATACATGGCAGTGACTCAAGCTGCATGTGAGGCTATCTGGATGGGAAAGATCTTGGTTGGTTTTTTTGGTTCTCATTTAGATCTGAATATGATTCATTGTGATAATCAAATTGCATGAAACTATTGATTAATCACTAGCACATTTAGTGGAAATTCCGACACTTGATTCTGACACTTTTGACCAAATGTTGGAAATTTCCCCAAATTTTTTCAACTTTTTCAAATCCTGCCCAAAACCGTCACTATACTGATAACTGGAGGCAAGTGTCACAATACTAACACTTAGAGGCACATGTTGGTCTTGCGACGTTTTCAAAATAGCGTCGTAATTGCGATGGATTACTGAAGTATGTCGTTATTGCGACATTACAGAGACAATGTGTCACTATTGCGACGTTTAGAGGAAGGGTCGCTATTGCAAGTTTAGAATAATTTGTTGCTATTGCGATGGTTGGTGGCAAAGTGTCGCTCTTGCGACGGTTAGGCGATGTGTCGTGGTTGGTGGCAATGTGTCGCTCTTGCGATGGTTGGTGGCAGAGTTTCGCTCTTGCAATGGTTGGTGAGGTTGTTTCGTCTCTCCATAAGTTCTCAACAAGTGGGCCCTTGTGTTTTTGTCAAAAGAAAAGATGGAGAGGGGGGTCATGCCCCGATAGTTATCTTCGATTGATTAGCCTTCGATGTAGCCCTCGACGAATGAGCCTTGGATGGGTATTAGCCTCTTTTAGCCAAATATATATATATATATATGGCACTGGGTAAATACAAATAATTGCATTACAATATGATTCCTGTAGGGGAAGGTAGACCATAGTGAGTCCAGGAGGTAGGGAACCATTGCGAAATTCTCTATCCTATCTTCATTCCATCGCTTGGAACGTCATGCATGCTTGAAGTTTGAATAATTGGTCTCCAAATAAATCACTGGCATTTGAATCGTCTCTGAGCCACCAAAATCAAGTTCTAATATAGATATGGTACCTGCAAAATTTGAATCTACGACATTCGAGTCACCTACATCTGATGAATCTGTCACAGCCGAGCGAGCCATAGCATCATCTCCAACTTCTCCAGCTATTAATGTTGCTGAGAATTACATTGATGTTTTTCCAGTCAATGGTGGTGCCCCTATCTCTGGTGCTTCTTGTGGTGATGGCAATAGTGATTATTACAATGCTGGTTATGCTGTTAACGCCAGTGAATGCCGGTATAGTGCTGGTGTCCGGTGGGATAATCCCACATTCATCAACCGTATAAGCGATATTGGTGTTTATATACGAGTTGAGGTTTTACATGTTTCGATTACAAGCCCAAGGCTATGCACACTCAATCAATTGGGACTCAGCGCATGTGCTCATCCCCTCCCCTCATGACTTGTATTTGGTTGTGGTTTAGCTTGTGGTTCTTCGCCTCGGTCTTGTGGTGATTAGTGTAGGTGCTGAGCTAGGCACTCGATAGAGTAAAAAGCCCATAATTTTATTAAAAATATAAAAAATTTGTAAAAATCCCACAATTTTATTAAAAATATAAACAATTTTATATTATATATAAAATTGATATACACTTTTTTATTGGTAGTAAAAAGCCCACAATTTTATTAAAAATATAAAAAATTTGTAAAAAGCCCACAATTTTGTAAAAAGCCCACAATTTGTAGAAAGCCCACAATTTTATAAAAAGCCCACAATTTGTAAAAAGCCCACTTTTATTTTCTTTTCTTTTTTATTGAGCTCCCATTGAGTTCAACACGTCTTGGGTTTTATACACCATTGAGAGAGATAATTGCTAAATATAATTATTATTTTATTTATAGGATAATTTGCATCAATGGAAGAAAACATTAGAGGTGGAAAAAAAATTCAAAAGCGTGAAAGTGGAGATGGTAGAGTTTATTGCCCTTGCAAAAAATGTTGTATGAGAAATAATGTTAGAGTTTTAATAGCAACAACAACAATGCATCGTAGGAAATATGGGCATATTGATGGTGGATCGAATGACTATCGTCCCAAGGTAATTAATTATCTATCTTCATTATCTATATTCATTTTGATTATATCGTAAAATTTTATATTATTTTAATATTTTTTATATGCGCACTAATGTTTAATGATTAATGTTTGTAATTTTCATAAAGGCACAGTTGCCCCACAACTTTTTGCAGATGATCAACCAGCTTCCACAGCTAAATAGTAGTAGCTTAGATGATGTTGCACCAGTACAACAAAATATTGTAGCAAATATTAGTATTGGAAATGATGTTGTACAAGGTGAAGAACATGAAGCGAATGATGAAGGTAATTTTAATGATCCCATGGAGGTAGATCATGATGACAATAATGAGACAATTCACATTAATGATGGGACAAATCAAATGCTCCAAGACTTGTATGGTGAGTCAGATGATGATGGTGGAGATAGTGACGGTATTTATGATGTACCTCTGATTAAAAGGTCAAGTGAACGACTTTTTGAACACTCAAATGCAACTCTTCTCTTTGCTACATTGTTGATGGTGAACTTAAAGGCTATGAATAATTTTTCGAACATATGTATGACACAAATCCTAAGGTATGAAATATGTATATATGATCACATATATGTAAATGTTGATTATTTTCCCTTTTTTTAGTTGCAATAAATGTGTAAAATAATAATTCAATATATATATATATATATATATATATATATATATATATATATATATATATATATATATATATATATATATAATCTTTAGATTAATTAGTTTTTGTTTATGTTGTAGATTGTTGGGTGAATATTTGTTACCATCTCCAAATACTTTACCTCAAAGATATCGAGATCTACATGCTATTATGAAACACTTTGGAATGGAATATAACACTATAGATGCATGTCCTAAAGATCATATTATATATTACAGAGAACATGCATGGAAAACAGAATGTCTGAAATGTGTTACCAGTAGATATCGAACAGATTAAAAAACCAAAAATGTGCCTCAAAAGGTTCTTCGTCATATTCCCATAATTCCACATTTGCAACGAATGTTCAAGTGTGAGAGCATAGCACAGTTTATGGATTACCATTCAAAGAATAGAAGTTGAGATGGTGTTCTTCGAATGCCTGCAGATGGTTCTGCATTTAGATAAATCGAGGAAAAATATGTAGATTTTAAAAATTAACCTTGTAATGTTAGGCTTTCATTGGTAGCTGATGGTGTTAATCCATTCGGAGAGCTTAGATCTACTTAATCAGTGTGGACTATTTTTGTTAGCAACAATAACATTCCTCCTTCGATGTCAATAAAGAGGGAGCACATAATGTTGACTATGATTATTCCAGGTATTTGATACATTATTTTTTTGAATGTAACATTTTCATTTCTCTCGTTGTTTGCATAAATATATATTTTATTTACTTACTTACTTATATATACATATATCATGGTAATAATTATTATGTACCGTAATTTTTAACAATTAGGTAAGTACCAGGTCAAAGATATGAATGTGTATATTGAGCCTCTTATCGATGAGCTAATACATTTATGGCATGGCATCACTATGTATGACATCACTAAACAAATCAAGCATAAGAGATTTCAATGTTGTGGAATGCTTGTATGGACAATTCATGATGCCCTAGGACTAACACATGTTTGTGGTATGTAATATTTCATTGCACTTTAATATAATACATAATTATCTAAATTAGATATACCATATTGCATATTTTAAAAATGATCTCATAGTATAATTGTTATTGATCCATCTATTGCAGGTCTTCAAACAAAGGGTAGATTTGCATGTCCAGTTTGTGGCCATAAGATGAAGTATCGTCATTCGCCAGACTTAAGAAAGATGGCGTTTGATGAGTTTAGGCACTTCCTCCCTAGGAACCATAAGTATCGTACTTCTGAAAAATATATTTTCAATGATAAAGAAGAAACTGGATTAAAACCACGAAGAATGACACCTCAGTTGTGGATTTGGAATATAACAGAATTAATAATCATCAAGCAGCTGGTACGTAATATATATATATATATATATATATATATATATATATATATAAATTGTTTATGTAATGTTTGGAATTTTTGTTTTAACTACTGAATTTATTTTATTGTATTTTATAATTATTGTTCTGATTTATTTTATTCTTTGATATCAAGGTCATCGTCGCGGTGAAGGTACTAATATTGTACTTCCACCTGGAATGAAATTTTATCCTTCTCAATTCTCGAGGTTTCCCTACTATGAGGACCTAAAAATAGCTCATTTGTTTGATACAATTCATGTCGTGAAGAATGTGACAGAAACGTTATGGCAAACCATATTTGGTGCACATGATAGAGATAAAATTGACAAAATTTGTGCTGACATTGAGAAATCGAATCATGCAATGAAAAGTCTGATCGACAAATCAAATAAAAATGGAGGTCAAAATTATAATAATATTCCATGGTTATTAACAGAACAACAAAGCAATGATGTAAAAGAGCTCATTAGAAGAATTAAATTTCCAACAGGTTTTGCTTCAATCGTAAATAATATCTTAATGAAGAAGGTGACCTCAGTGGGGTGAAAACACATGATTGACATACCTTTGTTAAGGTAATTTTTTTGGTATACGTTTTTGTATGTTATTGCTTGAATACATATTTTAAATTTTCCTTTTTTCTGTTTAATTTGGAAACCAATAACGATTCATTTTTTATTGTTATATTATGTTCTACCTATATCTCTCCCAAACTACTTCGACAACAATGTCAAACAAGTTATATATGGTCTTAGTAAATACATGAGGTAAGTAGTTTTGATTTATACGCAAAATCTAATTGCTACAATTTCTTTTCGTACTTAATGAAATGATATATTAATTTACTTGTAATGAAATATATATTATGTTTCAATGAAATAACCTTGCGTAATGATTTTCATATGGTTGTCATTGAAAGAAATCCATCAAGATGAAATAAAGCATTGGAAGAGATAAATTCCTTGGCTAATGTGTGAAATGAAAAAGTATCTACCTCCGACATTTTTCAATGCACAATAACACTAATTGATACACCAAGTTGAGGAGATTGAAATGTGTGGACCAGTACACAAAAGGTCAATGTGGATGGTCAAGAGGCACCTGAAATTCTTGAAGGCTTTGGTTAGACAAAGAGCACGACCTGAGGGTTCTATGGTGGAGGGATATGTCGTATATGAATCCATGGTGTATATTAGTCATTGTCTTCCTATATTAGTTGTGCCAGCTATGAAGGAGGTGGATTGCATTTTGGATGTGAACTCCATCAAAAAATTTGAAGTGGAGCACCTGTTGGGAAAATGTAGAATGAAGAAAGTGAGAGGTAAAATATTTATTATGTATAATACATATAATGCTTCATTTTTTTACATCATGTATATGATCATTATATTCAGTTAGGTCTTATTATTTCTTATTTTATTAATTAATATAATTTACCATGGTTATAATTAGTATTTATTAATATTGGTGAATTATTTTTTTTTAATTCAGGTGCTCAAGATTATGAGGCACTACTTTTATACATTGCAAACAATATTGAGTGGATGAGTGAATGGATTGAAACATGTAAAGCATGTAACGACGGTAGGTTATCATGGAAACTACTGTCTGAATTGATTAGAGAAGCGTATCGTAGTGGTGATGGAAACGTTATGGACAGGGAAATCGATTTAGCATATGGTTTGAAAGATAGAAAGGTAAGTAATCAATTCACCTATTTTATTCATTACTTATTTTATACTATATGTATAATGTGACAACAAGTTTGATTTTTTAGATAATTTTCATGCTATGTAAATTATATGATTAATTATTAATTGAAAATGCATCTTTTTCATGTTTGGCATATTGTAGTTGAAACACCACAAGGCTATGTGGTGCAATGGTCGAAAATTTCACGTTGAACAGTTGGATGATAACAGGAAAAATTCTGATAGTGGGATAACTGCATTATTCCAGGTCACTAATGTTTCCTCCAGGAGTGATAGACATCCTCGAGAATATGAAAATAGATATTATGGGTTTTTAGATGATTTAGTTGAGTGTGACTTTAATTCCTTCAAAATATTTTTGTTCGACGTCAAATGGTATAGGCTACGAATGAATGTATGTGATGATGATAGAACACTTATTCAACATGAAAATGGATTTCCAATCGTTAAAAAATCACAGTTTGAAGCTGGAAAATATCGCTATGTTTTTCCAGGCCAATGCGAACAGGTCTTTTACTTAGAGGTTCCAGGTGAGAACGAATGGTCATTTTCTATTAGATATGGTCCAAGAGGAAGGCCAATAGAGTATACTGTAGAGTAAGAAGATGATATTGATGAAGAAGAAGATGATGCAGTGGTAGATGAGTAGGAAGATGCATTGACAGACGAAGAAGATATATTAGAAGATGAACCAGACATAGGAGATGAGGAAACAATTATTGATGATGTTGTCGATGAGGATATTATTGAAAATGACATAATTGATGATGATGATGACATGGTTGATAATTTCAACACCATTTATGAATCAGATGTTGGTATAGATGTTGATTAATTGGATGAAGATCAAGAAGATACAAAAGAAGAATATTGATACAGATGTTATGTTCGAGTATGAGCTGGTATGTTATAACTTTATATTTTAATATGTAGCAATTATTTTCTTTAAATAATTTACTAATTATGTGGGTTTGTTGCATGTTGTTTATTATATCAAACCAATAAATAATGGCCTTACTATTGTACAAGCTAAACTAAAATTATATGCCATTTTTAAATCAAACCTAAATTGGCATTTGAAAGATTTTAATACATATTTATATGGTGGAGCATTACTGCCATAAACTATGGTTTTAATAGGAATTTCAAACGAATTACAAAGGTTTTCACTTAATCATGGTGGGCCTTTCAAAATTTTACATTAATCACTATAGCTACCCTGCATGTAATCAGTACTACAGCTCCTTGCCTTTTCTAATCAACTCAAAACCTACTGGATATATGCCTTTGTAGATCAGTACTACAGCTCCTTTCCTTTTCTAATCATCTCAAACCCTATTGGATATACGCCTTCTACTACAAGGAACTGCCTGTCACACAAGAAAATCCAGAAAGTAGGCCCTTGCTGCAAAGAACTGCCTGTCGCGTAAGAAACTCCAGACAGCAGGCCCTTCCTCCATCAATAGGCAAAATGGTATGGCCAAACAAAATTTTGCCAGATTTTGAAAAGTGATTTTACCATTTGGAATGCCCAGGATTTGAAACAGAGCAATAAATTGGGCTGCTTGTTTTCCTTGAATAGGGCATGCTTGTAGATTTAGTTTTGTTTTTAATAAAATTCAATGTAAGACATAACGAATTCCCCAAACCTCAGTCTCCAGCATGCTTTCCATAAAATTTGGTTGTTGATTTCCATCATCTCCAAAGTTTCCTTTGCTTAATACATCATAGCTCACACGAATTGCATCTTCATTTTCAACCATAGGACAATCAATAAACTCACCCCCATAGCTGTCCAGGGCTATCATGCACAATTGACTCAATCCCATATTTGGCATAGTTGTAAAAGATGAGGGAATATTTTCCCTGTACCATGGAAAATTAAAATCCCAGAGGCTAGATGTTCCTACAGCCAGTACTTCAGAAATTGTGTTTTTCTCCATGGCCATGTTTTCAGGGTTGGTCTCCTTCTTTGCCTTGCCATTGCTGGGAAAAATCTCTAAAAATCTCTATACTAGTGCAAGCTGAAAATTAAACCCACATCTGTTCATATTATAGTCACACATGAACATACTATTGTAATAATCAGGTGCTTGTAATCGGAAAGTATCAAGAAATATAATATGTGATAATTTATCAGCACAATTACCACCCCAAACATTGGCACAATTTCCACGTGGCATGGATGATAGATCTCCATTGACAGGAGTTATAAATTCATCATAAGGGCCAGATAAGTTAGCCATGTGGATATAATTGTAGCTAATGTTAAACCTCAATCTCCATCATGCTTAAAACTAGGATCAAATCAAAATCTAGCTACAACTATCATTGAATGTAGACAAGTATGCGAGAACCTCTGGTTCATGCCTAACACATTGCATTCATGCAAATAGCTACTTCATGAAATCGTGCAAGAGCATACACCTAGACCATGACCTTCAAGGTCTGACACATTCTATTCAGATGAAAAAAATGGAAATTCTACCCATGACATGGTCAACATGTCAAATTTGAAAAGGATTTTGTCAAAATGCTTGTGTTGTGAAAATGGAGAGTATATTTTATGAATTTCAAAGTTTCAACTAATTTAAATTGGTTGGATGTGATAGGCTAGAATCACTACAAGGAAAAGAACCTCTAGCAGATGTTTTTGAGGAACCCCTTATAAAAATACCCCATACATCTGTTTCTAGTGTAGGTTACTAGAGGAGGTTGGCGGGTGGATGGTTTTGCGGATAACTACACATCTTTGGTTGTATCTTGTGTTCATTTCCACTGTTTGTATGGTACTGAAGAAACTAGTAGAAAGTCTACTTTAGAGGTCAGATCACCACTATAGTAGAATTGGATTATGTTGTTTCTTTTATAGTGTTTTGTTTCAGTTTTTTTGTGATTTATACACAAGAAAGTCAATAATACTGAAATTATGAAGCTGATTTGTTTCGATAATTAATATACCTTTTGAGATTTTAAAATTGCACTACAAATAACCCATTTTAGTCTCATTGTCAACTCGTCTCTTGTTTGGGTTCCTTAATGTGCAATGACATGTTTCTAGGACTTAATTCAATGCAAGGCATATTTGAAACTCAAACTCTGTCTTCTGGTGTCTTATTAGAAATTATTTCAATTTTCATTTTGTGTTTTCAAGTTAGATATTGTTTTCAAGTTTTTACATTTATAATTTTATTGCAATGTGGCAGACTGATCAGGGAAGTACAGGAACAACCCCGAGACAGGATGATCATGGAAAGGGGCCAGCAGAAGAACATGTAAAGTGCCAGCATTGCTCTATCTTCAAGTATTTTATTTTTTTACATAATTGAAATAATATTAATTTTGATCAAATATGCAAACACCTAGACATGGTACACCTGATGATTCCCTCTATGAGGAAGAGCTTTCTTCATCCCTATCTCCATTGCTCTTGCTGCGAAAAAAGGCATGAAAAGCAAGGTCAGAATTTGATACTTTGATAGACGTGCCTCAAACACCTGAAATAGAAGAGAGGATAATTCAACTTATGACCCAGCTAGAAACATATCAAGTAATAATAAAAAATAAAAAGGATATTTTTTTTGTTCTGCATGAGATGAATTGTGATAGTTTGATTTTTAATTTTTACATTGACTAAACTAACAAAAAGTTCTTTTGTATGTAGTGTTATCTGACACTTGCAGAACCCCGTGTTGGTGGTAGTGAGACACAAGGGCAAGAGATTGCCTAGCAACCCTCTCATACACCTTCTACTCCTTTAGGTGCCAGCTAAGAAACACACCCTGCCTAAGCAGACACCCAACCAACCACTGAACGTGTTGGCATTGATGAGGCTGATATGGCCAACTACATTATTTTTCTTCCTGGAGCTACACATGTCAGCTCCACAGAGACCATTAATGGCACGTTGTTGGTGAACGATGAAAGTGTCCCTATAAAGCACATACAACTCCCAGGTAAGTTTTAATATTTTAACTATTTCATGTACTCTATCTAAAACATATTTTATCATGATTTTTATTTTTAAATTAATGATAATATCTTTTTTTTGTATAGGAAACAATGAGTTCTACAGGTTTTTGGAGAGCCATGCGTTGGTAATTTTCAGCCCAACCATACGCACAAGGTGGAATTCCCAGAATTCCAACCTGAAAAAAGAACTTCTAGATTATCTAGACGCCCTTTATGGGGTGGGCACATTTGACAAAACAACGGTGGCTCGGGTAGCTCGCAAATATTTGAAATATAATAGGGACACCTATAGGATGCAATTGTAATTTAACCCTAGATACGAGTGTCCTCTCATAGTTCCAGAGAGTGAGTGGAGAGCACTCATCCATGACAGAAAAGAGAAAAGGGCAAAGAAAGAAGGAAAAATGCTAACTGGACCCGCAAGGTAAATTACAACTTTAATTCAATAGCTTTAATTTTCTCTTTGTCTAAAATAAAAGTGTGATACGTCATATATGACTTCGATCTTTTGATGATAGGTTTCCTGAAACCTCGAAGGAAACCAAAGCTAGGATTGAAAAAAAGGGCCATCACAAGCTAGGCCAGGGCGGCGACTTGAAATTAGCCACAAGAATTGTCAGTAGCTAAACATCTTATAATTAATTGTATCGCCTTCCAATGTTTTTGTAATCCTATAAAATAACATTAAAAATACACAATCATATGTAATGTAGGGTGATAAATTTGGAACATAAACTACAAAGGAATATAAAAATATAGCTTTCCATTTCACCTATCAAGTCGTAGTTGAATATCGTAGAAGCTTGGGGTAGGTCCCAAGATCCAGAATGCTTGATAAGGTAAAACGTTAACCTTTCAATATGTTTGCTTTTGTCCATAAATTTAATGTCTAGCAATTTTGTTTAAATCAGGGGAGCAACACTACCGATGAGGAAAATAGCCCAGTTATAGAGCCAGATGTAGATGTTCCTCACGTGCAACCTGATCATTGTAGTGGGGACCAGGCCGAAAATGCTACTATTAGTGAGGGCAGTGACGGTAATTAATTTCCACTTATAATTTTTTCTAATAATACCTTCATGGTTGTCCTTATAACATTTTTTTTTTAATGACAGAGAATGTTTCCCTTGAGGATCTTACCACCAGAGAGGAAGACAGAGCAACAGTCCCAATGGCGACAACTGGTGCACTAGGTAAATAATCTCATTGCAATTTTTTTAATTAATATTAACGAACTATTTCAATGATATTTAAAAACTGACAATTAAAAGTTAATATTATCTGTTTTTGTAGGCGATGCCCTGTCATTGGATGAGACCAGACATCGTGACTACGCAGCTAGGTCAGCAGTGCGGGAAAGACACGAAACAGGAGAAGAGCACGATGATATTGATAATGTAATTAGGAGCTTCAGAAATAGGAAGAAGAAAATGAAAATTTGATAATGTAAAATATTATATTATTATAAGACAAACATTACCATACTTGGAACGTTTTTTGTGTTATATAAAAAACTCATTTATCATACTATTTTTATGTCAAGCACTAATTTCAATGTTTCCTTTCATACTTTTTGTTGCAATGTTTTTTTATTAGTTATTAAATTTTTTTTTTATGCTCATGAAAGTAAAAAATGAAATATAGATTGGGTATTGGGGAATTGAGAGTGATGTGAGGGGGGGGGGGAGGTGCCATAAGAGCTTCCACCTTCACGTGGTTGGCCCTATTTAGTAGAGAATAATTTATTGGAGCGATTTAATCTTGGAACAAACCTCCCTCGATCCAACGTAGCAACAAAAAAGTCACTATTGACTTAGTTGTTACTCTTTCAGATCATGGGAGGCTTGTTCCAAGTTCATGCGACTCCAATAAATTTTTCCTGAAAAGAAGATGAGCTTATTCAGGTCTATTTTGACATTTTCAACATATGTTCTAACATTATCATAAGAATGCATCTTAGAGTAAAAAATACTACATCAATTACTTGTATTTATTGTATAGATAATGATGGATTTTGATTGACTTGGTAGTGCAGGTACAAATCTTCTTGCATCATGAGCAATACAACTTGTCAACCAAGGTCATGCCCAGGATATTTTTTCTTGTGCACTTGACTAGGTTCGTAATGTCACATTTTGTAAGTTCCTTTACAGTTCATAATTCAATAGCAAGATTGTTCATGATTATTATCTAGGTTTTTTGTAAGTGTTTTTTCATCTATTTGATTGTAAGCAAATCTGCATGTTTCCTGTTGTTCACTATGATTTCTCCATTTACCACTCCCAGGATGAATCTGAATTTATTGTTACATAGGTTACTTTATTGTTACTATGATTTCTCCATTTACGATTTCATAGGTGACATCATGTAAAGTTGTCAATCTCAGGTTGGTGATGAGCTTTAGTTCTCCATATTTGGGGCTTTTCTGATATTTTCTCCCTCATGTCATTCCTGCATCACCTCTTTGTTTGAGCATGCAAATTGTCTACCACTTGTACCAATTGGCACATGTCAATATCTGAGTGGTGCCACATTTCACCTATTTTCAGCCCATTTGACTACCCGAAAAACTCAAATCCACACACCATGTGTATTTATCATGGAGTGCCACATGTCCTGGATATTTTAGATGCTAACATGATGCTTCTAATGTGTTATTTCAACCAATCACAGTAGTCCATGTGGCCTTGTGCCATGTCACCAGTCTGGAAGAGAGATTTGAGCCTTTTATTTTCATGATTTTTCTATTATAATTTTTTTTTTCAGGATGGGAAATCCCTTTTGCAATATATGGGGATTTTCCCATTTCCCTGGAGTCATCTCCTAGGACACCCTTCAAGCCATCATCCAAGAGGCAATTTTCAACTCTCTGTTGTTGCCCTCTTGCCCTTGAATTATGTGCTTCTATAAGACCAGTTAGGGCACTCTTCTAGCCCTTATTCCATTGCTTCATCATTGTATCAAATTCTTCCATAGGCTGCTTCTATTTTTTGTCCACTTAAAGGCAGAAAACACTACCCTAGGGTGAGTTTGCTCCTCAACTATTCCTACCACACTTATGGACCAACCAGCAATATGAACGTTTCCCTTACTTGTGGAAACACCCCCTATACTACTGCACATTCAATTCCAGGAGCTACTTGCTGACGAACACTCCTACACTATGCCTAACGACCCTCCAAACAATCCCTCTAACTATTGTTGTATCAACCTCCCTTTTTTATCTTTTAGACAAAGGTGACCCTCACACCATCAAGCACATAATGCTATCACAAGATTCAAACCCAATCCTACATCTGTTCTCCACAAACTTCTCTTCCAATTCCTTAAAATGTCATTTGTATTTTTTGAAGAACTCGGCCCTGGTTATGGCACCTATCCCTACTCAAATCCACCCTTCCTCCCACCTGTAAGCCTTATTCTTTACGTGTTCTTGTTGGAGATAGTTGTGGCCTTATTGTGGCTTGTAAGTACCTCTAATGGCCTTGCTACAGGACAGTAGCACATTTATATTTGTAAATGAAAATGAGCAGACATAACATGGACCTACTTTTCCCCAAGGAATAAGGTTTAGACTTGGACTTCTCCTCCTAGCCATGATAGTCCATGGTGAGTAGAATGGAATGGTTAGATATGCTTTTCTATTGCACAACAATTCAAGACCTTTCCTAGTCTTGAAATTTCAATGACATTGGGGCTATGGCAGCCTCCTACTCTGCCTCTTGGGCCTTGGTACTGATGCATACAATAAAATTGATCATATAAAATAACCAAGCCCTCTAAAACCATATTTACAATCTCTTTTTTTCTTGGGAAAAATATACCTCTGGCAGAAACTAAATTATTTATAAGGCTAATTTATGGTCCTAGAAACATTGTATTCATTTTAGTCCCAAATTTTCAATATTAACTGAGTTTGAGCAACCAGATAATATAATTAATCATGCAGTCTATAATCAAATATAAATTTGATACTTTTAATGTCTCAGCTACACTATATAATACAACTATCTAAAATGTTAAAAATCAGATCGTCTTCTAAAATGCTAAAAATCAGATAAAAAGTGTTTCAAGGTAATAAAAAGTGGTGGGAATAAAGAGTGGTGGGAATAAAAAGTGTTTCAAGGTAAACCAGAGGGATCTACCGGGACATTGGGCTATGGAGTCAACTTTCTAGGCAAGCAGAGCTAGGAAATAAGACTTAAAGATGCAAATGTAGTAAGGGCAGGGTAGATGACCTTCTAAGGCTTTGAATAGGCTTTGTTGATGGAATGGGTGAAATCTAAACAAAAGGGCACTTAAGAATCCTTAAGTTACAGAAAAAGAAGATTGAAGGAGGGGATCAAGCTGGGACCTAGAGCAATTAAGAATTCTATAGTCCGGTTATCAAGCAGAAAACATAATAATGCCAACTAGTTAAAAACAGGGAGCTTTTTATCACTAATCCGGTCTAAATTCTCCTAGTTGATCATTAAATATAGAAACACATTAAAATGAATGTATGGAAACTTTTTGAAAGAAAAAAAATGAAAACATGAAAAATACTAGACTTATCTTGTCAGCACAAGAATCCTTAATTATGATGTCTTTAATCTCAATTCCAGGTTGCTGCTTCGCTAATTGGCTCACACCAACTTCAATATATCCAACAAAATCACTATAGTAGTCTTGAGAAATTTTATTCCACACTGAATACTTCAAATGATGAAGTATTTATACACATAAATTGTTTACAAAATATCTCAAAGTTTGAGATAATGTTTCAAGGAAAAATAGGAAATATAACATAAGAAGAGGGACAACAGCAAAATAGTTTGCAAGTTGTTCTCTTTTACAAGGAAATATAGAACTAATTATCTTAATCGAACTGATTTCATGATGTGCTGGTAGCATTGCTGGCATTGGATGCATTACCTCGTGGAAGATGACTTGTAGAACATTTCTTCTTTTCAATTTCAATCATGATACTCTTTATCTTTGTTTTTCACTGATTCATTGTTGTAATTGAATAATAACTAGCAGTAACAATTTGATTTTACTGATACACTTTGACCTTGATACACTTTGACACTGATTTTTTCACCATAAAATAACAGTAAAATATGATTTCTTCATGTGATTTTCCTACTCTTTTACTTGTCAAATTCACATCAGATCTGTGAATTCTTGCCACTTTTGAGCTGTGGGGATCTTTATACTCTTTAATTTTCTATATCTTTCATCAGCTTCTGTGTACTTAGAAAATTTTGGCTTTACTATAAACATGTGCTTAATTTCATTCTCCAAAAACAACGAATTCTCAAAATATTGCAGTAGTACTTTGCCACTTGGATATCCTTGTGGCAAAGGCTTTTTAGCCTACTCCTTTGCATGAGCTCTAATCTTCTGGTCATAGTACTTTTGTGGCATTAATTTTTCATTCAGTGCATGTACATATGGTAATCCTGCTTCTAGCAGTAAGTCATATTTGGTCTTGAATTTACTGATTGATATGTTCATATTATCACACTTCTCTTCCAGATTATTCATGATGTTTCTCTTTGTTAGGACCTTTTTGATTTCAAGCATGGCCTCTGTCCTATCTGGAATTTTCAATTCTTCTAGTTCTTCCCTGTTTTTACTGTTCAAGAATGATATGATCTGAATTACTTGTGGGGGTTTGTTGCTAAGTTCCTTCTTTGCTTTATCAATTTATGCTAAGGCAGCTTGTAGCAGATCTTTTTGTTCATATATTATTTGAATAGAAGGCCATTGTAAGTGAATGCCTTCAGTGATTTTTGACCACAAATGATTTTTTATGTAGGTAACCTATTCAGTAAGATTTACCTGCTCTTGAAGAATTTTCACCTGTTCCCGTAATCTGTCAGCCCTCTCTTCATGTCCTTTGGAAGTGATTAAGGCATCTCTTTTGGATGTTTCGAGATCTTTGATGGTGCCTTTTAAATTGATTATCTCTTGATATTTTATGGACATGTCTTCCATAGCTTTGATTATTACAGCTGTTTCCCCAGCCACTGTGTTTATCTATGATGAATAAGTGGCAGAGATATCTTTAGAAGTAATTGACACTGCAGTTACCAATAGTCCTTGTGGTGCCAAATGTTCTGCCAATGTTGAGGGGATTTTTGTGCTTACAGTTGGAATAACTGTAGGAATGGAAACCTGCTCAGTTTTCTTCAAATTTTCAATTTCTTGCATAAGAGCTTCTATTTGAGTTTCCATATTTTTTATCTGGGCTTTCATTTTCAAAACAAGTTGCATATTTTCGTCTTTATTTGTCTTTTCCTGAAGTATTTCTTTTGTTTGAGGGTGCTCACTCTGTGGTAATTTGAGCTTCTTTCTTAAGGCTGTAATATCATCATTTTTTTGTCTTATTAACTTCTTGGCAGCTTCAGTATTAGAAGGATCTGCTCCAAATTCAATGACCAAATCTTCTAAGGATTTTATTCTCAAATCCTTGGCATGTAAAGATGCTTTATCCAACTTCATTTGAGTTTGCAAGTTGGATACAGTCTTTTGGAGCATAGTGGAACTCATTTTTTTGCTTACTACTTTTGAATATATCATTTCTAATGCACTTCTGTGAAATTCTATTTGATCCAGCTCATGGATAGTATCAACATTTACTGAAAATTATGTCTTTTTGTAGTCTGAAGCTGATTTTGGATGTGCTATCACTGGTTGGAGAAAATACATGATCATTTGGTTGGTTGAGTAATAAAATGCATTTACTAATATGTCCTTATCTCCTAGTTTTTCCTTCAGAAGTTTATAATAAACTTCATCTTTGATTTCTTCATTTTTCTCTCTGATTAGCTTGAACCTCTTTTGAATATCAAAATCATTTTCTTCATTTTTTTAGAAGAAGAAGAGGGGGCTTCTGTGTTGAATATTGCAACAAGAAACAGTGAAGGAGGCATCCTGAAACATCTTTCCTAATCCTAGTTGGAGAGTGATCACCTAAACTAGGTGGGGGCCACACAAGTGATTTTTGTCGCAAAGTCTATTTTTAGACTATGTCTATTTTTAGACATATGGATCATGTTCTATAAGTTGCGGGATGTTATTTATGGATGGTTGGTCAAGTTGGTAAAAATAGATAGACCTCTATTTTTAGACATACTGGGTGGAGTCTATTTTTAGACTGCCAGTCTAAAAATAGATCAGTCGAATAGTATTAGCTCTTAATAATATTTGGACTATAAACATTATCTTATCCTATTGGAGCACTTCAGTTTGATGCTTGGATGTGGCACATGCAGCTGATAGAAGGAATTATGCTATTCCTAGGGTTTAGTTGAGCTATTGCATGGTTGACTTCAGTTAGAACTCATGTGGCAGAGTTTGGTGGAGTTGATGAGACAGTTGATGGATTTGTGTTCAGTTTAACTTAGTTAAATTAGTTGTATTTAGTCTAACTGATAAATACACTAGTGATGAGTGGTGTGAATTAATTATTAATTAATTCACTGATTATTAACTCATAAATCAACTAAAGAATACATCAGTTAACTGCAGTGCATGGATAGTTCAGTGGAGACTAGTGTTAGAGGTGGGTGAAAGGGTGAGTGTGACTATCAGTTGTGACTATAGCTGTGCATGAGATTTGCACACTCATTGATTGAGATTTCCAATGAGGATTGTGCAGTACAATTTGGTGGGATTCGAACTTGGATCCAATTCTTTTCCATATTGGATTGCGCATTAGAGGCAGGCAGACAGGTGGAGCAGATTGGAGCATGTGATATGTATGATCTGAGCTTGTTTTGTGTGTAGCATGTGAGATAGTGCTCAGAGCTTGTGAGGAGTTTGTACTATGTATTGTTACATGTTCTCTATCATTATAATATACAGATAGTTGGGGGTTTTCAGCTGTAAGCTTTCCCCATTACATACTGTGTTATATGTGTGTTTGATTATGTTTGAATGTGCACATGCGACTGCTTTTATTTCCGCAAATTGATGATCAATGGTAGAAAATGTTATGTATTATGCATGAAGCTCAAATATTGTGTAATCAGGATTTGGGAAAATTTTAAGAACCCCTGTAAATTTATATGTAAATGGGTGAATTCCCATGATACATAGGAAAAATGGAAGGCTATTTTATTAATAATATAATATTTATATATAATTTTTTGGCGAATCTCTCACGAGATTATATTATCTTGTAAAATCATGGCGAATCACCAGTACAAATGGTGAATTACTAGTACAAAATGGCGAATCGTTGTCTAGTGGAGTTCGGGGTGTTGGTTCCAATGAAGATATGGTAGTTGAACCAGGAGTTGAAGGAAGCGAACCATCAAGACCAAGCATGGCACATGGTGACTCGTGAGGGAAGTAGTTCTTGTGCAGTTTGGAAAATGCGTTCTAGTTCTACTAAGTGTAATATTGTTTCTCATGCTACTACTAGCATTGATATTGAAGTTGGAGAGGAGTTTTAGGAAGCATGGAAGGTAGCAGTGGTGGAAAATTACAAAGAGAACCCCATGATGGGCTCCATTTTTCCCTTTGGTATTTAGGCTTGCAAGATCTTATGTCCATTGAACCAACAATTAACTGTTCAACCAACAATCAACTTGACTAAGTTGATTAGGTACGAGTCAACTTAGACTAATCTTCAAAACTATGCTTTGAATTATCCCATATTTATCACACTAATGCACACAACATTGAGCATTTTCACACAACTCTCATGCATGCACACAAAATTTTCAGTAACATCTATAACCCTCAACAAGTGAGAATTGATCAACAATTTGAACCAAAGTTTCTGATAGTGTTGAAAGTTCATAAGAAATTTAGATCCATGATACCTTACATAAATTTTGAGATAACCTCCACAAATTTGACCACAATAGAGAAAACTTGTTATAAATTTTAAACCTACAAGAATTAGGATTCGTGTTCCTAGGAACAATCATAAGAAGTAGTTGACATATAGGTCGAGTTATGAGCCTTGACACATTGATAATGCAATGGCTTAGGTCAAAACTCACACATTGAAAAGTCATCAATGAAGAGAAGACAATATCATTATGAATTACACATACTCCAAACTTCTTACCAAATTCTACTTAGTTGTCTGCAACTCAGCCATACATAATCTTATAGTAAATACAAAATCCACAAAGCCTTCTTCACATAGCTAATAAATGGCCATTGCAAGAGCGTCCCTTATATAATAGTAATAGTAGCAATCAATAGATTATTTCATATTGAACATCATAGCCATAACACTCCTATGTATTGTATGTTGTATTCAACTTGCATTATCAAATATAGATACAATCATAGTTTTGATTGATACATGTAAATCATACTTGTGCACCATGTTGAATGCAATGTCAGTCAAGTCATAAAGTCGGTTGGACGTGTAATGATCTATGAATTTTGCATGCAAGTTATTATAACCAACAAAAGTTTGGGCCCAGTTTGAATGAGCAATGGAGGACACTCTCTGAGAGGGAAACTGGAATTTGTACGTGTTCTATAGTCCAATCTCAGTCAATGTTACAATATATCAAAAGATTTATAGTTCAAGGTTACAAAACCACAGTAAAAATCTCCAGAAAGAAAGAGGCAACGTTACAAAACCACAGTAGGCTTACCCCAGCACCAATTACCCTGAACAACTCTAAACAAAACCATAAATTCATCTTTCTTTCAGCTCTGCTTCAAACTGGAACAATCTATTTTGAATTAGAGACAAGAATGACGTAAGATCTTTAATAATTGTACTTCTTTTGGAGTCTGGGATTCCCTTCTCAGCGTCCAAAGACACGTTCAAATAACAAAAAAAAAGACAAGGAAATTTTATAATCAAGTTTTTGAATATCATGTATGACTAGTAGACTTTAAAACTAGTTTTAAAAAATATGTATATAATACAACACAAAATTATACAGCACAACACATTGAATTTCTGAACAACAATATAAATAAACAATAGTACCAGCTGGGATCTTTGCTATTTAGATGAGGATAATTTACCAACATTGATTTAAACCATCTAGAAGCTTGACACAACAGATCTTAAGCATGACAACAATTTAAAATAAAATTGTTTCTCAACATATGTGTAGACAAAGAACATCCATCTGGTAAACGCCGACACTTAGTAGTGTTTGATTATGTCCCACCCCACATTATAAATAAATATAAGCCAGAAAACATGTGTGTTTACATTCCTATTTCTCTTTCAAATAGTATTTTTCATTTCTCTTTGCTAAGACCACGAAAGAGACCTATTTTTGATCCAGAAAATAGGTATGCTTATATAATTACTACTTTTTCAGCTAGTGTTTTGGATTTCAGCTCCACTGATACTCTCCTAACTCAGAGCCATATAGGAGCCATTTGTGGTTATGGATAGCTGATAACTGTTTGTGGCAATGGATAGCTAATCAACTGTTATCAGTTGGCTTCTAGGAACTATTAGTTGGCTTCTAGGATCTGGTTTGAATACGATCAACTGGGAAGGTGATAAATATGAGGTTCATTCCTCTCATTGATGGCAGGAAAAAGCACATGATCCATGCCAATGCACTACACTTGGCCCAACAAGCAAAACAAAATGGGCTTTTCATTCCCAAGTGATTTTACTCATGCAATAGAGGTCCTTACTTCAGTAACAAGATATGATATCAAATTCATTGTGTAGGAAACACAAATTCATTGTTAAGCTTAATGTTTCCCACCTCAAATCATTGGAGCGTAGGAGAATTACTCAGCAAATGTTGAACTTACTTCCCTATTATATTGCCCGTGTCGAGTGGAATTTGTGGTGGGAATGTGGAACTTACTTCCCTATTCTATTTCCCGTGTCGAGTGGAATTTGTGGTGGGAATGTGGAACTTACTTCCCTGTTCTATTGCCCGTGTTGAGTGGAATTTGTGGTGGGAATGTGGAACTTATTTCCTCATCTTGGCCTTAACCCCAGATCTATCCCTCCTTGAAACATGATAATATCCAAGGAAAGATGGTCTCCCTATAAAATTCTACAAGGGTTTCTGAGACACCATTGGGAAACCTTTTAAACGTATGCTTGGAAGCTCTTCATCTAGAACCACTTGCAGAGAAAACTAATGTAGGCATATTCAATATAAAGTTATAAACCACAACTCATCCAACAAGAACTCAATTAATGATCCCATGCTAATCATTCTACTTTACATGGCTTTCAAGACTCCTGCAGAAGTATTAACCACAAATAAATTAACACGTGGCTACTTAATGGGTAGATTCATTTTATATAACATTGTGGAAGCTTCAAAGCTATCAAGTGGGCTGGAGAAATCCATCAAGAAGATCTTCTCCTCACAATTGATTTTGATAAAGTCCTACATAGATTAGAATGGTATTTTACTTCAGATACGATGACAGCGAGCCAGAAATGGTCCTTCAGAAAGGGTTTTCTTTGTCCAATAAAACATTTCATCACAGCTAATGCTCTAGGTTAGCTAGAGTCAAGTGCAAACCGAAGGAACGATCCTTATCAAGTGCCTATAAGATATTTTAAAATCCACTTTGTAGATGACTCTGTGCTTTCTCTAGAATTAGCCCAATCTCTGGATATGATGACATATTGGATTTGGCCCAAGTTCAACAAAGCAGTGAGCATTATGTTCACCAAAGCATATTTTAAGGTTCAAGCTGGGCATCTAACATTAAGAAACGAATAAATCCTAATTAACAATTACATCTGAATCAAGTCATTTTTTATTCAAACATGGCATAACAATTTTGACAATGTGAACATGGAAGAACCTCCACAAGTTGGTGGAAAAGAGGATAAAGGCAAAGATGGTGGAAGCATCTACCCACGTTTTAAGATGTTGCTCCTACAACAGTGTTGGAAATGTGGCATCATTGAATCTTACACAAAGGCAGGGTGATGCTTTGGTCTATTATCGATTTATTGTAATTAATGTTTATGAGGTATCATTCTACCATTGCTCTTCTATATTCCCTTTGCTTGTTTAGTTTGTAGGTCGATCAAGTTCTACAAGTGTTCATTTGTACACACCATGTAATTGATATTAGGCCGAGACTTATCTTAATCATGTGAGACGGTGGCCAAGGGTGCCATCATTCCCCCAAACATGGGATACTACCCCCAAGTGGATGTCATGGAGGGGTGTGATATGGTATGCAAAAGGTGGGAATGATGCCCCTAGCTAGAGGAGTTTGTGGAGCACCATGATGTTCCAAGTACTCAAATAAGGGATTAAATCATTTAGCCCAAATGAAACAATATCCTCCAGAGGATGATGAGGATATGTAGGGGAATAGGTTCCCCCCATGTAACATGTTATGGTCATGTAAAATGTATTTATAATAGTGGACTCTAAACACATTTTGATAATGTGGTTCTCCATTTTTTATGTGATGGTTATATTCCCATGGGAAGAATGGATAGATATAATTACAGAATGGAAAATTTTTATTACCAATATTATTTGGAAACACATATATGAATCAAATGGACTAAATGTCTAGGTTTTCATACATGGTGTCACTATACCAAAGAGTGGCTTCGGATATAATGAACTGGTGCTCACCTAGAAAAATAGAGGTTGGTCAACAAAAATGTGTAAGGGATTGGGTTGTTGATGTAAGATGAATTAATCATTAAGTGGATCATCCCTAGAGTGATATGAAGTGATATGAGACTCTATATGTTCTTCTAAATGGGGAATAATAATGGTACTAGAGTTGACACTACCAGTTGCAATTGGAGGGTAAGGGAGAATTGCTTCTCGTGGAATCTCAAATATTAGTGCCACCTTACCCAAACATTGGGTGTCAATTTAATGGCCACAATGTGTATGTGGTTTGAATGCATGGGTTCAAAGTAAGGGGTTGTGGACCATCCCAAGGATAATTAAGCGTGGTCATGGCATCCATGATGTATTCATCTAAATGGGAGATGGGAGGATTGGAGGAATCGAGACCACTTGATGTAGAGGGTTTACCTAAAGAATCTTCATGAGAGACAAGGTTCACATGCACATTAACAAAATGATGGGATGAATGTCTAGTATATGGTATATCTACCCATATTGAGACACGGGTATTTTATAAAAAGGGTTCGACCGAATAAAAATGGATATCTTCAAAAGAGTCTCCAGCCAAGGATCTTGTGGATGACTGCGGGTAGAGAATAATAATAGTGGAATCCATCATCTCGATATCGGGAGGATGAATCAAAATGAGTGGTTCTTGTTCTGGTTCAACAATGGTGCCGGAACCCAAAGGTAAAGAAGTGGTGGGTTCATTATGAGTGACCTATACTTCACGAAGTTCCTAACAAGTATCATGAAAATCCTTGAGATGCTTACAATGATGAGAGTAGTGGCCAAAGTTGTCACACAAAGAACAAGGGTGATTCGTTCATAACGATTTTTTTTCTTGGCTGACTCACGTAATGTATCATGGACTTCTAGGATGTGAGAGTCAAGAAACATATCATCAACCATCTCTTTGAGATGAGGGAGTTCAAGACAATTATTGGTGGCATGCCCAACAAAATCATACAAAGTGCACATAGGTGTGGACTTTGGAGACTTAGGTGGAGCTAGAGCTTTTGGGGAGCCTTGTCCATAGGTGCCTTCTTTTGGGCTTTTCCCCCCTCACTAGATTATTTTGCAATAGTAGTGGGTTCACGATGAGGTTTCTATGGAACTATAGCAAAGGAAGGGGTCATTGCGACCAGTTGAACTCGGGTCAAAGAATTATATTGGTTGACTTGATTTGGTGGAGTGTGTGGTGGTGGATCAATGTACTAGAATGGGATCGCTAGGGTAAAATTGGGTAAACTAAATATATCCATGAAAGGCACATAAAATAATCTAGATGTGGGAGTTAAAAATAGTATCTGACGTGAAGGATAATGGTCTGGCGAAACGACTCCTGGATGGTTAAGACTCGGGGGAAATTTCCCTTATTGAAAAATATGAGGAGAGACACCAACACAAGCTGAAGGTCCTTGAGGAGCTAGTCCTAATGGCTATGTTGACTAAACAACAACATGTTGCGAAGGCGCTGACTCCTAGATAGTCATACTGGATCACTTGTAGCTAGCCCGTGACACTTGCACCATGCAGAAACTCGACGAGTTGGGCTCAGAAGGAGTAGGTGTTGGAGCATAATATATACCAAGCAATGTGGAATATGTATAGACTCTTGGAGAGACATTGGTGAGAGGTGAGAAAGGTTGATTGTCGGTCGTCGACGAGATGGTAGACTGGGTATTTTCTAATACTTCAGATTGTAATATGTCAACTGATCAACGACGAAGATATTTACATTATGGGGAAAGCACATCTTGTGGTGAATTGAAGACGGGACATTTGAGATCTCATAGGTATATCTATGACCCAAAATAATATTATAATCCAATGGGTCATTAATGACTTCAATGTCAATATAAATATTCTTTCCAACAACTGTGACAGGAAAATTGCAATACATGCCAAGGGGATGTGAAGGATGACCATCCCAAGCACCTAAAGTGATGATTGATGGGGATAGATTAGGTGACCTGAGTTGTTTCAAAATAGTTTTGGACATCACACATGTGGATGTACCTTCATCTATGATACACCGCTAAACAATGGCATTTATAATAGCAACTGGTATTTGAAAAGAAACATATGAGGGTAGAGGGGGATGTTCTGACTTTTCAACATCAAAGATGATAAAATGATCATATGAAGGGTCCACAATTCCTAGATCAAATAGTATATATTTCCATTTGGATGGGAAGGTCTAGAGGACTTCAAGCATTGGCATGGTGGCAAGAGATTGTGCCAAGTTATAACTTATCTACTATACTATATGTGTGGGCGGCTTTGGAAAATGCAACATTATGGCATAATGACCCTTTGGGATCTTTGGAATGAACTTTTCATTAGGCTAAGGGATATTTAAGGGGCGACTTGGTGTAAAAATAGACTCAGTGGAAAATTTTGGTTGGGACTGAGTTGCAAACATAGCAGGTTGCTCGTCATACTAGCGTGACTGGGTCTGAAAGTTGACATCAGTGGAATTGACCTTGTCAAAGTTCATCATGATAATCTGGTAATCTGTGTTGCTAGACTAATGAGGTGAGAGAGCAACCTGACCTTGTGGAGTTTGGGCATCAATATATCCTTGTTGAGGGAAAGGACTAGTGAGCACAACCAGTTGAGATGGAGCAGTGTTTGGAGGAAGCGACACTGTGTGTTTTTGTCCTCGAGACACTGCTTGGGCATCCCACATTTGATGCATCTAGAGTAGAAGGGGAAAATCATGTGTGTAATGGTTATATACACTACAAAATGTACAAGGCTTATTCATATGAATTTCATTTTTCTGCATGGGTTGATCGCCCTGTAGCTGGGTTGTGCTATTTTCTTGGATCCCTTGGGGTGCATTCACTTGAATATCTTGGCGACCCTTGTTACCCTACGGTTGTTGGTTCTAGTTTCCTTTCTCCTTATTATTTTTCTTGGAATTGGGGGATTATTCGCGCTTTTCTGAGCATACACTTTACCTTAAGGAGGAGGTGGTTTCTGTGGTAGAGGTTGAGAAGGCGTGGGAGTATAGGGAGTTGATGCCTGAGGGGTTGGAGCGTTGGGCAATGCATAAGGATAAAAATTATTTGTGGAAATATTTTGGTAAACAATTTTAGCAACAACTAGCCCTGGAATTGGTTGATGTGGTTGGGAAAATTCGTAAGACCTTCTTTGAGTGGTATACAAGTTTTTTGGAGGAGGGGGATAAGTGTTGGAGGAACTGGTCCCCCCCTGAGGATGACCATAACTCATATGAGGAGGAGAATATGGTGATGGATGTGAAAGGGATCCAATGATATTGTTAGCGACATGATATTCCCTCGTTGCAGTGGAACCACCAGTCCTAGGAAGGTCTGGTAAAATGATATAAACATAACCTGACTCGAGGTAAATCAAGTCATATTTTAAAGCTATCTAGAGAGCTTCTTCATTGGTCTGAGAAAAATGAGATGTGAAATCTTTACCTGTGGGGGCTAAGAGAATTCTAAGAAACCAATCCATATAGAATTGATCATTGAATGTAGGAGCTCTACACATGCTCCTCCTTCTATGCCATTCTTGTACATGGTTAGAAAGGCGGGTGGAAGAAGTTTGACATAATGAATTCAACAACTTGGTACCGATATCATAACATAGGGGTAATTGGAAATATGATAGAAATTATTTAGCAAGCTTCGCAAAAGCAGAAGGAGATGCGACGGGCTAGTCAATGTACCACTTTTCATCTTCTCCAGTGAGCATAGATTGGAATAATTGAAAACGAATGGAGTCATCAGTGATGGAGTTTGATGAAAACCACATGCAGAATGAGTGAACGTGATTGGTAGGGTCTTATCCACTATTTAATTCAAATTTAGGAATGTGAGAAGGAAGTTTAGTTGCCATACCTAGCCAATCAACAACATGGAGAATGGGATCATTGATTAACTGGTTAAAATATGGGAGACTTAGACCAACCACAAAGGGGAGAAATGGAGTGGCATCGATTGTAGCTGTAGCAGTTCTACTAGTGGTAGTGCTTGGGTTGGGACCTGGGATACCACCTTGGGGTCCTACACTGACATTGGTGCTAGACATCATGGTGATATGAGGATGAGAGGATGCAGAATCAGAGGAAGAACTCAATGAATCACAAGAATATGAGTCATAATAGGGACTCGATGGAGGACTGGGAGGATTATTTCTAATGGTACAATATGGATAAATATGTCCTAATGGAAACTAAGAATGGAGACCTCAGATCCTCTGAAACAAACTCCTTGGGGGCACAATGATGACAAGACATAGATGACACTTAAGACTAGAGAATGATAGAGACAAAAGAGTAGAAAACAATAAGCAAACACCTAGTGAAGTGGTGCCAAGTGTAAATTAACTATTCTATGACCTACTATATTTCAAGCAAGCACGTCCTATAAAAATAAAAATGACCTCTAACGTAAAGGTGTTCTAATTCCTCAAATAATCCTAGATTCTATTGTTTTAGATGGCCTTTCACCTAGAAATGTAGGGTAGAGAACCAACTACTTCCCACAACCAATCCTATAATGAGTTTTCCTAAGATTGGTGTTGAGGAGGTAAATCCCCTCTGCGGACAGAGGCGATCCCTACTAGCCCAGCAGGGGTCTAGCAACAAACAAACAATGCTATGACGCAAGCTCCTAGTTACGAAATGAAAGACTTGGGATAAGAGCCTACCTGGATTCCAACGCTAGATCTGAAGAAGAAGATGTCTCCGTCCTTCAGCCCTGGCAGATCACAATCCTTCCACGATCTCCGTGGATGAACACCTGCACACAGAAGAAACGAACAGATACATGCATAGGAACCAGCATACGTAACTAAACATCGGTCAGAAAAGATATTACTCGCATTAACATGATAGGAAAAGGAGTGGAACCATAATCATAGTCATCTATTAAAGTGATAAACGAATAGAAGTTACAACCAAGTTCTGACGTCGCAGCTTCCTTCGAACGGGTCTCCGGTTGTCCACGTCTCGCAAAGCTCGCCAAGGAAAGGAAACCTCTCCAGAGTCTCGTAACAATGGTCTCCTCGCTTGAATGGGCCTTAAGGGAAAGAAGGGATTCTTTACAGCACAAAGGCACTTGGGAATAGGGAGATGCAAAGCTTCAGCACTTCAAGACTAGCTTGCCATGGATCCGAGCAAGCTTTTATAGATGGGGAAGGAGGGAGTTGGGATCCCTATTATTATGGGATTGGCCCTATCAACAAGGAAGGTTCCATAGAAGGTGGCAAAACCACTTCCCTTCCATAGAACTCCCGTAGCCAAACCTCCCAACTCAAGATAGGCAATGGCTGTGAGTTTGTTTGAACTCAACTTCCGCCATCCATATTTAAAAAACAGTCCCTAAAATGGGTGGCGCGATTGCTGCTCTATGACAGAGCGCCAAGTGGCGCGACCTCTTTACAGGATTTTCCTGATTGGCGCGAGCACTGAACTGTCTACCCGCGCCAATGCAAAAAGAGCTGTTTTTCATGGATTTTGCAAGGAGATGTCTCAAGGGGAAATGAAGCTCATACTCAGAGGGATGCATTGATGATGCTTTCAAGGCATGACAGTGTTCACAGGTCACATAATGGGTCCTCCATTGTGCGGGACGGGGAATGGTAGGGACGGTGACAAATTACTGTGTAACAGATGCCCCCTAAAGCATGAGGCCCGAGAGAGAGAGGGGTGAAATGCTTTACGAGAACATGTCCAACCGAAGGCCCGCCGTCGGAAAACCTGCACAGAAAGATACAACTGATATCTCAAGTACATGATGTATATATATGGTATGGACGCAGCCATCCGAACAAAGTATGCTATAATCCGGATCTAGGGTATGGGCGCAGCCATCCAACTAAGATCAAACAAATAGACTCAGGTATGGTCGCAGCCATCCAATCAATGAGTCATGTACATAATGATAATAATCCACAATCGCAGCCTGGATTACAACAGACACAATCCAGGGTCTTGCGCTCCATCTCGACCCAAACAAGTACAAGTTCTAGCATGCGAATGTGTGAGCCGATGTCGAACATGCAAGAACATCGTCTGATTACCAGCCAATGATGAAAGCCGTTAACAGACGCGAGAGAAACCACCAATAATGACAATGGTCCTCAAGGTACTACAGGTACAATCTACGGCGTGTGAATAAATGAGATGACGTCGAACACCCGCAGAATCATTCGATCGGAAGTCAATGATGTAAACTTCACGTCGAATGCGACGAACCTGCCATTGAGGCATGCAGGCTCCAAGGTACCATCAGGAGTCTCTAGACCAACTTCCCGGATAATGAGTTGAAGTCGACAGGAAGTGACCTTGATCGAAGGTGGGCCATAATGATTCCCACATCATCGACACGAGACAGAGGAACATGATGTTTTGTTGTGAATCGGGATCGTATGAGAAACAGAGGAAGGTTGATATTTGCAGAGGCCAACTTCTCTTGAACACATGAACGGCACGACAGTGGACTTGGCAGTATTTGACATCAACGGATCAGAGGTCATGGTGACGAGGCAATGAACAGATGAGAGGTCAAAAGAGATTACCCAAACCCATGGAGGCAAAGTGAAGCAACGAGATGAGATGTCCCCAACCCGACACGAATGCAGACAAGTGCCATGTTCAAGAGCGACATACCGCCGACGACAACGACGATGGTTCCATTTTTCCCCCACCATTTCTGGCGAGTACCCCAATTATTTTTGATAACAAGCTTGAAGGGGATAGCATATGCTTGTGATATAAGTCCACCCTTCGGGCGAATCCATCCTAGTGCATTTAACGAGTCCTAGGAAGGAGGAACTCGGAGAACGTCATTTCGACTAGATCCGATGTCATCAGGGTTTAACGAGTCTGACAAAGGAAGAACTCGGCGTCTTTTCATGTTTAGAGAGTTTGAAAAGACAGCAGAAAAGAAAAATCCACAAGTCCCTTTTCGTAAATAGTTTCCCAGATCCGAAAAGGTAGAAAACAATATCTGGGAAAACCTCCTAGTCGCGATAGGCTAGGGTATTCCTTTTTCGTAATCAATCCATTCCAGCTCGAAAAAGGGTTAAACTTATACTGGGTGGATGTCGATTCGTGTCCATTTTAACGAGATCGAAACGACAAGGGCCTCGGCAATCTTTTCATATTTAGAGAGTCAGAAAAGAGCTGAAAGATGACCCCAGAGTGACTTTTTCGTGTATTTACCGAGTCCGAAAAAGTATAAAATACAACTCGTCTCCACCTTTTAAGTCGCAAAAACCTGCCACTGCACATACCCATCAAGCGTAAAATCCATTTTCGACATAATACATGCAAATATTTGACAAAAAATAACTTTTAAAGCTAATTTTAACGTCGAAAAGTTATAAATATGTCCAATGGTAAAAAATGAAATTAATTTTTACTATTTACCTTGTGGAGAGCAACAGTGGTCCATTTGGAGCAGAATCTTCCGTCGGCGATTGCGACCAATCCAGGCAACTATTCAGCGTCTCGTCTGTGACAGGTAAGAGGCGCTCCTTTTCTCTTTCTTTCCATGCATTTTTTAATGATTTCCCCTTAGAAATCAGCTCTGTAAGGGCACCTTTGAAATTTTAGGGCCGGGCTAAGTGGCGCGGGTATCAGGCACGAACCCGCGCCACTGAGCTCTTTTTACCAAAGGGCCCGCGCCACATGGCGCGACTGTCAGCAAAACAGTCGCGCCAGCGGCGGAACCCAAATTTCCGCCTAAAATCCCACTACTTATGCCAAATTTCTTGAATTTTGAGGCTCACAGAAGATCTAATAAGGGGTTTTGAACCATGTGAATGCAGATAAACAGTCAGAATGGCAATTGAATGGAAGGAACGGGAACACGGAGATGAGGACGAAGAGGCCATGCAAAGCCAAGCATGTATGAATGCTCTGAGAGACTGTGGCTTAAAAAAGTTCTTCCTCACGCCATGCTTACGAGCTCAGCCTGAGCTCCTCCAATATCTGATCAACCTCTGGGATGAAAATGACCAAGTATTCAGAATACGAGACCAGGTGTTGGAATTGGAGGTCGCTGACATTTATTTCGTTACCGGATTATCCCGCAGGGGTCCAATCCCTGTACTGACTGGGAGCAGACCATCAGGGGAGAAGATGGAAGAAGTAATGGCGCGGGTGTGCCGTGGGGCACAAACAGGAACAGGGAGTAAGAAGGTATACATCTCAACCATCCCTGACCTAGCACTGAGAGTTGTACTCCACACCATTACGCGGGCTGCCGGATCGCAGGCACCGCACGAGGCTACAAAGACTCAACTCTTACTGGCCTCAGAATGCATGGGTCCCCGACTGTATGACTGGGCAACAGCTGTCACCATCAACATGAAAAGGCAGCTCACAAAGTGCAAACAGAACAAACTGAAGCAGTTTGGGTATGGTTCCATCTTGGTATCGCTCATTCTGGAACGCATACCAACCTTCCAGGGCCAAGAGGCCCATGTGGCGAGTCCAGTACCACGGGAGCCGAGAATGGCTCGCTGGGCAGCACTGATGCCCAGATCTGGAGGTGGGCAACAGATGTCCTGGAAGCCCGAGTTCTTCAGGTGGTTACGGCGCCAACTGATCGTTGTGGAAGATTGGCCCTATGCGGGAACTGACTTTACAGGGGACCCGGATCTCCTGCTACCAGAAGGAGACCACTGGGATGAAGAGCTGGGTAAGACCTCATATTTTGATTTTATGTTTATATGTTTTTTTTTATTAATACACACTTGTCTTAACACAATTATATATGCATGCAGATGTAGGACCTGAGAGACCAGACGGGATGTCTCCTATCTTCCGGAGGACACAACTCGCCCCTGAGATCCAGGGGGAAGGTACCGGAGGAGAGGCACTGGTTCAGAACCTCGAGGGGATCGTCCATGGGATCCCAGACTATGCCCGACTGTCAGATGTACCGATGGAGTACCAGCGCCATACGGTGGGAGTCCTAAACCGGCTCCACCGAATCCTGAGGCGGCTAGTGCGTGCAGTGACGTGCTATCATGAGCACCATGCTGATTAGTCTCTAGGATTTAGCCACACCTATTTTTTGAGAGACACAGTGTCTCCGGATGTATTAAGACACTTATGTATATTTTTTGAGTTTTATGTGACACACTTCTATGTAAACATTTTGATATCTATATATATGCATATCTATTTCTGGATGAGTCTTCTTTACATGTGATGATGATTTATAAATTGCGCAAATGTCTATCTAACACCAAATTTGCTACTGCATCCGTTAATGTATTCAAATGCCTGGGTATATGATGATATGTAATATATTCAAAATTCCTTTCCAGTAATCGAATACGCAAATACAATCGTAAAATGGACGGGTTTCTTACCGAATAGTGCCCGTTCAGCTGCAACACTACAAGCCGTGAATCTAGGTACACGAGCAATTCACGGATACCAAGGTTTATTGCCTCGGTTAATAATTCCAACACGGCGCTATATTCCGCGATATTGTTCGTGGTACGTCCTAAACAAACACCTTGCAGGTCGATCAACTCACCAGCAGGATCGTAGATTACCCAGGCTGCAGAAGACAGATTCCTGGTACTGCGGGAGGCACCGTCCGCGGAACCAACAAATGGATGAGTAGACATCTGCACAACCAGGAAGACCCGATCAGCAGAAAGACGTTTACAAAGCACACCACACCATGCACACAAATGACAATCACACACCTATGTACACACACCACACCAAGAAATCATTTCAGGCGTAGTACTTTTTGAGGTACAGCCCATTTCTGGGCTGCGCCAATGGAACTCCTTCGTAGTCTATAAGTTCGTAGGCCCCATTTTTCAAAACACGTTTTACTATATAGGGACCGTGCCACATGGGTTGGAGTTTACCGGCACCAAGCTTATCATGTGCCTGATCGTACAAGAGGACTAGGTCTCCTTCAATGAAAGAACGGGGAGAAACAGATTGATCAAAATGAGATTTGACCCTCTTCTTTTGTGCTTCGATGATCAAAGTAGCTAGACGACGGGTTTCATCCAACCGTTCGAGATACAGAAGACGCTCTTCCTCAGGAGAAGTACCCGGTAAGAGCTCCACAGCTAACTTAAGCGAAGGAATTTCGCATTCAACCGGCAAAGTAGCTTCCAGACCGTACACCAGTTGAAATGGTGTGAATCCGGTTGCACTTTTAGCAGATGTTCGGTACGCCCAGAGAGCTGAGAACAGTTGGAGATGCCAACTGGATTTATGAATCCCAACTGTGCGTTGAAGCATAGTGACCAAAACCTTGTTCACCGCTTCAACCTGACCGTTCGCTTGAGGGTAGTATGGCGTTGAGCTGTCGTGACGCAGGCCCAACGCAGCTGTCAGCTCCACCATCATGTAATCACGGAAATGAGTACCGTGATCAGTGACGATAGCTTGAGGGACCCCGAATCGTGCAATAACATGGTTGAATAAAAATGAAGCAGCCGTTCTTCCGTCAGCAACTAGTGTAGGCATCGCCTCGGCCCACTTAGTGAAGTAGTCGACGGCGACAATGATATACGCATGCCCCCCGGCCGAGTGAGGGTTACACGTCATAAAATCTATGCCCCATTTCGCGAAAGGGCCGACGGTAATAACGGGATGCAAAGGCAACGGCGGCGCGCGCATCTTGCGCTGAAAAATCTGGCACGGATGGCATTTTCGGACTGCAGTGATACAATCCTTGAATATAGAAGGCTAGAAGTAACCTGCCCTTAGAATCTTTTGGGCAGTGGCATATCCGGACATGTGTCCACCACAGGCGCCACTGTGGCAGTCATTCAAGACTTTCTCAGCCTCGTCCAAGGTAAGGCATCGTCGAAGCACCGAATCTACTCCAATACGATATAGGGTATCTCCCACTATGCGGTAGGGTTGGGACTGGTGCCGAATCCGACGGCGTGCAGCTTTATCCAACTCAGACAGGAATGTCGCGGTCTGAAGATACACTATGATGTCCCCGTACCAAGGATCACGAGTATCGATAAGAAACAACGTTTCGTCCGGAATATGATCTTCAGAGTGTTCAGGAAGAGAGTCTGTAGGGAGAGAACATATCAAATCCGCGAAGACCAGTGATTTAGTTGACTTGGCAGTGGTGAACTCCAAATCAAACTCCTGCAGGATGACGATCCATTTTGAGTACTTGCCCCCCAGCAATTGTCTAGAAAGAATATATGTCATGGGGTTGCAGTCTGAAACCACTGTTATCGTGCGCAAAAGGATGTAATGGCGAAAGAGCTGTACAGCGTGTACGGCTGCTAAGGCCAACTTCTCAACATGTGCGTAACGCGTTTCCGGGTCGAGAAGGTTCCGAGAGAGGTAATAAACAACATGTTCATCACCGTTCTCGTCATCCTGCACCAGGACCATGGCGATGGTGCTTAATGCGGCGGCTAGATACAAAGTAAAGTCGCGGTGGTAGTCCGGAGGACGAAGCAACGGAGCATTGACTAGCAATGTCTTCAGCTTCTCAAAGGATTCTTGAGTGATTTCGTCCCAATGAAAGGGAACATTCTGCTTTAACAAACGAGTGAATCCTTTGGCCACCTCGGCGTAATTCGGGATGAAGCGCCTAAGAAAATGCGCTTTCCCTTGCAGACTCTGCAACTGATAAAGGGAGGAGGGTGACGGGAGATTTATAATGGCCTCAACCTTCAGAGGGTCGAGGCGAATTCCGTCTTTCGAGACTATAAAGCCTAAAAGACGGCCAGAGTCGACGCAGAAGACGCACTTATGAGGATTCAGCCTAATATTGTAGCGTCTGCAACGAAGAAATATCCGGCGAAGATGTTCCGGATGATCCTCTCGCTTACCCGAATGGGCAGGCAAGTCGTCCAGATAAGGCTGGACAATATGGCGAATATCATGAAAAGCATATGACATGGCACGTTGAAACGTGGCGCCAGCGTTCTTTAAGCCGAACGGGAGTTTTTTATATGCAAAAGTGCCCCACGGACAGATGAATGTGGTCTTATGTTGATCCTCGGGTGCAATGTTAATCTGGTTGTAACCTGAGAAACCGTCCATTAAGGAGTAGATCTCACTTCCGGCGCAATCGTCGATAATCTGATCGATAAACGGAGTGGGATAATTGTCCTTAGGACAGGCGCGATTGATATCGCGATAATCTACACAGACTCGAATGGTACCCTGCTTTTTATCGACAGGGATGATATTGGACACCCATTCTGTAAGGGGGATAGGATAAATAAACCCCGCGTTCAGAAGTTTTTCAACCTCTGCCTTGATAGCGGCGGCTTTCCGAGGATGCATGGGACACAAGCGTTGGCGCACGGGTTTCGCACCTGGATAGGTTGGAATCTCGTGCACGACAATACTAGGATCAATTCCCGGCATTTCCTCGTAGGACCATGCAAAGACATCTCTGAACTCTTTAAAAAGTTCCGTATAGACCTGGATCTCTTCAGGAGAACAGGTCACACCCACATGAATGTTCTCAACAATCCCCGGTTTGACAGAGATGTTGATAGGAACCGTTTGAGTAATGTTACTCAGATTGCCTTCCGAAAAGACCTCATGCGTCAAGATCGGTGTTTGAAGAGGAGGGGAAGGAACCTGAGTAGCATAGCGCTCGAGACAGTCAGTCATTGCCCCCAGGCTAGGCATAAATGAGGAACGATGATGCCCATCGCCCCAGGGTAGCTCCTCCAGAGACATAGTTTCAATGATAGCCTCATCTGAGGGAAAAATCTCTCTAAGAGGATCAGGCGAATCAGCCTGACCAAGCCAGGGGGATTGTGAGTAGACGTCAAGAGCCATGCTCATCGGAGCATGCCGAGGAGGTGGAGGGTCCGATGCAGCAACAATCTCACAGTAGCTGATCTCTACTGGCGTTAAAGGCATGGATTCTCCAAACTCATATACCTGCTCAGGTGTAGGAATCGGCCAGGGGTCATCAGTCCTGGACAACATGTTGACTTGAGCGGTATTCGGTGGCGGCGCAGGGAAAATACCCATGAGGACTGGGTCTTTGAAAAGACCAAGTCCTATGCTGTCTGGGGGATTCGGAATTTGATCCACATACGGCACGTTGTTCTCGGAGCTAGAGGTAAAAAATGACAACTGGTCTACCGTAACAATCTTGCCCTCGTGAGGGAACTTGATGAATCAAAAGACAGTAGACGGCACGCAGAGCATGGCATGGGTCCAGCTGCGGCCAAGAAGTATATTGTAGTTGAGTTTAGCGTCAACCACTTCTACTTCCACGTTGACATTTTTTCCCTGTAATGTAATCGCCAGACTCTCGAGAACTCCCAGGGGTTTAGATTCCCGGCCATCAAATGCCTCAAGGGCATTGGGAGATGACGATAAGGTTGGAGAGCCGATGGCTTTCCAACAAGCGGAGGACATAACACAAGTAGATGCACCCTCATCTACGACGGCTCTGTGAACGTTCAGACCGTTAATCCCGACTTGAATAACCAAAGCGATTTGATGTGGAAGCTGGGGAGTAAAATTCTCCAGATCAAAGGTGAGAAGGCTCGAATCGGCGGGATCAATACCACCGATGGCAGACAATAAAGCCTTCCGTTGTGAAGGACAACTCTGAAGAACCTCAAGTGCAGACATGGCACATGGCGCCTGTGCCAAATCCTCAACAATACTGTAATGTTGGGCGGCACGAGCGTTTGGATTATAAGAGGATCTCCGAAGAACACCCTTGGGAGGTGGCTTCACAACGGGTTCGAGAGTCGGCTTCTCAATTTCCAATGAACCAGAAGCAGATGCGGGAGGCGGTCCATCCGCCACTGCCTTCCCGGGTGCCTGCTGCTGATTATTGTAATCCTTGGACCTCGTAGCGATAGTGATAGGTGCATTAGTTTTCATCATGAAAACTTGAGACCCAAACGGTACAGATGATGAACCTTGTTCGACCATCTGGGTCTGCTGAGATGGAAATGGCTCTTTTAAAACAGCCGGAGTTCCCTTTGAGCCTTTAAGAAGTTGACTGACTTCGGATCGTCTTGGACAATCTTTAGTGTAATGGTCACCTTCACAAATGAGGCAAGGAAATTTCGGCTTACGTTGTGAGCCATCCTCAGACCGAGATTTAGATTCCGGTTTTGGGGCATCAGATTTTGATTTGCCTTTGCCCTTCTTCTTCCCCTAGGAGGATTTGTCCGCAGGATTGGCCTGAACGGCATTTACCTCCGCGGTTTTACCAGAATCGGATGAGGCGGGATTAGCAGAGGTATTGTTGGAATAATTAGCCTTTTGCTTCCCATTCGAAGACTTCTTCGAATTTTGAGAAACGGAACCAATGACACCATCCACCGAAGGGGTGGGCGGGGCCTTTTTGGCTCCGGGCCGTGGTGCATCAGGCAGGATGTCATAAAGCGTGCCAGATTGTGAATAAACAAGATCCAAGTACTGGGCACGCGCGATAGCTTGTTCCTCCGTTACACACACTCCCATTGCGATATCCTGAGCGATTTTGTTCACAAAGGAGGTGGTGAACCAGTGAGTCAAAATCTGATCAGGTATGTGAAACTTGATCAGTCGACGAAGGCGCCGCCACTCATGGATGTGATCCGAGATGTGAGTGGCCGAGTCCTGCTTCAGGGAAGACAGGAGGTGCGTCCCAGTCTCATACCGGACTGGTAACTGGAAATGCGTGAGGAAAGCCATAGCTAACGAGTTGAAATCCTGAAAAATGCCACGAGATAGCTCTATGTACCACTTAGCAGCAGCTCCTGTTAACGTACGCTGGAAAAGACGCAAACGAACCGAATCGTCAGTCCAAGAGTTAGACGAGCACCAGAGGTGATACGTCATCACATGCGCCTGGGGATCTTCTCCAGATTTGCCCTCAAACTTGGGACAGTCTCCTGGTATCTTGGTCGGAACCGGGGGCCAATATGGATTATGAGCAATCGGATCATTGGTCAACTTCGAAACGTCCGGTAGATCCAAGGTAGCCAGGAACGGCAATGGAGGGTTAATTCCCATGCCAGTCCCAGAATAAGGTCCGGTACCCATGCTCCACGATGGTTGTGAATATCCCCGCCCCCATGGGTTCTGTCCCGTAGGATTCTGACCGTGAGGGGCATAATTCGTATAGCCAGACTGATTTGGTTGCTGGTAACCATTGTGTGGGGCTTGATAACCAGGGTTCGGGCCCTGATTAGGCGTTTGCCCTGTATAAGCAGCGTTTGGATTTGGCTGCTGAGCATAGTTAGAACCGGGTGGAGGAGGATGATACTGAGAGCCTCCAGAGTGGTTATAGTTCGGTTGAGATTGACCATGAAAATAATAACCACTCTGAGGATGAGTAGACTGCTGATAAGTGGAACCCTGCGGAGCCTGGTACGTAGGGCGCAGCTGTTGATTTGGCTGCGGCATTGAGTGAGCAGGCTGGTGAGCAGAGTGAACGGAATGAGGGGGCTGGCCTGAATGAACAGGTTGACCCGAATGAGGGGGCGCCCCTGAATGAACAGGTTGGCCCGAATGAGGGGGCGGCGCTGGTTGCGTAGGCTGCCCTGGTTGTAAGTGAGCCCCAGGTTGCACCGAATAAGTCGGTTGGCCTGGAGGCGGGACACCAAGTTGTACCGGATGACCCGGTTGGCCTGGGGGTGGAACAGGACCAGGTGCTTGCTGGAAACCAGTTTGACCCGAAGCAGAACCATAAAGTGGTCCTTGCTGATATGCAACGTTAGAGACAACAGGATACTGCGGTTGCATCGGCAAGGAAGGCTGGATTTGCCCCCCAGGTCCATAGGTCGGTCCCTGTTGATACCCCGGCTGAGGCTGAGCAGGTTGACCAGCAGGGTTATAATATGGTCCTTGCGGATTATAGAATGGTCCTTGCTGGCCCGTAGAGTAGCCTTGATTGGGCTGTCCCTGTGGGTCGTACTGATAGCCAGGTTGGCCTGCAGGTTGACCTTGGAAAGGTTGTGCCTGCAAGTTCTGAGCCTGGTTGTACGGTAAACCTTGAACATAAAGATAGGCCTCAGGAGCAGGAAGACGCAAAATGTCCCCATGCTCGTCAAGCTGACCCGGAAAACCATACACGGGAGTGCCGTCTTGTGCATAGTGCGAAAAGAAAGATCGGTAAGGATCTTGGGGGAGCTGTCCAACTCCGGCGTTCGGCTGCTGTAAAAACAACCGATACTCCTCCGGAGAGATATTCTCCGGTATAGCAGTAGCTAAGAAAATGTCCTCTGGAGTTGGCCCAGATCTAGTAGCAGATGCTGAGACAACAGCAGAAGAGGCAGCCACACAAACAGTGGGTCGCACGGGAACAGAAGTGACGGGCGTCGAAGGAGACACCCCGGGTGTAGTGGCAGCTGGCCTCGTAGCAGGAGATGATATTCCCATAGAGGCAGCAGCTGAGATAATCTGACCCAGAGATCTGTATCCCTGTGGCAAAGAAGGACCAGCTGACGATGTGGTAGCCAGCTCAGACTCGTCTCCCTCAAACAATCTACGAGGGATGCGCCGATAGTCATCAGACCCGGGAATTTCCTCACCAGAATCACTCATGGTTGATCCTGCCGTTAAATCACGCAGAAGACGGCGAGGACTAGGAGGAAAAACAGCAGCAATAAACGGTGAACCCGATGTCAGAGAAAGGAAATCAGCTCCTAATCTCAATTCAGACACAGGGTCCGAAAAGGGCCAGTTGAACTCAACTGGTTCTCCAAAGGGTTGCTCGGCGAGGACCGGTCCCCCGTCAGGGAACTCGGAGACAACAGGCTGCTGTGGTTCAACAGAAGGTTCAGAAGCCTCTGAAGAATCGTCCGTGTAAGGACTACCAGTAGACGAAACCGAGGGTTCCGCCACCGTGACAAAATACTAGAAGAAGAGAGCACACACACACACGGGCTGAAAACGAATTAAGACACACGATCAAACAGTCACAAGCAATATCTAAACGGGTGTGTTATCGTGGGAGATTGATTTTACCACATTGGAAAATAAACAAATCCTACCGTTTCATGTTTTAAGAGTCGAGAAAAGATAAAAAGATGACTCTATCTCTTTCAGAGTTGACACAAGCGTGAAAGGACAAGCGCTTGACGGTCTTTTCAAGTTTAGGGAGTCAGAAAAGACCAAATGACTGCTCAGGAAAAACTAGGCACAAAGGGTGTACCAAATATCCGTGAACCGCAATATACACCTTGGTTTCAAAAATGAAACAGAAATCGACCAAGGACTTTCCGTACGTGCAGGTAGTCTCCCCGAATGCTGTGTTCGGTGTATCACGGGTATAGGGCGGCAGACTCGGCTTCCTATGGATAAAGGATTGAAAACCTATAGGGTCTCCCTTTATATACGCGACGGTACGGGGAGCGCAAGTCCGTACTAGCGCTGTCTAAAGCCAACAGGCGAATGACAGCTGCTAGGTTTAACGACGCCGGAACACGTCTCTAGCCTAGACCTTCTAAATATGTTGCGTTAAGTTCCAATGTTGCCTTAGGTTAATTGAATAAATTTTATAGTTGATCTTCAATTAAGTTTCAATTTCCAGGCCTTATCGTATGTAGTGTCTCCTAAATGCAAGCTATATGCCACGATGCAACATTTCGTTCGATGAAAACTAGCTAAATGAGAGTTGAGAGCTTTTATACAAACGAAATGAACGGAATACAAACAAGAATGTCTCTAATGCAACTAATGCAATTGCACACTTTTCATCCAAACACTAATCACTAGCAATATGGAAAAGATCACAATTTGCACTAATTTAACAAAAGCAAAAGAGATTATTTTTTTGATTTTCAATGTTTAATGGCTAATGTGCACTGAAAACAAAAGGAGAAATTTGAGAAATGATATCTAAGAGAGCGAAGCAAACAACATTCACTCAACGAAGCAAGCAACCAAATCTCTAAATCGACCCAAAGTCCCTCAAAGCAAAGAAAGACTCGAAAACACCCAATGGACCTTGTGATCTAGGTCCAAAGCAAGGGCAAACGAATTCTGAATGAAAGAATGAACAATCACTCAAAAGACGCAGCAAAACAACCAAAGACTGTTAAGAGAGTGTGGAGAATCAATCAATAAGTTGACAGGACAATCAAGACACCAAAACTCCCAAGGAGGGCTCGATTCACTATGCCACTAGATGCCCTAGGGCTCAAATCGTGAAATCGATAGACAAAGGCAAACAACCAAAGGATAACGGTGAATTCCAGTCAAACAAGACTCCAACACACTCAGACAATCAGGAAATCAAGAAGAAAAGTACTGGTCAAGCTCAGAAAGCCAAAAAATGAAGAAACTCAAAAAAGTCACAGGGGTGGCGCGACTGTGGCCTTGAAACTAGCGCCAGAGGCCGAGTGGCGCGACACAAACAAATGCAACAAGCGCCAAGTGGCGCGACTGTCGGGTTAAAACCCGCGCCAGTCGAGTTCTTCAATAAAAATTAAAAAACAAGCTATTCTAAAAGTAGACCAATACAAGCTAAGCAAACCAGGAGGCTAAAATAATGAAAGAATCCAACCCAGAAGGTTCATCAAGCAAGGAGAAACAATGAAAGCGAACCAATCATAAATGGGACAAGGAAAACCGGACGATCCCCAGCGGAGTCTCCAATTTGTTGAGGAGGTAAATCCCCTCTGCGGACAGAGGCGATCCCTACTAGCCCAGCAGGGGTCTAGCAACAAACAAACAATGCTATGACGCAAGCTCCTAGTTACGAATGAAAGACTTGGGATCAGAGCCTACCTGGATTCCAACGCTAGATCCGAAGAAGAAGATGTCCCCATCCTTCAGCCCTGGCAGATCACAATCCTTCCACGATCTCCGTGGATGAACACCTGCACGCAGAAGAAACGAACAGATACATGCATAGGAACCAGCATACGTAACTAAACATCGGTCAGAAAAGATATTACTCGCAATAACATGATAGAAAAAGGAGTGGAACCATAATCATAGTCATCTATTAAAGTGATAAACGAATAGAAGTTACAACCAAGTTCTGACGTCGCAGCTTCCTTCGAACGGGTCTCCGGTCGTCCACGTCTCGCAAAGCTCGCCAAGGAATGGAAAACCTCTCCAGAGTCTCGTAACAATGGTCTCCTCGCTTGAATGGGCCTTAAGGAAAAGAAGGGATTCTTTACAACACAAAGGCACTTGGGAATAGGGAGATGCAAAGCTTCAGCACTTCAAGACTAGCTTGCCATGGATCTGAGCAAGCTTTTATAGATGGGGAAGGAGGGAGTTGGGATCCCTATTATTATGGGATTGGCCCTATCAACAAGGAAGGTTCTATAGAAGGTGGCAAAACTACTTCCCTTCCATAGAACTCTCGTAGCCAAACCTCCCAACTCAAGATAGGCAGTGGTTGTGAGTTTGTTTGAACTCAACTTCCGCCATCCATATATAAAAAACAGTCCCTAAAATGGGTGGCGCGATTGCCGCTCTATGACAGAGCGCCAAGTGGCGCGACCTCTTTACAGGATTTCCCTGAGTGGCGCGAGTACTGAACTGTCTACCCGCGCCAATGCAAAAAGAGCTGTTTTCCATGGATTTTGCAAGGAGATGTCTCAAGGGGAAATGAAGCTCATACTCAGAGGGATGCATTGATGATGTTTTCAAGGCATGACAGTGTTCACAGGTCACATAATGGGTCCTCCATTGTGCGGGATGGGGAATGGTAGGGACGGTGACAAATTACTGTGTAACAATTGGCGACTAATGTTACCTTCATCCCATGGGGGTTTTCGCATCTTGAGCTTCTAAGTAAATCAGAAAACATGCAAAATTCCCTACCACAGGTTGGGTAGCCCTTAGGAGAACCACTCACATGATGTCCTAGCCTAACCTCCTCTGAAACGGGTTTCTGACGCACTCCATCTTTGACCAAGGGATTGTGAAGGATTTTAAGCTCCCTATTAACTCAAATTTATATGTCTCAATGTATGTGATCCATGGGTGTTATTGGAACTTTGTCCCATTGATCCTACAACTAATTACAAATATTGTTTCGCCCTAATTCCCAAGTGGGCTTAATCTATGTGAGTTAGATTTATTAAGTGGTGTGTTTGATTCTTGGCTTGGCAGTATAAACCAAGATATCGTTTTCTTTAGGTGTTAGTGTGTGAAAATAATTGTGTATTTTGGATGAGTTAATTAAGCATGTTTTATGATGATGCCATGGTGTCGCTGAAATAAAATGTTGAAAACTATAAATGAAACTGAAATAATGACATTAAAATAAGCAGCAAATCAAGCATAAACCCTACCTAAACAAGGCTCTCAAACAACGGAAATAGGAGAGGCAAAAAAGAAACTAAAAACACACAAAAAGGGTGACAAGATCTAATTTCTATGGGGTTAGGATCAAATGACTCTAGATAGTTGGAAATAGTGCATAAAATAACAGGAAACCAAAAGGGAAACAGGCTGCAAAAGATAGGGTAGAGGATTTAAAACATAGGGAAAACAATGGGACCCTAAGGGGGAAGGAAAAAAAAATCTCAAGAGGGATATTTGGATGTAAAACAACCTATCTTAAAGGTCTGCAAAAGATATGGATCAAACCATGAAATAATGGTTGGAAGAACTGAAAATCTCAGACTACCAACTCAACTGAACTCCTCCTAAAAAGGTGGAAGTGTACTGAAACCCTAGAGGGATTGTTTCTACTTCAAGGAGACAAAATGAGGATATCCAAGCCTAATATGGGTTGAAATAGAGGTAAAAAAACCCTAAAAAGTGCTCTCAAAAAACCTTGAAAAAACCATTAAAAAATCCCGAAAATGTTCTGAATTGTGGGTTCTTGCCTGTTTCAAGAGGATAGCGAAGTTTTTGGTCTAAAAAGTGTGATCTGAAGGATAAAAGTGCAGGTTTGGGGTTGAAAAGTGTGATCTTCCCTCCTTGACTCTCAGGAGACATCTTCCACTATTATTTTCGTCTCTTGTGTGACTGGTGCATGTGACCTGTGGAAAACACCAAAAAGGTCTCCGAATTTGGAATTTTCACTAAATAAGGGCATACAAGTTGAAAATAAACATTAAGAGACTGAAAAATAGTTGAAGGAAAACCTTGATTGCTGAAGTCACCCAGGAATATGAATTACACCAGTGGAGTTACCATTTGTTAGTGTAAAATATTTGGGAAAGTGTAACAAAAATACGTCACTTAAGCCACGAGTGATTAATGGCCTTAAAAAAAAATATGGTCGTCTAAATATTTAGATATGAAATAGAATTTTAGAAGAAAATTACAAAATAATATATCTGTGGAAACAAAAGACATTAAACAATAAATATTTAACTAATGTAAAACCCCATAGCATAGACAAAGCGATATAAAAGAATGAATGATGTATTATGATTTTCTTACATCGGGTGAAGGAGACTCATATGATGGCTATAGGTCCCCCTCAAATGGGATGGTTCCTTTGGATGTCCTCTATGCTTCAGTATTCTATATCTTTCTCTCTCTATTATGTGTAAAACCTAAAACGTGTGTTAAAATTAGATGGGAGCGCGAATGCAAAAAGAAGATAATAATGACGATGATAATGATCATGCTAAAGAATGGATAGAAAACCATCCTATTTATAACAAAATATTCAGCTATTTTCAAATAAGGGGAAATAATAAAATATTATTAACCACAATATAGATCTAACTGCTTAGATTATTTTATAATATGTTTTGGATGGAAAATATATTTAAATTAGTTAAATACCTTTATTTAGAAATAATAAACAAACAAATGATTTATTTATTATTTTAAGGATGTGGTTAAGGAATAATAAACACATAATGATCAGTTTAATCATTCCTACGTGATTTAATCAAATTTGACAAGGAATATTAACTAAATAATGATTTAATTAATTGTTCCTAGAGAAAAATCAAATAAACAATGATTTATTTAACTATTTCTCATGATTGGGTCAAACGTGACAAGGAATAATAACTAAATAATGATTTAATTAATTATTCCTAGAGTGAAATCAAATAAATAATGATCTATTTAATCATTCCTCATGGGGTTTCATGTTTTAATTAGAAATAGCTTAATAAAATCAAATTATTTCTTGTATTGAAAGCAATTTTACTATGGTAAAATTGGTCTTACATGGTGTATTTAGATCCACTTAGTTAGGTATGGCTAAGTGATCATTTTTTGGTGATAACATCAAATTCCATATATATAGTAAGTACAAAAACCCATTAAACCTAAAATTCCTAAAATGGAAAACCCTAATTGTGAAATGGTAGAGGAAGCTAAACCCTAAGGTGAAATTTTGCAGGAAGAAGGGTTTAGGGTGATATTTTTGTTCTTTTCCTGAATTTTAATAAAATTTAAATAGGAACAAAGATCATTAAAAAAATTACTAGTAAAATCGATAGTAATTTTTTTATTATACAAGGTTTTAAAATATTATTATTTTTTAATAGTGAATAAATCTATAACAAAATTTGTAGAAAAGTTTAAGAGTAAAATATAAATTTTTTTGTATCTAGGCCTTTCAAATTCTGATCTTTCTGTGGTTCCAAAATATTTTTCTGCTTCACAGTGCTCCCAGTATGTGTCTATTGTAAATGATCTCTCTTTTAATAAAACCTAACAAAAAATGTAAAATTTTTTATTAGTAAAATAAACAATAAAATTTAAAATTTTTACTATGCAAGGTTTTGAGTCAATCACCATACCTTCAGCTTCTAATATTCTAAATAGTTTGCCTCTCCAAAGTATTTTGATGTTGCACAATGATCCTAGTATGTCTCTCTTGTAAATCAATCCCTTGAAATTTTGCGAAAAATAATGAAATAGTGAATATAATTTTTCTGTTTAAAAGACTTTATGAAATTAGAATTCAAAAAACCAATTATCGCTCGCTTTTGAATTTTAAATAAAGGAAAAAATTCCCACGATTTTTTTTCATTTTATCTGAACATCAGTGTGTTCCAAAGTCAAGCGCACCAATGCGTTTATAAGAAAATCACACTGACATTTCCAGGGCACCAAATCTTTTCAACATGCTGACATGATAATTATTATTATTATTATTATTATTATTATTTATTTTCAAAATCTCGAAACGATATGATTATTTTTTTTAACGGAATGATGTAATTTATATTTAAAAACATCAGTCTTGTAATTGCTATAAGAGCATAAAGATGGTTGAATTCAATTTCATTTTCTAGAATCTGGAAACAAGTGTGTATATGTGTTGTTTTTCTTTGAAATGCATCGGTGTGTTTTTGTACAAGAGCACCAATATGATAACATTTTTTTTGGAATGCAAGAAACTGGTGCAGGTATTATTTGAACGCACTGGTGATGGTATTATTTAAATGAATCAATGCACTTTGGTCTAATATGTGCACCAATCGTGTTTAAAATCTATCTAAAATTTTATTTTCACATAAAATGACATATTAATCTCAAATTATCCCTTAGGACACATCCACATGAATTACACTAGTTCATAGTATACATTTTCCGTTTAAAGTCGCCTTATTCTTGAAAAATGGTTTGGAAACTATATTGAAATTTTGATTGTGGTTATTTGGTTCTTGATATTAATTTTAGATATGCACACAAAAATTTATTTATTATTTTTCTCAAATGCGAGGACAAAATATTAATAATATCAAATTGGCAATTCGTCAAATTCCAGTTCGTTCCATTTCTCTAGTCAAACACCTTCGAGGAGTTCTCCCCTTCCATCTACAATAAGTTCATATATATATATATATATATATATATATATATATATATATATATATATATATATATATATATATATATATATATATATATATATATATATATTAAATCCATGTTAATTTGGATGAAAACGTATCCAAATTTTCCGGATCCTGATTTAGAATCAAGTTCAGATGCACAAAAAAATTCGTCCATTTCAAAAATGTTGGAAGCTCTTATTAGGAGTATCATATTGCAAGTAGTTGGTATATGAAAATAGAAAACCTCTTCATCTTGCCAATTAGAACATGGCATCTTCCTACCGCAATCCTAGACCAAATATGGTAATAATTGTTTGGTATAATATAATTTCAACAAACCAATTTCATTGATGTGCTTACTAATATCTTTGATATTGTACTAATGGCATTCAATAAATTTTGAAATTATGATGTTAGTGATGATGATTGACCCACCTACCATATTCCAGTGTGTTGAGAAATCAATACTTGTAGGACTTAGGGTTTTGATTCCTCTTCTTGATAATTACTTATGAATTATGTTGGCTTCTTTAACTTCTTTATTAGATTATGTGTCATCAAGAAATTACCAAATTATATGTGTATGAAGATCACAATAACAAGAGACATAAGATGTAGGTGCAAAACCAGGGAAAAACCCCCGTAAGGGGAAAACCTAGTCAGAACTCTTCCTTCAGTAGTTTCAAGAACAATATGAGAGAATCCAAGACTCTTTTGACCTAGACACATACTTCCTCCAATAACCAAGTCGAAACTTCCTTCTTATCTAAGTGACATCTTGCCAACAAAAAATTTGACCTAGAACTTTGACCTTATAGCAACAGAATTTCGCCCCCCTAGAAGAACTTCAACCTGCAGTAGATTTCATAATTTTAGCCCCAAAGAATTCCCAGTAACTTTGCACATGAGAGAGATAAATATCCGAAAACTTATATTTAGATACTTCCCAATAAACTTTGTCCTTATCCAACTATTTTTCACTTTGTATGGCTCTCTTTATTGTATATCGAACTTCTTGAGTGAATGTCCCAAATGGATCAAACTGCCTCTTTATATATAGCCTTTTTGTGGGTCGAATTTCGCTAATGTAGGCCGACTTCACAGGGACAGGGCCGACTTGGTGTGGAGGTATTAAATTACCTATTTTACTCAAAAATTATTCTTTTTACATGATACAAAAGCCCAAGAAGGGTCTAATAAAAATGATAGTGACTCTATTGACTCAATATAAAGCCTATAAGCCTACAATGGAGGCTTTTACCAAAAAATGATGACCTAAGTATGAAACCCATGCTCTAATAAGTCATTTTATTAATAATAAAAAAATATTTTGACAAATATATTGCATTATAAAATTATAAAGAACGAACCTAGTCACATTATTTAACACTCCCTCTTAACTAGGGAGGTATTCATATATATATATATATATATATACATCAAAGATCTCAAAATACATGAAAGACAAATATTTCTTGCACACTCAGTGTTACGAACTAGATTCTTGACCAGGGTAATCTACCCGGGTGGGACTAAGATGGACTCAAGGTTTCAAGTAGTTTAGGTACCATCATGCTTACTTTCTAACCATCAACCCATGGATATAGTTTCATATCCAAGGTCATATCTCTAAGACCAATGTCATCCTCCCTCATCTAGATCTATACATAAACAAAAAGGCTGACTAGATGTCCTCCCAATAATCTGCATTAGATGTTTCATATATCCCTATAAACTACATTTATAATATCAACCATTCCAAGCATTCTTCTAAAATAATCAAACTTCTTATTCAGAAGAGGCTTCATCAACACATCAGATACTTGTTTATTTTTCAGAATATACTGTCGTTTTATGACTCCATATTGTACCAAGCTTTTAATGTAGTGGTACTTGTTGTTGATATGCTTTGTCCTTGCATGGAATATAGGGTCTTTGGACATCTTAATGTTTCTTTGATTATCAAAATTTATTATTGTACAATCCAAAGGCTTTCCAAACAAATCGGATAAGAGTTTTCTTAACCAAACAACTTTCTTTCCTACTTCACATGCAACAAAATATTAAGCTTCGACACTACATAACAGAACGATATCTTGTTTTCTACTCATCCATGAAATTATTGCAGAACCCAAAATAAACATCCAATGGTATGGATTCTTTCATTAGTCCCACTTTCACCCAAATTATAATCTGTAAAGCTTCTCAACTTAACTTCCTTTCCATCATACTTTAGGAAGTTATATATAGTGCCAAAATATTATTAGAACCTATCTAATGGTCATGAGGAGGCTCCAACCGAAATTGACTAAGAAAATTTACAACAAAACATATATCAGGTATTGTATTTACTAGGTACATCAGAGAACCCACCAACTTATGATAACTATTAGGATCGATGAGACTAGAGCCGAAGCTTATAAACTTCTTGAGATTAATGATCACGGGAGTAGTCATAGGCTTGCAATATTTTATCACCAAATTGATCTTGATCATGAGAATCTTGGGTCTGGAAGCAAAATTTCACTATATATTATTGATAATGGACAAAAACATACAAGCAGCAATTTGGTGCAATATTCTCAAACCTGCAATCATATAAAACCAAGTTAGAATTCAAAGAGTTAGCCATCTAGTATTATCTTTATAGGAAATCATAAACCCCCTTTGAGAGATCCCTCTCAAACTAAAGAGGCTAATCTTCAGTTAGAAGTGGTTTGAAAGAGTTATATTAAGTTGATTGATGAGAATCCAATCAAGATCAATTTGGTGATAACAGAATCCATCATACCAAATATCTGTAATATCTCGATTATGTATTTACCTTGACCCAGATATATCTCTCTAGGTTTTTTCTAGACTTCCAAACCCAAGAAGTGGTGCATAAGTCCCAAATATTTCATTTCAAATTGATTTTTCAGCATATTCTCACATTTTTTTATTATGCACTCCACATCTATAATAATCAAATAATCCACATATAGCAGTATAATGAATGGCTCTTTTTTCACCACCTTGATGTAGATATTTGGATCTACATAAATTTTGATGAACCCAACTCTTAAGAGATAATCATCCATCCTTGCATACCATGCCCTAGGATCTTGCTTCAAGCCATATATGGATTTCTTAACTCTACAAACATGTGTGTCCTTTTCAATTTATTTCAAAGCCTTCTGATTGTTCAATGTATACTTCTTCATCGACGGTTCCATTCATAAATGTTGTTTTTACATCCATTTGATGAATATTCCATCCCATTGTAGCAACTAGCGAAATGAAATATATATTATAGTAGTATATCCAGTAGTAGGTGAAATTTTTTCTTCATAGTCTATACCTTCCTTTTGAGAGAAGCCCCTTGCAACGAATATGGATTTGTATTTTTCTATACTTCCATCAACAACAAGCTTGATTTGTTAAATCCATTTTGAGGTGAAAATTGATTTCTCACTTGGCCTACGAACAATTTCCTAGACTCCATTATTCATGATATATTCATATTATTCTTTCATTTCCTTCTTCCATTCTTCTTGACGAGAATCTTAGTCAAATGTAGTTGGTTCAGATTCTATTAGTTTTTTCATATATGATGCATATCCTGAATATCTCTTTGGTCTTTTTATTTCTCTAAAATTTCCTTTAGTAGCTTCATGTCCTTCGACATCTTCAAGAGTATATTTTATCAAATTTGTCCTCTTCCTTGTTTCGAGTATGATCATAGGTTGAATTGGCTCACTTGGCCCTTCTTCTTCTTCTTCTTGGTTTGTAGTTGTCTTATCATGATGCTATTATTCTTCAAATAGTGGTGTATCTTTGTCATAAGAATCTATTGGAATATACTTAGATATTTTTTAGGCACGATTCTCTTTGAATATAACATCCCTACTCTCTAAAATTTGTCTTCCTACCTTGATGTAGATTCTACATGCTTTTGAATAAAGATTGTAGCCAACGAAGAACCCTTTAATTCTTGTAGAATAAAATTTATTTCGCTTGTCCTTTGGAACATGGATGTATGTGGGAAACCCAAATATTCAGAGATGGTCCACACATGTCTTCTTTCCTCTGAATGCTTCATCATGTGTCATATTATCAATGATTCTATAAGGACTTATTCCCATAGAAAATTTGGTAGATCTTGATCAAATATCATAGTTCATATACATTATTCAATTGTTCTATTTTTCTTTCCCACGGTTCCATTCTGTTTGAGATTGTAGGGAAAAATGATCTCCCTCTCAATACATGCTTCTTTACAGTATGAAATTAGTTATTTTGGAGTGTATTCCCCATCATTGTCAGATCTTAAATTCTTTATATTTATTTCGATTAAGGTTTCCACTTCAGATCTAAACTCCTTAAACTTTTAAAATACTTTATCCTTTGTCTTGGAAGACAGAGCCATGTATTTTTAGAGTGATCATCAATTAAGGTAACATAATAAATATGGCCTCCAAGAGACTTGCTATACATAGGCCCACACACATAAAAATTAATGAGGTCTAATATTTCCTTGGACCTTGTATCATTAAAAGGATTCCTTGTATTATTTCCCAAAACACACCCTTACATACTCCTTCATGATGGTACTTGATGAGAATCTTAGTCAAATGTAGTTGGTTCAAATTCTATCAATTTTGTCATATATGATGCATATCCCGAATATCTCTTTGGTCTAAAATTTCCTTTAGTAGCTTCGTGTCCTTCGACATCTTCAAGCGTATATTTTAACAATTTTTCCCTCTTCCTTGTTTCGAGTATGATCATAGGTTGAATTGGCTCACTTGGCCCTTCTTCTTCTTCTTCTTGGTTTGTAGTTGTCTTATCATGATGCTATTATTCTTCAAATAGTGGTGTATCTTTGTCATAAGAATCTATTGGAATATACTTAGATATTTTTTAGGCATGATTCTCTTTAAATATAACATCTCTACTCACTAAAATTTGTCTTCCTACCTTGATGTAGATTCTACATGCTTTTGAATAAATATTGTACCCAACGAAGAACCCTTTAATTCTTGTAGAATCAAATTTATTTCGCTTGTCCTTTGGAACATGGGTGTATATGGGAAACCCAAATATTCATAGATGGTCCACACATGTCTTATTTCCTTTGAATGCTTCATCATGTGTCATATTATCAATGATTCTATAAGGAATTATCACCATATAAACTTTGGTAGATCTTCATCAAATATCATAGTTCATATACATTCTTCAATTGTTCTATTTTTCATTCCCACAACTCCATTCTGTTTGAGATTGTAGGGAAAAATGAGCTCCCTCTCAATACATGCTTATTTACAGTATGAAATTAGTTATTTTGGAGTGTATTCCCCATCATTGTCAGATCTTAAAGTCTTTATATTTATTTTGGTTAAGGTTTCCACTTCAGATCTAAACTCCTTAAACCTTTAAAATACTTTATCCTTTGTCTTGAGAAGACAAAGCCATGTATTTTTAGAGTGATCATCAATTAAGGTAACATAATAAATATGGCCTCCAAGAGACTTGCTATACATAGGCCCACACACATAAAAATGAATGAGGTCTAATATTTCCTTGGACCTTGTATCATTAAAAGGATTCCTTGTATTATTTCCCAAAACACACCCTTACATACTCCTTCATGATCGTACTTGATGTTAGGGATGCCATTTACCATTTGATTGAGAGAGGGAATGATCTTGTAATGTATATTCCCATATAGTCTATGCCATAGTTTTATAAGATTTATTTCCATGTGAACTAGGGCTTGAGGACATGGTGTTAAAACTCTATATAGTCTTCCTTCATGAACTACAATAAATTTAAACTTTTCAATGCTTCAATCCCGTCCCCAATCCAAAAATGTCCATCTAAAAAGTTAACCCTACCTCCTTTATCTTCTAAGAAGAAATTTGAAAGTATTTTTTTTATACCTAGAACATAGAGTATATTGTTGAGGTGTAGCTTTGCTCCATTTTCTAGCTTCAACGATGTAGATCTAAGGCCCTTGACCGCATATTTTTTGTTTTCTTCTAGGTCTACTACATGAGATGATTGTTCCTTTGATAGAATATTAAGTTGTACACTTTCTCATACCATATGTATTGATGCTCCACTATCAATGATCCATGCATTGTCATAATCGAGAGTACCTGTAAGTGCAGCCAAGAACCCTTCACTTTTGAATTTCTTAGATAAGTTGTCTATCATCCTTCCAATCCAACTTCTTATAATTATCATGATATTGAATCCAATATTCAAGTAACTTGACATAGAGGGAGTAACCTTTTCTTCGAAGCCAACAAAGTGATACCTGACCTTATCCATCCTTAGCTCTGATACCATGTTGAGAAATCAATACTTGATCACAAAAGTATGAAACTAATGATTTAATAAGTAATTTTATTAATAATACAAATTTCTTTTGACAAATATACTGTGTTATAATTATGAAGACCGAACCTAGTTACATTCTTCAACACGGTGCACCCCACTACAATGTCAACTCGAGAGAAGGATACATTAAGAGAGAGTATTGAAGAGGAGGAATACAAATAATGGTTTAATCAACCACCTATTCAATTCCCACTATGTCTAGATTCACCAATTAGGAATGCCTACATCAATAGTATTTCTTCATCACAAGTTTCAAATGGTGGCAATGAAATAAAGGTTGGTATGGATGATTACTTATGGGATACAAATTCCATGGAGGCAATGTTGTTATATGCATTATAGAACAATGAGCTAGGGGATGATTATCATATCACCAATACCTTATTTGAAATTCTGAAATCTGCTTCCACCGCTCTCCTTGGAGCTGGAAGGAATTCAAAGTCTACTTAGATGGGGACAATGATGTTGTTGTACAACTTGAAATAATAGTTTCGGATGTCAAATGCATGTTTCTTTGAAATATTGAGGTAATTTACATGAATGATGGATCAAGCCCCTTGTATTTTGAGAAATATTATCACACAATCAACATTAATAATGGTTGATTTTACAAACGTTAAATATTGAAATTGTACAGTTATATTCCCCACAAACTGTAGGTTAGTCAAAGATAAGGTTCTTCCAAGTGATAATGTCTTTTCGTGTAGCTATGAAGAGGCAACACAATTGTTTAAAATGTTGGGTGTTGAGTACATATCATATCATGCATGTATGAATGATTTCATACTATAAAGAGGAGAATATATAGACAAAGATTTATGTCTGAAGTGTGGGTATGATAGACACCGTAATTCAAAAAAAATAGGTAACCTCATAATATATTGAGGCACGTGCCTATAATCCCACAAATTCAATGAATTTAATTGAAAGAAATTAGGTATGTTGTATGGATGGCATGCCTCACATAGAAGTGAGTAAAGATTTATGTGAATCCCAATAGATTAAATAGCCATGAAGCATATATAGGACACATTTCCTGAAAAATTCAAGGAGGAATTACGAAGTCTACGACTCAGCATAGCCATGGATAGCATCAACCTATATTCCTTACAAAACGCTAACTATTTTTTTTTGGCCTGTAGTAGTGATTAATAACAATATCCCCCCATGGTTGTTCATGAAGAATGAACATATTATATTGGCTCTCATAGTCCCTGGTAGACGATAAGTGAATAATATGGATGTATACTTACAACCATTGGTATATGAATTGAAGGAATTATGGGAAGGGATACATGTGTACGATGTTTCAAGACCCATCACAATAGAGAGGAGTTTTGTGTTGTATGGAATATGTTATTACACCAACATGATTATCCACGCTTAGGAGATTTCTCTGGTAAATTACATTTTTATTTATTTTTTTATATATGTAACAATATTGTTTCACATATTAATTTAATATGTTGCAATTATTATGATATTTATGGTCGCTAACGTGCCAGCCCATATAAAATAATTTTGTAGGTCTTGTAACAGAAGGGTATCATGGATGTAAATGTTGTGGAGCTTTTCTGAAGGTTAGTTGGACCAACCACCTATGAAATCCGGTGTATGACTGCTTCATGGTATTCCTCCCAAAAGAAGAATAAGGAGAAGGAGTTTGTAGAAATGTTCGATTCAAATGGGGAGACTATGTTCGAAAATCCAAAATTATTCAACACCTATGTTGAGAAATTTCCCTTTGGGATGAAAAAGAAATTTATCTTTTATGATATCCCATATTGTGAGAATCTTAATATTAGTAAACACATACCATTTTTACACGGTTAGACAACTTCCAAAGCCTCTCATGTTCTTTCAGACCCAAATTGATTATGCCCAAATTAAAAATTAAATTTGGGAGGATCTAAATAAGATTCATACTCCATTTTAACCTGCTTTACTGCAAATCAGAGATTGATTTGAATTTGGAGAGGGTGCTCCATATTGTTGTCAAACAATGAGCATAAAGAAAACCTTCAAGGAAAAAAAAAGAAAGATCAACAAAATTATAGCCTTCTAGATAGATCATATTTGATTTGATCACGTTTATAACAATATATATATATATATATATATATGTGAAGGAGGTTGAAACCAAGCTCTAATACAATGTAAAACTATTTATATCACTCTTAATTCTGTAATTCTAGTAAAACTATCGTATTACTCAAAACTAAAAAAAACACATAGAAGACCTCCATTTTATATTGATGGATTCATACAAAGGGTTGTTAAAGATAACTATGGAAACTCAACCAATACAAATTTATATGTGATATTACAACTTGTTGTCTTGATGAGGCCTAAATAGAGGTTCATTTATGGTCGCTAGAACAAAAAATACTCACTATTACAAGCCCTTTCGGGAATGATCTGCCGCGCAAACCTAATTATCACCTGAGGCAATATTAGGGGATACTATAACTAAGTATATGCACCTAGAGGGACAATGGAGTGTGGCTTTAGGGCTTATCTTCCTTTCAACACTTAACAGAGATTCACATAACAACTATGCTAGTTATACAGTTTCTATACAACACTTCTTGTTGAACTATCTTGCAGATTGCATGATTTCACTTTAACACGCATAAAAAAAAAACCATAAGCAGGACTTCACGATGAAATTATGTATAAAAACCCTTAAATCAACACATATGATATCAAAATACAAGTAAAGAAAACACATAAACACGAAACATAGATATATCTTCAAAGTCTTCTATTATTACTCAAATCTTCTTAATATAACCATTTCCTCCCTACACACTGACCTACAGGGGTAAGGAGCACTCAACCGCATACTTTCTAAGGTCTTTGCACACTCATAAGAATTATCATGCCATTTTCCACAAAAAACAAAATACAAACTCAAAATAACAATGCATCCAAATGCTTTCTATCATGAATTATGACATTCATCGAATGACTAGAATCCTTATATAGGATTCTATTTTACTATACCATGGTCCTAAAAGTATGGGCGGAGGTCAAGGTATACAAAATTATTCCATACTTAACAAAATAATGGGATTTGACCCACCCCAAAGCCCTTAAGTCTCCGGCATAGCTCCATGCTGCACACTCTGCTCCTTGTTCTGCATAGTATTTCTCAAAATCTTAAATCGAGGGGTACCCTGTCCAGCAAGCCCCCAACAAAAAAAAGTGAGTCATCCCAAGCCACTCTACTCATGGGCAAAGTCTTAGTGGTTTTCCCTGCTATGCCAATATCCTTATGCATATGGAGTATTCCTTTTAGCTTTTTATTTATAGTCTGTGATAGCTGAATAGCTTTAGGTTCCCATGGATTCATTCTAGCTATGATAAGCTTTTATTTTTTTCATAACTCATCCATCTATTCTTGAAAAAATTTACCCTCTTGGAGACATGAATATCGATGTACTGGTGCTAAATTCTTCACGATGGCCTTAATGTGGTCCATATGCTCTAGTTTCTTGTGAAATTCCTCTTCAATATTCTATACCTGAGGGTCCTCCTACATTGAGGCCCAAAAATCCATAATATCTTGAAATATTTGAGTACATTCCTACACTAAGGATTCAATAAGTTCATCGGCAGCCTTAATATTTTTTTTGCGCTGCTTCTGGAACTCTGGTGGAGTCACAAGCTACAATTAAATATGTAGCTCAGTTATATTTATTTTCATCTAGAGTCAGACCTTGTCAACTTTAGCCTTGGAATCCTTGACTATTTTCACAAGATTTTCCACTTTTTCCTCTAGCGCTGTTGTAGCCTAAATATGTAGCTCAAGTAGTTCACTCCAAACCTTGGTGATGGATGTTTCCAATTTTAGACTTTGTGAAGCAGCCTCAGCATGATCCTATACAACATGTTTCTTTTTATCTACCATCCTCCACCTTTCTTGCTTAACATCCTGGATAATTAACTGGGCGCGCTTCTCTCAGATCTCCAACTCTTCGGAAACACCCTGGTGGAACTCGTGTAGTGTTTTGAAAGGAAACACAGAAAGGTTGAGCCTTGTGTTCTGCCAATGTGCCACTTGTGCCTCCTTCTCAATAGTGTCAAAACATAAGGTATCTACAAGTATTGTCACCGTGTGGGTATCGGTTGTAATCTCCAAGTCTTGCTCTGTTGAACTTGCACCTGCTAGTGCCCCGATTGCTTGAAGCCCCCTTGGTTGACTGAAGCTTTCTTGTACTATGCTCGTCTGAACCTGTAAGTCCTTAAGGCCTTGGTTTACCTCCACCAAGAACTTCTTGTATTGGTCCTAAATGTTTCCCCACATATGTTTGGTGACACGTCAAACAGTGTCACCAATTTCATTGAAGTCCGACTCACTGAGGACCATTTCTTTGGGTTCGGTGGACCTATTTGATTTCATCTTGTTCCATGTACCTCTTCCCTGTGTCTGTCGTAGCTTTAAAATGTAAGGGGAGGGCTTCTACACTTGTTTTCTTCCTTGGGGGATCAATCGGTACCATAAAATCATTTCCCTATTTATCGAATGTCTGCAAAGTGACTTGAGTATGCAGCTCCATTTCATCCCTTCGCAATGTTTTTTCATTCCTCTAACACACATCACAAGCATTACAATATTCCTTTGAATCCTTATGAACCGTAGACCAGCAAAGCCCAAATTTTAGAATATTTTGCATAGTGGCATTTCCTACGTAGTGATCTCCAACAACTCCGCCATGTGCTTCAACCAAAATACTATTTCGTTCATGCTTGGGAGGAAATATTCATAGAATCTCATCAACCCCCATTTTGTAAAAATGTCTAGCAATCAAGGAAAATTCGGTTGCCTTTATTACCAGCTCTTTCTTCTACTGTGTAGTATACTTTACAGGTGTGACTCATGAAGTCATAAATTGAATGATATCTATAAAATTCTCATCTGCAACCCGAATAGCAAACAACTTCACATCAGGTAACCCTTCCTCAATATTCTTTGGCTCTTTGGCTATCTCCATCCTAGAAAAATGATCGTGCCCTACATTCAAATGAACTAGCTTGAATATCACTTGGAAATCATACCCTTGGAATAGAAATAGCCACCTGCAAATATTCTCCCTCAACACAGGCTTGTTCACTAGGTATTTCAATGTAAAATGATCAGTGAATATTTTGAACTGCATGCCTAATAAATAATGTCGAAATTTCTGTAGCGTATATACCATCACTCACCCTTTGTGCTCTCCCTTGGTATTTTTCTCCTGAACCACTATAGGGATAACCCGCTCGGTCTCCTCGATTGGTTCAATAATGTCAGAAATAAGCATCTTTTTGAGTTCTTCCCTTAATTTCTCTTTATATTTTGGGTTCAACCGATATGGCTTGAATGGATTCACATAAAGCTTAAAAGTGATGTTCATAAATCCCATATCTCATATAATGTCATTCAACTAAGATAAATTCATCGGGAATAGATCCTGGTACTCATGAAACAATTTAGTGACCTTACTCACAGTGCCATCTTCTCAATATTCCCCAATCTTTGTGAACTTGGGCTTCGCTTCTGGGCCTATGTTGACTTGCTGAGCCATGATAGGTTTGCCTATGTCTAACATATCTACTTTAGGACCTACAACCTCGCGCTTCACTTCTGACTTAGGAATATTGGCATTATGCAGATCCTCCTCGCCTTCTTCCATCGTCAGATTGTAACATTCTCGTGCTTTTTCTAACTGTGAAACCAAGTTAGGTGGCACCCAAGTTGTTGGCTCAGTGGTAATTCAAAATACTCCTGCTTTGAATTCTAGAAGAGCATCATTAATAAAATCCCAACCATCTATGAAGGTATAGGTTAATAAGAAACCTTTAGTCATGTCATACCAATCTGTGGTGGCATGGCACAACTCTGTTTCAAGATACCACTATTGTGGTATCATATCTAAGGTATGAAAGAATATATGCACCCATTTAGGTTGGGGTTCCTCACCGCAAGCCACAGTCTAGTAAGAAAAATCATCACGAGGATCATTGTGACCATTTTACTTCTCTGTGATCCTAGTGTTTACATGACCAAACTGGAGCCTCATCAGTCTGAAATATTCCTTCCATCGTCCTAAGCCTTCTCTATGTTCACCCCACCATCTGGCAGGGTTGGACCTCAAAGAAAAGTCTAAAGCTTCATATTGCTACTCATCGAGCACCTTTTTATCAAATTCATCTAGAAATAAGTCAACGTCCCTAGTTCCATCATAAAAGGGCAAGTTGCATACCTCTGATGTGACGTAGTGAAGAGATTTGGTAACTCTATTGCACTACTTATTAGATATTTCATGCAATCGTTTCTACCAGTGCTCTAATTATTCATTGGAGTCTAAAACACAATAAATATTAGGCTCCCAACTTATCTTTCCATCAACGGTAGGATTGATCCAGTCTTCTTCCTGCATGATGATGTTATAGATATTATCAATATCACCATATTCATTCTACAAAGGTTTCCTGTATCACACTTCTTCAGAGGGGTCAAAGGCACAAAAACCCTTGTACCGTTCCTCTCGAACACCATCTGTCTATTTTTTAGGTTGATTATGGCATCCATATCATAAGCCCAATCAAATCCAAGAAAATTAGGATAAATATTGCTATCATCAAAAATTACAATGACTTGAAAGTATGATAATACACTTGCACCATCAATATCTACACCAATTCCCTGCAATCAACTCACAAATATTATTCTGTTGATTTTACATTCTTAGCTAAATTGGTGACCATTACATCTTTGGTATCCCTATCCGTTCCCATGTCTATTTTGGAAAAAAATTGGCATCTGATCCAAGATCAAGGATGACTTGGTACATTTTATAATCACCCATCTGCACAGTTAACCAAATTTCTCTACCGGTTATCTTCTTGTTTTTGTAGACCTTATTTGCTGCACATTGTTCTAGCCACGGTTCTTCTTTTCCATCGTAATTGTCAATTAGCTCTTGCAGTCCTTCCACAACTTTTTGATCCCTTAGAAAATTCATACATGTCTGTAAAAATGACTTTAGAATGGATGGATCAACTTCCTTTGATTCAGTAACCTCCTTAGGTTTATTCTTCAATGGAATTAGATATCTTTACACTATTGATGTGTAATCTCTAGGGCTCATAAAATTCTTCTTCGCTTCCATGAAGGTTTCTCTTTTGCATTGTACATCAAACCCATTATTATTTTCTCCAGCTTTCCAGACCCATGCATACTCCATATTATTCTTTCCTTTTTCTTTGTCTTCTCCAGTATTTATACTGCTTCGTGTCACTATGTTGACACTTAGATCTTATTTGCGCAGTTTATCTCTCATAATTTGTATGTTCTGGGCAGGTTGATGATTGCACTTTTCCTAAATTTTATCCAATAATGTAGGACAATCTTCTATTACATGACCAAATGTGTAATAATACTTACAAAATACTACAGAAGGATTCTAACGATCCCTGGAAAATTTCCAGGTCGACCACAATTATAACATATGATCTTTCCATGACCTTGTTCAATGCCTCCTCCATGGCCACACCCCCAGCCTTGGAAACCTCCGCATGCTATTGAAGAACTTGGATCTTCACAACCTTCAACTTTCATTCGGTATGGATGAGGTCTCTGCATAATTATATTATAGTTTCGACAGTTCTTGTCATTATGTCCCATCAAACTATAGAAATTACAGAAAAATTGCTTCGGCGATCGAATGTACTTTTCCAGTAGATGATAGTAGTCCGTGGAGTGTTGGCCTGCAACTTAGCATAAGCTACACCAAAAATTTGGTCCAGTACTTACCTCATGCTTCAATAGACTTGGCATCCCAGTGCCCAAGTAATATATTTAAACATGATATTGATCCTTATGGTGGCCATCTGCTTTACACTTTACGCACCTGAATTATAAGCGCATGTCAGACCGAACCTCCTTTCCATTCTTTAGGTCTTGTAATTCCATATGTAAGCTCACAAACTGGTTCTGGATCTTCTAAGCCTGTATGTTTGTATCTGCTACTGGAAAATATTCTAGTTTCTTCTCAATATTTGACGCTTCTACTTGGGTTTTGATCTTTTGCTGCGACAATGGTAATCTGAGGTATGGAAATAATGCAACTATAAACCATTCCTTGTGCTGCTCATCAGGGATCTCAAAGACGACATGACCTAAAATTTTCTTATAACTTTGATATAATCACCACATAGTTTCAGTGACTAATTTCTTGATCTCTTTGATCTATGTAATACATCGTGATTGTGATTTCATCTTTCTAAATTCAGAATTTAGTGCATGCTTTGTCTCATCCAATGTGGAATTCTAGTTTGTCGGAGAGTACTTCATATATTAGGATAATTCTCTATCATGTAGCGCTATGAATAATTTCACTTTCTTCATATTCTCATCAATGATATTCTATGATCTCCATTTTTCTTTGCAACAAACCAGAACTACTCGGGATCATATGATACTTTGAAAACATACATCGTAGGTGAGTGATCCATGGTAAATGGGGGAGGTGGTGGTGGAGCAAAAATATGGGGATGGGTTGTGATGGGAGTGGAAGGTTGGGAAATTCCATAAGCGCCTTGATGATCTTCAAATTTTATCAACACACTTCTAGGGGTAACAGGGTTGCTTTCTCCATCTTCGCTGTCAGACTCAAAGAATGGAAAGTACTCAGACTCAAGGTAATTATTATGATCTACCCTAAATATCTTAGCACGTCACATAGTTCTGGTTTTCTTTCCTTTGAATATCAATCTAAGTTCATGTGTAGTACACCCTTTTTACACAATAGCATCTTAATCCAAAGCTTCAATTAGTTTAAGTACTTACCTCCCTGGCCTTTGAAAATTTTGCACTCTTATTTGTTATAGGATAAAAATTTATCAATCGTGAACTCAACAATAAAGCCTCCAAGGATACTATCAATCCAATAATCAATGACCCTTGTGATCTCATTATCATTTCTCTTTAGTTTCTTGATCAGTTATGGAGTCCACATAGTAGGCCTATTGTTGAAATGGGTCATTTACTCAGCTATTCTTGATAACCACTCGTACAAATCACTTGCAAATGATGAGAAAAATATCTTGTGTTGATCTGTGAAGATATACTTCTGTAACCGTTGTACAGTAGATATGCACAAATTTCCTTTTTATTGTGCTACAAATTAACACTCTTTCATATCTACCCAATATTGGATTTATTTTAGTCAAATGCCACATCCACATATCCCTCAGTCAGATCTCATACGGGAAATGGAACCATTTTTCAGCTTGATGGGGCCTATAAATAAGTTTATATATGGCTACACGAACCAAAAAAACAACTATTACTGGCCCTTCCAGCAATGATCTGTTGCAGACTGAAGTCTCACCTAAGGAAATATCAGGGGATGCTAGAACTAGGTTTCTGCACCTAGAGGGACAATGGAGTGTTGTTTTAGGGCTTATATTCCTTTCAAAACTTAACAGAGCTTCACAAAACAACCATGTTAATTATAAAGTCATTTTTCAACACTTCTTATTGAACTATATTGTAGACTACATTATTTTACTTTAACAAGCATAAAAAAACATAAATAATGATAAACATGACTTTGCGATGCAATTGTGTATAAAAAAAATTAACTCAATACAAATGATATCAAAATACAGGTAACAAAAACACATAAACAAATAACATAGATATATCTTCAAAGTATTATATTATTACTCAGATCTTCTTAATACAACTGTTTCTGCCCTGCACACTTAGCTGCAGGGGTCTGCACACTCAGATGCAGACTTTCTAAGGTCTTCTCGCACTCAACAGTAGGAGCCTTCCCTTTCCCACAAACAACAAAATAGAGACTAAAAATAAAGTTACATCCAAGTGCATTCTATCATGAGTTATGATATTCATCAAATGGCTAAACTCCTTATATAGTCTTCTCTTTTACAATACCATGGTCTTAAGACCATGGGAAGAGCTTAAGGTATACAAAATTATCCCATCCCTTTACAAAATAAGTGGCTTTGACCCACCCAAAATCCCCTTAGTCTCTAACATAGCTCCACACTACGTGATCCTCTCCTCGATTTGCGGAGTGTTTCCAAAAATATTCAATCAAGGGGTACCTTGTCCAACACAACTTACAACTAGCTCACAGGAAAAGGAAGCCAGGGAAAATACCAACTCGAACACTAATTCAGGCTCTTGAAATATTAATAATTAATTTGAAATTTTGTTATTAAACTATATTAAATTTATTGTTAACTAAAGTACTGTAATTTTTTTTAAAAAAGGATACATTATAAAAATATATATATCTATTTTAATAATGTGTTTTTGAATAAATAAATAAACCAAAGATTTTGAATAACCTCTTTGATATTTAAATTCTATATGTTATAGAATAAAATTTAATACTCTTTAACTAAGAACATGAGGGTTAAGCTACATAGAGACACTAAAACCATACTAAAAAATTTCCAAATACATATGGAATTTTAATAGTTTTATTAGCACATATCGCCTTACTAATTTTATTTGACGTCCACAAACAAGGCATTGTGACTGCTAATAATTTACAAACCAGTTATAATGATGGAGTGATTTTCATTTGAATTAAAACCTACATAAAATGGCAAGAGTTATTGAGCTTGTTATGCGACAGTTAAGGCACAGGGGATTTATATTCCCACCGTTGGATAATCTACTTGCTTAAATTCAACGATCGGCATATACACTCCCTACGCATTAACTTTCACTCAACACGTTGGATATGTCTTGCCTAAATAAAATATTGTATGCAATAAATACATATAACCAGTAAAGACTGAATACCATGAATTTTGAATACAAATATACGAGGTGGCTTTCAGAAATTTGATTGTCAGGGTTTTCACCATCTAGATTTCTAGTATATGGAAAAATCAATGGTCATCGCTCTTTATGGATTACCTCTGCTCATATGCTTTTTTTCACTTTAGGGTGTGTCATGTATCTCTAACATTGTGGAAATTGACATTCATTTGTTGCTTTTCCTTTCCACAATGAAATACATTTTAATTGCACTACTCTATTATATTACCTCAAGCTCTAAGCTAGTTGTGTTTTAATTTGATTGCATTCGAGCATCATTTGGAGAATGGAACTGTGTATCTGCACAACTTCACTTTTTAATATATATTTTTTAGTGAACATAAATTAGGATAAATTATATTTTTGATTATTTATTTACAATATATAAATATAATTAACAACATTTAAAATATTAAAATCATACAAATTACAAATTTCAAAGATATAATTTCAACAATTTCCTATGACATTTAAAACAAAATTCATTGAAATAAATTGACAAATAATTAGAATGCATGATTCAACAACTCTTTAAAATTGGGAGGACGTCATCATGCTTTGACAATAATATTCAACTAATTTTTTAATTTGGAGGGTTTCGTCGATGTCACAATAATATTATTCCAGGATTCCAAGCTGAATACTAAATTTAAATTGATTTGAATATTTAGAAAAAATGTACTCGACTTTTATAGGTTTTGATTTTTTTTTTAATATTTTTCAATCAGTGTGATGAGTATTGAATTAGTATGATGAGTATTACCACAATGCTAATAAGAATGTATTATATACAAATGTTCGGTAATAAAAATTGATAAGCCTACATAATAAGGTGTTTTGTGTGATATATTATTAAAATATATGATGCCCAAAATGATCATTGAAGGTCATGAGTCCAAGCTATATACATCATGTCATTTGAAGTCACGAGCCTAATATCTGTACATCACGTCATTGGTTTGAAGGACACCGATTGTACTATACAATAGTGGTTTGAAAGGAAAGCCTAAAAGTTTTCATATTTTTTGGTGTGTGACTGATAAGGCATGTGAAATCCTAATATGATCTATTTTATCAGTACCAATACCTTCTCATTTCACTCTTATTTTACTATTTAAACTAAAAACGTTTAAAAAAGTATAAACTTTTCACAGTTACATTTCTAAAATTCATGGTGACATGTTAGTTTGTACTTAAGGAGGCCTACATCCTTAAGAGCACTCGGATCATTGCAGTAATAGGGAGGGTGTATAAATCCCTCTCCATCTTTGTGGCTTCCCATTGTTGGACCATATTGTATGGGCCTTCCATTTTCTCCTGTTCCTATTGATGTTGCCTCTGCTAACGTCTCTATCACATGATTGACATAAAAAATACATCAACCTCATTGATAAAATAAAATTAATTTTTATTAAAGAAAAAAATTATTTATAAATATTCAAACATAACATTTAATTTTAAAAAAATCATTAGTGAGCCCAAAACATAGTCATGCACTGAATTTGGTGTGTTGTCAAACATAACCACACTATCAACGATGTGCACATATGTATGACAAATAATTGTTGGTTCACAAATTTATTTTTTCATCGCAGTGAATCAAACTTATGCACCAAGTGTGAGTATAACCTTTTCGCATTGGTACAAAATGTTCAAGTTATCGAACACACCAAGATATATATTTATTTTTAAATATTATTTTTGTGGTGCATTTGGTAAATATAAACACATAGGTGTAATGCACCGACGTACAATTGATAACTTTCTTGATGAGTTTTTATTTATGAAGCACATCGCAAAAATAGTGGTGTGTTATGTTTATGCACCAAAATGTGGTGCACCCTATAAATTTAAGTGTGCAGCGCTAGTGGTGCGAGCCAAACATATTGAGCACACCACAGAGGGATTTTTTTTCAAAAAATAATTGAAATTATAGCTAATTTGAAATTATAATTCACTAAAATTGTTGGGCCAGAATTGTAATCTATGGATAAATTACACTTCCCTAGGTAGGTTTTAGCCTAGAACAACAGGTGAAATACTATACTATCATTTCTCCTAACCTAGAATAGATACACAAAGAGGATTGGAGGCTTATTTGTTTCATTCGCTTCCAAATGGCTCCTTTTTGTCGCTTCCACTACAAATTCAAATTCAAGTGGTTTTTTTAGCTGAATTCTTCCTGCAAGAAATAACACTGAAACAATAGAAGATGCAATAATATAGATATCTATTCAAGCTGGTTAGCTAAATCAGTTAAGCATAAACTACATTCATCAACCAAGATCTTGAAATATGTAAAATCAAAGTAAAAATAGATGCATGTAGGGAAAAACAAGAAGTACTCTTTATTGATGATAGAAGGAGAGGTTACAACCTAGTGACTGATTTGAAGTTACCTTCTAGTAGAGTTACCAAATCTCATCACAGCATAAATCTCTCTAGAAGCATCTCCACAAATCAAACTCTCTATTGAAAATTCTCCAGCATTTCTCTACTCAAATTCTTCCTCTTCAAACACTTAGATTTGTGTTCAATTTATAGATGAACTGTAGGTTGTTTTTAAATCAATAGCATTCAAAAAATAGGAAAGACATGTTTCCATTCATGTATATGTCAAATGGACACTTGGATCTGAAGCTTGACACATGTGAACCCTTCTAGAAGACACTAGCCAAGTGGAGATTCTAGAACAATGAGAATTTTGCTCCGAATGTGACCAACGCACCTTTGAATGTTAGGAAGTGCTCTGAAAAGTAGCCTTGAATGGGGCCACCTGCATATGCAATGCACTTAGGCCCCTTAGAGCCTACGTTGGTGAGCTCTGATATGTTAAATAATAAGCTTCAGACCATGGAAACCCTTTCTTGATGATAGTCTTGTTTGATTTATGTTGTTTCATATCTAAGGGCATATAGAAACTGAGATGATAGGGAATTATAGACCCTTGATCATCGATACTAGAGATGATGCTTAGTTAACCAGGTCATTGGGAATGGTGCCCAAACTGACCTATAACAATTCCCCCCTAAAGCATGAGATCCAAATAATAAGAACATTTGATTGAGATGCTTTACATTGTGATGAGCCTGGAAACAAAGTGGAATGGTCACCTGCATCAATATTAAAATAAATTACATCATGATATATCCTCTATTGATCATAATTGCTGAGGGTAGGCATTCCCGTAGTCAGCACATAAAACAATCTAATAACATGTACATAATTTAGAAAGTCATCTACATTGGAATGTTCCGAAGATGCAGACACGCCTACAGATATAGGCCCATGTTTGGATGACAATCTATATGTAAGGTCACTGTACAAATGATGTGTACAACAATCCTGAAATCACAGCCTGGATGGCTAAAACTAGATCTGGGGTCTTCTTATCTCATTCACTCGATCATTCAGGTACAAGTCTAGCCATGCGAATATATGATTTGTCGTCGAACATGGAAAGACATCATTTGATTACCAGCCAGTAATGTGAGCTGTTAACAAACGCGAGAGAACCACCATTAATGTCAATGGTCCTCAAGGTACAATAGTACATTTCATAAGGTGTGAATAGATGATTTGATGTTGAACGCCAAACAAAATCTTTCGGTCAAAAGTCCAGAAGCGAGGATCTTGTCGATGTTGTAACAAGCCTCATGGTACTGGAATCTGATGTTTCTAAGTGAACTTCCTGGATATTGATTTGTTGTCGACAGGAAGTCACCTTATTGCAAAACTGGAGTTACTAATTTCAGAGACAAGGCTATGACTTGAAATAGGAATTTTCAGGGATGACGGTCATGAAAATGAAGGTTTATGAGTATTGCAGATGGATGAGTTCTTAATCACAGGATGACTTCTCTTGAACATATTGGCAACACTGTGATGAGTTGGAAGTATTGACCCAAAACCGAAGTGAAGGTATGATGAACCATAGGTGTGAATGAACCGTCAAGATGATTACCCAACCCAAACAGTCATGGACATGGAGTGAAAGAAGTGTCATGTTCAAGAGTGACTTGCTACCAAAAAGAAACTTTACTTGCTTTTCCCAAATTTTTCCCGGTCATTTGTCGACCAGTACCTCTTTATTTTTTAACAAGCTTTGGGAGGATAAAATTTTCTTGATCTATAATTCAACCCTTTGGGTGAATAAATTATCGCTATTTAATAATCTAACGAGTCTAGCGATGAATGAAACTCGATTCTTGCCATGATTGACAAGCCCGTCACTATTTTATGTTTTAACGAGCTTAACGAAAGTGATAGCCCAGTCCTTTTTCATATTTAGAGAGTCTGAAAAGAGGACAAAAGAGAACTCCAAAAGTACTTTTTTGTAAATTTGTCTCTTAGATTTGAAAAAGTGTAAATAATATCTGAAAGAACCTCTTTGGTCATGTTTAAGCAAGGTATTCATTTTTCGTAAATAATCCATCTTAGTCTGGAAAAGGGTTAAACTTATACTGAGTAGATTCAATTCATTTACTTTAACGAGCTCGAAATGAAAAGTGCTCGGCAATATTTTCAAATTATCGGAGTCTGAAAAGAGCTGAAAGAAGACTCTAGGGGTTCCTTTTTCGTTGTTATCGAAGCTAGAAAAAGAGATAAAAGTGCGCTTAAAATCCTTTTTCGTTTTGAACAAAGCTTGAAAAACAAGGAGAAAAAGCATGCTTTGTGGTCAAGTCTTTCTTTGAAATAAATCTGCATGACTAACCTGTTCGTCAGTTGTATTTCATGTTTAGAACAACACGAAATGGATTAAAAATACCCGTTTTCATGATAAAAACATAATAAAACTATAGTCATAGCAATAAATTTAACTTGCAAGTAATTAAATTACTATATAAAGCAGTTTCACTATTCACTTTTACCATTCCATAGTTTCCATTTGTATTTTGGAGCTCTGAACCTGATTCTGCCCCCAAACTTCAGTCATCGATTGCGGTCATTTCTATGCACAAATTTCATCGTCGTTTGATCCAGGTTAGTGCCATGAACCTCCTCTTTCTTTCAGTATTCATTTCATTACCATTCCTTGTAGTTTTTTAGGGTTTTAAGGGCCCCTAGGGTAAATTATGCCCAAATTGAGGGCAACACACCCCTAAATATCGAAACCTGTGTCGCATAGCAGGTACAGTGAAGTGTACCTGCATGTGTAATGCACTATCTCAGCCCAGGGAGTGTGTTGGGCGCAGTTGAATTTTTTGGTTTTCATGCTGTGTCCATAATTTTTCTAGTTTTTTGCAATGAATGGTATCTAATGGATCTTATGGTTGATTTTAAGGTTTCCACTAGATTATAGTGATGATTACATGGAGAGAAAGAGAACATGAATAACAAGATATGATTTCCTTGAATGATCTGAGTACTATAAGAGCTTTAAGAGATTGTGGGCTACTTACGTACTTCAAGTTTTCAGGAATGAGGAAACAAATAGAACTCCTAGAATTCCTTGTTCGAGCATGGGATATAGTGATAAAGTAATTTGACATAAAAAATCAAGTGTTTTCCATAACAATTGAGGATGTGTATTTTCTCACAGGTTTTTTGAGGAGAGGTTTGCCCATTTCAGTCATAGGATTTGTCGTTGGAGGAGAAACAGTGAGGGATTATGTTATGCAATATTGCTATCCAGGGTCAAAACCTAGCAAAGATGGAAAAATAAACATCCATAATGTTAGGGATTTGCCTTTGAGGACCATCCTATTCATGATCGCTAAACTAGCTGGCACCGTTACACCCCATGTAGCGAACAGATCATATATGTAGTATGTGCTAGAGTGCTTAGAGCCAACAATATTCAACTAGTCTGAAGCTGTTCTATCTCAGATGAAGGAACAAATGAGTAAAGAAAAGGGAGGGAGGAAGAAAAATTTCAGTTATGTTTCCATCCTTATCTCTTTCGCTTTGGAACGAATTCCACTGATGCAACCACAACATGTAACATTGGATATATCTAGTCCTAGAGATCCTCGAATGAAGATATGGGTAGAAATCATGGGTCGACTTTCATGCCAATCAACTGTTGTGTTCTCAACTGCATTCTTCACCTGGTTCCAGCGACAGATTTTTGCCATCGATGAGTATGCACATGCAGGCGTCAACTTCTGAGGAGATCCAGATCTAGTTTTACCAGAAGGCGCTCAGCGGGGTGCAATAGATAAAATGATTTGACCATGTTTTTTTATTTTTATAAGTTTTATAAAAAAAAAAAATTGTGTTTTTATTTCTTTCCAAGACTAAACTAGATTTTTTTAATGTAATACAGATATTGGTCGCGTTCAACCAGTAGAGGAACCAGAGTGCAAAGTGGATACGCCAGCAAAGAGGGCTGTCTAGAGAGAAGTCCTTCAGGACCTTGATATGGCTGAGACTCTTGCTGAGCTCTAGCAGCACATAGAGGGGTTGACCTTCAGGATTCCAGATTGCCAGATCGAAGAGCTTCCCATGCGACTGCAGCGACACACAATTGGGGTTCCTAGCCATTGGATGCGGTTTCTTCGTAGGATTTCTAGATCTATAACATGTTATCATGAGCACCACTATTTTACTTGTGACTTTTGCATACATTTTGAGGTCAGATGACCAACGTGTATTGGGCACAAATTTTGTAAAAAACCTATAACTATCTATCTATATGTTTTTAGAGTTTTTCCTATGTTTAATGTGCAATCCTATTCAATGATGGGAATGTTTTCTTTACCTATGTCACAAATTTCTGTCTAAAACTTGATTAGCTAATGAATCAGTTAAAGTGTGCATATTTTTGGAAATGTGTTGATATTGAATGAAATCAAAATGTCTCTCGAAAAGTCAAACTCTTAGGAATAATCTAAGAAGTGTTGGATTTCTAACAGAATAAATAATAGTAATTTGTAGTACCACAAGTTGTGAGTCTAACCTTATGATTATGCAGTTAATACCAAATTAAATGGCATCAGAGAGAAGTTCAATCAACACGATATAATCAGCGATATTATTTGTCGATCTACCAATACAAATCCCTTGAAAGCTCAATAACTCGCAGTTCACAGCGAAAATGGCCCACGCTGCAGAGGATAGATTCTGTGTACTATGACTAGCACCATCAACACATCCAACAAATGGTTCTAAAGATTCATTCATCTGTGATGAAATGTAAATCGGATTACTAACGTCAATAAAAATATAAAAAAACAAATTAAGATAGTGAATGCAAATCAACAACATATAAACAATATAATACAAAAAATTACTACGCTCATGATTAAGCATAGTAATGTTTCAAATACAACCCATTTCTAGGTTGTGCGAATGGAATCCCATCGTAATCCACTAACTCGTAGGCACCCTTAGCAAGAACTCTTTTGAAAATATAGGGGCCATGCCATAATGGCTCGAATTTCCCTGTACCTATTACATCAACTTCTTGGTCGTAAATATGGACCAAGTCGCCCTTTGAGAAGATGCGAGGCTAGAAATTTTTTTCATATGGCGCCTTTATACATATCTTATGCGCTTCGTTGGCCAATTGGGCTTCATGACACATTTCATCTAGATGGATGAGGTTAAGGAGACGCGCTTCTTCTTCTGTGGTGTTAGGTAACAAGTCTATCACGAGTTTTAATGATGATATTTCGCATTGGATTGGTAAGATAGCTTCCATACCATATACCAATTGAAAAGGGGTAAATTCGGTCGTGTTTCTCATCGAGGTTCGATACGACCACAAGGTGGAGTACAGGATCAAGTGCCAGTTCCTTTTACAGACTCCTATCATTCGTTGAAGCATTCATTTAAGAATTCCGTTAATAGCCTCAACTTTTCCATTTGATTGTGGATAATAAGGAGTAGAATTATCATGTGACAATCCTAACTTGGCTATCAATTCAGACATCATGTGGCTACAAAAATTCTTCCCATGATCCGTAACTATAGCCTGTGGGACCCCAAACCATGCAATGACGTGATTGAAGAAAAACAATGCAGTTGTTTGTCCTGTTTTATTGAATATAGGCATCGCTTCTGCCCATTTGGTAAAATAGTTGACTGGGAAAATAATATAACTATGCCCCCTAGACGAGGGAGGGTTACAGGTCATGAAATCGATACCCCATTTCGTAAATGGTCCAGAAGAGACAACAAAATGCATTGGCGCTAGCAGTTTGTGGATTTTACGGTCATAAATCTAGCATGCATGAAAACTTCTGAATGCGAGGATACAATCTCGAAAAAAAGTAGGCCAAAAGTAACTGGCGTGGAGTATCTTCTTCACAGTAGCATAACCATATAAATGTCCACCACAAGCCCCAACATGGCAATCATTTAACACTTTTTTGACCTCCTCATGAGTGAGGCACCTCCTCAAAATGGTATCAACACCATGATGATAAAGTGTATCACCGACGATCAGATAGTCTTTGGCTTGGTATCGAATACGTCGCTTATCAGAGCGAGAGGTATTAGGTCGAAATGCTTGGGTTTGGAGATAAATTATGAAATCTCCATACTAGGTATCAGATGATCCGATCGGAAACAGAGACTTGTCTGGAATAGATGGTTCTGACGTAGTTGTAGTACAATCACAGGGAAGGTCACAGAGAAGCTCATCCAAAACTAAAAACTTCTTTGATTTGGATTTGATGAATTCCAAATAAAATTCCTGCAAAATGACAATCCATTTTTAATATTCCCCCCCCCCAGCAATTGACATGATAAGATGTAAGTCATGGGGTTGCAATCCGAAACTATTGTTGTTTTTTGGAGCAGGATATAATGGCGAAATCTTTGGACAGCTTGAACAGCTACCAAGGCGAGATTTTCCACGTATGAGTACTTAACTTCCATATCATTGATATTACGACTCAAATAATAGATTGGATGTTCAATTCCATCTTCTACTTGAACCAAAACCATAGCAATGGCTGTTTTAGCCATGGCAATATATAGGAAATATTAATTTCGATAATTTGGAGGATACATTAATGACGCTCGGACAAGATGGTCCTTGACATCATCAAAAGAAGCTTGTGCAACTTGGTCCCAATGGAAGGGAACCCCCTTTTTCAATAATCGAGTAAATCCTTTATCCATTTTGGCGTAGTTTGGAATGAACCTTCTTAGGAAGTTAGCCTTTCCTTGAATTTTCTGTATCTAAAGTAAGTTTGATGGTGCAAGCAAATCAAGAATGGCTTGTACCTTTAGTGGGTCTATTCGAATTCCTTATTTTGTGAGTACGAATCCAAGCAATCGACCAGAACCAACACAAAGCACACATTTGTGTGGATTGAGGCGTATCTTGTACTGTCGATAGTGTAAGAAAATGGCTCTCAAATGCATCGGGTGCTCAGTTCGTTTTCATGAATGCGCTGGTAAATCATCTAGATATGGTTGAACAATGTGCTTGATGTCGTTGAAAGAATAATTCATTTCTCTCTGAAAAGTTTCCCCAACATTCTTTAAACCAAAAGGAAGTTTCCTGTATGTGAATGTTCCCCAGGGACAGATGAATTTTGTATTATGTTGGTCATATGGGAAAATATTGATTTGATTGTAGCCGAAAAATCCATCTATGAAAGAAAATATTTCACATCCAGCACAATCGTCAATAATATGGTCAATGAAGGGAGTAGGATAGTTGTCTTTTGGACAAGCATGATTAACATCCCGATAATCGACGCACATTCTAATGGTTCCTTGTTTTTTCATAACAGGAACAATATTGGAAACCCACTCTGTTAGCAGAACAGGGTAAATGAAACCAGCACGCAAAATTTTTTCAACTTTTGCTTTGATGGCAGTAGCTTTCTTCTGACGAACAGAATGAAGTCGTTGACGCACCAGTTTGATATCAAGTTGATGCACTAGTTTGACATCAAGATACATATTAATAGTGTGTTCAACTATACTAGTATCTATGCTTGGAATTTCCTCATAAGACCAAGCAAATACGTCATGAAATTTATGAAAAAGAAAGTGATATGAATCAAGTTCTGATGGAGAAAAAGATACACCAACATGAATATTTTCTACAATGCTAGGTTTTTTCAAAATATCGATAGAAATAGTTTCTTCAATATTTGATAAATTTCACTCAGATTCAATTGCATTAATTGGAAAAGAATTCTAAAATAAAGTTTGAATGGATGGGTGATATAGTTCACTGAGATTATTTTCTTCATAATCAGGAAGATGGGAAAGATGATGATAATCTTCCCATGTTTCTCCTTCTTCCATCATTGCTTCCAAATATTTTCATCTGTCAAAATTTTTGAGGAAAATGGATCATATGGAGTACCAAAATCTAATGAACGATCAACCCAAACACTCGGCGACACTAATTTTTTATTTTCCTCCCAAGCCAAATATATTTATTGCTATTGTAGCTCAATAGGGTTGAGCGGTAAAACATCATCCAACATAGAAATATCAGAATCACCCGTACTCTTCCTTAAGCCAGATAGAGTGGAAGAGATCATGTAGCAGGTATCTATACTTGCAATTTCTACCGACGTCATGGGCGGAGGTAATGCAGAGGTTCCCATAAGAGTGGAATCCTTTAAGAGTACTACACCAATGTTCTATATTTATAGTTGGGGTAAGTGAATAGACGGAACGCTTCCAGTTACCTGCGAAGTGGAGGCAAAAAAGGAGAATTGATTAATGACTATGATAGTACCTTTATGAGGAAGGGAACCATTCTAAAATATGTAGAAATAATAGCAGTCATCGCATATACCCATGGTCTTCTGAGTAAAATATTATAGTCAAGGGGTCCTTCAAAACCTCAACATCAATACTTATTGTCTTTCCCCCTAATTCAACTTGTAGGTTATTGATAATACCACAAGGTTTATATGTTCTTCCATCAAAAGCATTCAATGTCGTTGATGAATGCGATAATCATGGCGAACCAAGTGACTTCCAAAAGTTTAGAGACATAATGCGCGTAGATGCTCCCTCATCAATAATAGTGCGATGAACAAGGTGATTGAGAACATTTAATTGGATGGAGAATGCCAATTCCGCTGGTAACTGTGGCACATAGCACATATGATTAAAGACGACAAGATTAGAATCAGTCGGATCAAATCCACCAATGGCCAACAATAAAGCCTTCTTCTGGGAGAAAATTTTTTGTAATACCTCAAGAGCAGACATATATCAAGGGGATTGAGCCAAATCTTCAACTATATTATAATTTTATGCAGCTCTTGCTTGAGGATTATATATCGATTTATGAATTACTCCCTTCGGTAGTTTAATTGTCAATTCAGGAATAACAGGAGGTGGTATTGATTCATTAGATGGATTCATTTTCGAGGTAGTAGGTTGATCAGTGGATGGACTACCATAGTATTTATTCCACGTCGACACAAAAATATCTTGTGAAGGTTTCGTAGTGGATAACATTAACACTTGGGAACTAGGAGCTGGATCTGTAGCAACCAAATTTGTGTCTGGATTTGGAAATGGGTCTGTCAACACAGCTAATGCATGAGAAGTCTTGATGATTTTTGAGACTTCAGCACAGTGAGGAAAATCCCTAACAAAATGTTCCTTGTTACAGATTATGCATGGATAACAAGGTTTCCGTGGTCCTCACAGTTGATCAGATGATTGTTCCTGTGGGTTAGAATTTTTATTTTTCTTTGATTTCCCCTTTTTCTTACTTCCTAGTTGCTTATCACTTTTGCCTTTTTCAAACGAGACGACATTAATTTCAGAAGTAGGAGCAGGATCAGATGTAGTAGTGTTGTGTGTGTTTGTAGTACCTATCAAGCCATCTCTGACATGAGAGTCCTTTATTTTAGGACAAACATTGAAATTACATCGCGGTGCATTTGGAATTTTCTCATAGAGCGTGTCAGACTGAGTATAAATCAAGTCTAAATACTGAGCACGAGAGATAACTTTATCTTCTGTGATGATGCCACCTTTAGCCACATCCTCTTTTATAGATAGTAAAAGGGATTTGATGAACCATTCAGCAAGGATCTGATCGGGAATAAATATCTTAACCATTTTTCGATGGCGACGCCACTCATGAATATGATCTGAAATGTGAGTAGCAATACTCTATTTGAAGTTGGTCAAGAGTTTCATTCCATTTTTTTATCTGATCCATAACTAGAAATGGGTCAAAAAGACAGTAGCTAAGGCATTGAAATTGTCGAAAGGAGTTCTAGGTAATTCAATGTACCATTTAGCTGCCGGACCTATGAGCGTTCGCTGGAAAAGACGTAATCTTACAGAATCATCATTTAAGGAATTTGATGAAGACCATAAATGATAAGTCATAACATGAGTTGATGGATCTTATCTAGGGTTTCCATTGAATTTAGGAATGGCGGAGTGTAGTTTATGTGGTATCACTGGCCACCAAGGAGCATAATTGATAGGATCATTAGTTAACCGGTTTAAATCTGGTACTTCCAAGGTTGCAACAAAAGGCAATTATCTATTAAGGTCAGGTTGAGCATAACTAGGATAAGAAGAAATTTCTTGGCCAATAGGTCTCTGAGCACCAACATATGGGATTTGATGTTGTTAACCCATATAAGGATTGTTTTTCATGGAAAATTCTTGAGATTTACTTTGACCAAAACCTGGATATGGTACTTGTTGATATGAAGTTTGAGGAATTTGTGCCTGTGGCTACCAAGGATTATGTCCACCAATGTTATAACCCAAATTAGTATAAGTTGGATTTGGTTGATATGTACAACTAGATTGCGTTTGTGACACCGCATAAAATGGCACACCAGATTGTGAATAAATGATCCCTGATACAGGTTGTTGTAAATTAACCAAAGGATTTTGAGTCTGTGGATCCAACATTTGATGATATTGAGTTGAAGAGCTCACCTGATAAGGTTGATGTACAATATTTTTATTCTGTAATAGGGGTATAGATGTATTAACAAGTGGTATTGAAGTGGGTGTAACAGGTTGAATTGGTTGATACGATTGGACAACTATTTGTGGTTGGATAGGTAGAGTGGGCTGCCATTGACAAACATTCATGTCAACATTAGTTTGACCAAAATGTGATTGAGTACTATCGTATTGGGTGACCATAGGTTTCCCCTAGCATAAGGAGGATAATAAGATGAGAAATAATTTTCCCTGAATGCTAGGAGTCCAGTCGATATGGTACTTAAATAAATTGACCCATAAGGACTGACTTGATATTGCCCCGATGATGGATGTAATGATTCAAGTCATTCAGTATTGACTGTAGGACTGCTAGTTAAAAAACCAGATGATGACATTGGTAATGACCATGGTCTTGAAGATTGACCAGAGAAAGTGCCAAAAAATTATTTGTAGCATGTTGGGACTGAAGGGCCACCATGCAAATATGACTCTGGTGAGGTGGTGAACATCGACGGAGTAGCGAGGGTTGGAGCTAACGTAATTAAACCAGGAGGAAGAAATTCACCCTCAGGCCCAAATATATTTCAGATGGTTGACTATGTGATATAGGAGTTTCAGTGGCTACAAATATTTGTGGAGTGACCAAGGTAGGAACAACTTCCGGTTGTTCAGGATTCAGATTTTCTGGCAAAGAAGAGATAGGATCTGGATCAATTTGTGATTGAACAACTTTGGGTCCCGGAGGTATGGTCTCAGCGATTGAATGGATCGTGACCACAGGTAGTTGTGAAGACTCAGTTTTGACAACATTAAATGAACCGAGATGTGTGGAAACAATTTGAGCTAACTCTGGTTTAAATTATGATGTCTTGCAATAGGTACGAATTGTACTTGATTCAACAGATCATGATCTCCTTCGCCTACCAAAAGTAACTTATGGTGGTAAAGGTGGTTTTAAAGCTAATCTACGTGAACAATGGGGGTTAGGATTTTTTTCTTCCATGATTATTGATTTATTTTATCCAAAAACAAATAAACAAAAAGAGGGTAATGCTAGGAAAAAGGGTTTACCAAGAAACTATGAACTACAGAATAGCTCCTGGCGAACCAAGAAGTACGGGCAGGTAATCTCCCTGAATTTTGTGTTCAGTGTACCACAATTTTAGGGTGGCCGACTCGGTTCACTATGGATGGATAGAACCTAAACTTTGTCCTCCAAAATATACCTGAAGGTACGTGGAGGCCCAAGTCTGTATTAGCACTTTCTGATGCGAAACTACACAGTGAGAGCACCCCTTTATACTTATCGTACTGTAACAACGCTCGATATACCTGAGAGTACATGGACAAGCTATGATATACTTATGTACCTGTAGTGAGGTATCACACTCAGAATCTATCACAGACAAGTTAATGACAACTACTATGTTTTACGACACTGGAACACGTCTCTAGCCTAGACCTTCTAAATGTTATCGTTAATGTTCAAAAGCGTTGTTAAGTAAATTGAGATTTATTTTATCTTGATCTTGCTTAACAATTTTCCTTTCAGGTTCACCACGATGATGTATATAAAATTCCTAAAATGCAGCTAAGAATGATAAAATAACTTTCACTTTCAGCTTTTTCAATGAAGAACCTAGCTACTAAGGTAAGAGAACGCTATATTTTTGGAAAGAGAGAAAATAATTTGTGAGAAAAAAAATCAATGAACAAGAACAAAATCAATGAATCACAAACTAAATGGAGATTTCCTAATGTTCCTTTTACAAAAAACACACATTCCTACATGCAAATGCAAGTTTTTCTTTTCAGTTTCCTTAATGTTATGAATGCAGAAAAGAAACTAGGTGCACTAGATCAATAATCAAAATGATTTTTACTTTCGAGAAACGAAAAATAAAAACAACAATTTCTCTTCTGAAGGAAAAATGAGGACTTCAACAACAATTTCTCCTATCAAGGAAATGAATATTTTATGACAATTTCCTATTTTGAAAGCAAACGATTCTTAATGCGACCATAAAAAGTACTTTGAAATCAACTTGTCAATGATAATGAAAAAAAATTTCAAGCAACATTGAACAAATTTTCAGTCAAAGGAGAAGAAGTATATAGAGTTACTGGTCAATTGAGCATCAAAATTTTCAGAACATAGCAGCAAAAAAAACTGAAGCAAAGTACAAAGTCAGACTCAAGGGAATTTGGTCCCTTTCAGGAGCCAACGCAGTCTCCAAGGGGAGACAGTGCTCTGCAATGCATGCTTGGAAGGGAGACAGTGCTCTGCAAAGAATTATGCCCTGACTAAGGGTGCATTGGGTGTAGTAAAAAAATAAAAAGTTATTTTTTGGCTCACTAACTTTGCAAATTAAGCTCTGAAAAATTCTAATATTTATGTGAAACAACTACTGGGTGGATTTAGAAATAAAATCAGAGACTAAAACACCTAGAAACAAGAGAAGCTCTCCCCAGTGGAGTCGGCAATTTGTTGGGCCAGAATTGTAATCTACGGATAAATTACGCTTCCCTAGGAAGGTGTTAGCCTAGAACAACAGGTGAAAGACTATACTACCATTTCTCCTAACTCAAAACAGATACACAGAGAGGATTGGAAGCTTACTTGTTTCAGTCGCTTCCAAATGGCTCCTTTTTGTCGTTTCCACTACAGCTTCAAATTCAAGCAGTTTTGTTGGCTGAATGCTTCCTGCAAGAAATAACACTGAAACAATATAAGATGCAATAATATAGATATCTATTCAAGCTAGTTAGCTAAATCAGTTAAGCATAAACTAAATTCATCAACCAAGATCTTGAAATATGGAAAATCAAAGTAAACATGGATGAATGTAGGTAAAAACAAGAAGTACTCTTTATTGATGATAGAAGGAGAGGTTACAACCTAGTGACTAATTTGAGGTGACCTTCTAGCAGAGTTCCCAAGTATCATCACAGCATAAATCTCTCTAGCAGTAGCTCCACAAACCAAACTCTCTATTGAAAATTCTCCAGCATTTCTCTACTCAAATTCTTCCTCTTCAAACACTTAGATCTGTGTTCAATTTATAGATGAACTGTATGTTGTTTTGCAATCAATAGCATTCCAAAAATAGGCAAGACATGTTTCCAGTTATGTATATGTCAAATGGACACTTGGATCCAAATCTTAACACATGTGAACCCTTCTAGAAGACACTAGCCAAGTGGAGATTCTGGAACAATGAGAATTTTGGTCCCAATGTGACCAACGCACCTTTGAATGTCGGGAAGTGCTCTGCAGAGCAGCTTTGAATGGGGCTACCTGCATATGCAATGCACTTAGACCCCTTAGACTATGTGTTGGTGAGCTCTCATATTTTAAATAATAATCTTCAAACCATGGAAACCCTTGCTTGATGAAAGTCTTGTTTGATTTATGTTGTTTCTTGTCTTAGGGCATATAGCAACTGAGATGATAGGGAATGATAGACCCTTGATCATCGGTCCTAGAGATGATGCCTAGTTAACCGAGTCATTGGGAATGGTGCCCAAATTGACTTACAACAAAAATATTAAATTAGATAATAATATAGATATTACCTGAACATTTGGTCGCCACAGAGGCATTTTTTATAGTAATGGAGAAAAACAAAGATTAGCATGGTTTGAAAAAAATGGAAATTCGGGGAGTGAGAACAGTATAAAATGATGGTGAGAAAGAGAAGCATAGATTTCAAGGTTATTTCATGAGGAAAGAGTGGCATCGGTGCTTTAGAGCTCTCCAAAACTTTAGATGGTAAAACTGAAATTTAAGATCGAGAGATTTTTTTTATTTACCCCTCACCTGATGCATTACGATAACTGCACCGGTGCGGAAGATATCCAAGAGAACTTCACTTTTTTTAAAATTAAAAATATATACCAGTTATCTTGGTAAGACACCCCAGGGCATTATAATATAGGTACCCCCCTGGTGCTTTGTTTGACTATAGCACCACTCTTTTTTTTTTTAATTAAAAACTTCCTAGTAGTACTCTTTAGAAGACACCTTGGGGAATTTTAGTACATTTACTACACCGGTGAATCATTGAAATATAACACCTGTTGGCTTGAGGGGTCCTGACCCATGTTAATATTTTATTGTGCAACCAAAAAAACCTCCAAGTACTTGCACTTTCGAAAATGACCTGCTTGCGCAGATCAAAGTCTCACCTGAAGCAGTATGGGGGGTTGCTGGAACCAGGCTTTTGCACCTTGAGGAAGAAATTGATGTGGTGGCCCTAAAAAAGTTTATAATAGAAATTTTTGCATACTATAAGCAGATGTACACATATATAGATCCACACTTATTAGATCAGCTCTGTCACTACCACAGATAAGGTGCATAACAAATAAAAAACATCACAGATCAACTTTGTTGCAGATACATATAACCGAATCAAATCTTTGCAATTCACAGAGTATAGATTCACGTGCCATAACTTAAACAGATATATTCATATACTTAACAATCAATAGATTTTCAGGCATAAAGGATATATTTACTCGCGTGGCTACAACTGATTATAACACAAGAAAATCGATCTCAAATAAATAAGCAGTAATAAGATAACTCAGATATCAAACACATAACAAATTTGGTTTTAAAAAATAGTCTTTGTATTAGATCCAAGAAGTTCAGTATAGTCATAATTTCCCTCAAAATTACCCTTCCACACACAAAACCAGTGGAGTCCGCACACAACCAGGACTATTTCTCTGCGCACATAACCGGAAAGAGCCTTTCTACCTAACCCAAACTGAAAACCTTTACAAAAATGTATCACATAAGCATGAATCACTTAATTATATATTAAATTACTACTTACTATCTTACTAGACTCAATATATCTATATTTATATCCCTTCAACACATAAATACTATGGTCTCAAACCACTATTTGAGGTAACAATTTTCCATTAATAACGAATTACATAAAAGAGGGACTTTGATCAATCCCAAAGACCCTTCTACCTTTCCATGCAGTGCGCATAACCAAAATATATACAAAAAGTGATCAAAATTTACACTAGGGGACCCCGGTCAATAGGCACCCAACACAAACTCATGACTCGTCCCAATTCACTGTGGGGTAGGATCCTTCATCTTTTCTTTGACCACAACAATAGAGGTTTTCAATGGAAAAACCACCTCAAGGCTCTATACAATAGCTCCATGTGCTTCATTGACAAGATTTTCTATTGTTAGACCTTCAGTGGAAATATCAATACTTCTTTGGATTTTTTGAAGGGTATTCAACATGCCATAAAGTGTCTATGACAATTTTAGAGCCTTCTCAACCCACAACTGCATCCATGCTTCTAGCAATTTCTCTTTGTGATGCAGATCCTAGATCTCTGTCTAAATCACTCGACCCTCCTGTAGGTGAGCAGGGCACTGGGAAATCACTAACATAGGTGCTAACATCCGGATATCCGCGAATTTTTTCTCTTCGATCCACAATTCATTTCCCATCTCCTGTACCAATGAGTCATTCTAAGCTGAAGTATATACACCCATGGCCTCATCCAATAATTGATAATTCTATTAAACTGAAGCAACTATGCTCTCTGTAGTTGTTTTAACTTTGACGACCCTTTGAGTTTTGACTTCTGGAGGAGTCTCTGGCTGTAGCTTCATCTACAAGTCTGTGATTTTGTGCTTAAAATAAATGTGAAAAATCTGAATCTATGCTTGTGAGACCTTCAGTGCAATGTCTAGCCCTTATAATTTCTCTATTGGCACGGATGTGGTACTGACTGATGGCACGTTGCTGCAAAATTGGTTTATTTTTTCTTCTAGAGCAGTGCACTAAGCCCCTGCTACACGACATGCTTCCTTTGTGCTCTGCTATTTTTTTTGAGCTTCAAAAACCTGCTGCTGTGACTCTACAGTAGTGTGGTGGGCACAGGATCCTTAGAACTGGAGCTCATCCACAATCATGTTTTGGATCATGTGTAACTTCCCTACAGGTAGAAGATACAAGTCAACATTTATATCACCATAACCTTGTAGCTACTCGTGTCGACTTTCTAATTCTATATGGATGGTTTGCTCATGGATTTGAATGAGATGAGTCTCCCCTGTTTTAGGTAATACCGTGTTGAGTGGCTTCGCGTTGGTTGTAGGCACGCTTTCTTCCATCTCGCTCGCTTGTGCTACGCTCGCTTGAACTTTGAGCTCCTCAATTTTTCTTTACACCCCATCGAGCGCAACCTTGTAATGCACTTCCAATTCTATCCACATGTCCTCATTGTTTTCATGCCTTTGTTACATGTCTCATTTAAATCATCCTTGGTCAGCATCAAATATTCATCTCAGGTAGATTTGGAGCCTTTGTGATTCTTTCTTGGACCTCCAATGGCCTAAGAGTTGTGCTTTGTCCCCTTGGAAGTATGGACTTCCACTTGCTCCATTGTGTGACACTTGGTCTCCTTAGGCCCATCAGCATTCTTCTAAGGTGCAGTGTCTATGTCAAGGTTAATTGTTTTGCTGGTGGTAGTTGGCGTGGGATCGACTCTAGTTATTTTCTCATATTTTTGGGTACCGGTACGAGACTTGGTGGGCATCTTTGGAATAGAAGTTGATGCACCTCCCATGGTGCGTGGTTCCAACCAAGTTGGAAACCACTCTGTAGTGATGCACATAAAATTATCCTCAGTGACGAGATAAGGAAACTCGTACTAGATACCTTATACGACGCCCTTCACGCGGATGTGAATTTTGTGAAATATTGCTTTAAAATAAGGTACTAGCTTGCACTTCTCATACAATGTTGGATACAACCTCAACTTTTCTTGAAATAGGAAGGCATCAAATAGGATCCAATTTTTTTTTTCCTCCATGAAGCTCACAGGGATGGAGGAATTCCATAGAATGACATATAGCGCGACTTCACATATCTGCAGTTCTATTTCTAAAAATTGGGTCTCATCTAATGTTATCCAACTGATCAATTCTATCAACATAAAGAGCCAAGAATAGTAGAATTCTGGCCCTCTTATTGCACCTTGAACATTCTCTAGAAACTCCTTACACAAATATTGTGCCCAATTTTAAATGGCGTCCTTCTCACATTGTCCTGCAAGTGTAATTACTTGTGCAAGGACTTCTTTAGGCCTGCATTTCCTCATCATCTTGCATGCTAATATAAGTGTCCCAAATTGTATGGCTGGATCGTTATTTTCACTCACCACAAATCCTTGACTACGGCACAATACCTGTTAGGTATCCTTGATCTTTCCTACCACCTTTTTCTCCTAACCTTTACCTCCAAAATTTTCCATGGGATTCGCACCTTGATCAGGAAGGTCAGTGATATGATGGATCAGTGCGAAATTAATAAGTACACACTCTCCCAACCACAAAGTTTCATCATGTACCAGTGCGAGCAACTACCACACACATATTTCATTGACATGGCTGTGCCCGAAATGTGGAACCTATAGTAAATTTAAGAGACCTGCCTTGTGCAGGCCCAACACCCAGCGCTTCGGCTCTACATGCACAATGTCCCCCTCATAAGGTAATAGGTCTAGGTATCATTCGGGTGCAAGCTCAAGGAACTTATTGACATCCGTGAGGTCCCAATACTACATCCTAAATAGTATCACCTTAGCAAACATATCGCCTTCTAGCAGGAAATTTTGTGGGATCAAAGGCATATTAATGTATGCCCGCAGTTTTTCAAGGTCCTTCATAACCTTGACTGATGCCTTGTGCGGTGTGACATAGGTCTGCAACCATGAGATGGGGGTCACTTCGACCACATGTTCATCCTCCATGATCATCTCAGGAATATTATACATAGGTTTTTTTTAGCACTCAACTGTAGTGGAGCGCAGTTTCGGGGTCTTCTCTCTTGAGGATTTGTGGGACCCTGAGGTATGTCGCTTATTTATCTTTGCTGGTGCAGGTGTGTCAGTGAATAGCACAGTGGGATCCTCTTTAGGGCATGTAGATATCATACTTAGAGGGATAATGTAACCTATACCTCTACGGTGCAACTCTTCCTCAAACCCAGGATCCATACTAGACATAGACAATGAGTAGATTTCAGAAATCATAGAACATAAGGAAGAAAATCCATACAAAAATAAAAGGGAAATAATGCGACCCCTTAGGTCATATTTATAGCTTTTTCATGTCTTGAATGGTCCCTTATGTATTAATGTGTCTCCATATATGACAAAACAGTTCCAAATGTGGTAAAATCTCCTCATTAAATGAAACTTAGATGCTCCCCTAAACGGTAATAAAACTGTCTTTTCCATATTTACTATTCCAATGGCTAGATTTTGGCACATATGCGACCTATTAAACCTCCATGCATGAATTTCACCTGTCTACGCATCCTCCATCTCTTCTACGCAGATCCAATACTATGGCCATATAGTCATTTGGTGCGCGGAGGGAGAGGGTCATCCCTATATGGTTTCAATCGACTTCCATTGAAATACCCTAGAAGATATTTTCCACTCAACATGGCCAGGTATATTTCACCTCCATCAGTAATTTCCATAACAATATATGGCCCTAGCCAATGCATTTTGAACTTCCCTAGGTGGCATGCAAACTTGTTGTCATACAACATGACCAAATCGTCTTCCATAAAGACCTTTTGTCGGATATGCCTATCATGCCATGCATTTTCACACACATTATGTACTTGCTGATGGAAATTTGCAATAAAGAGATATTATTCGAGAGAAACCAACTACAACAACCGTTCCTACGTAATATCCACCTCTACCATATTTGTGAATGTTGCAATGTGCAGACTAGGAAAAATGTAATCCACTAACAACACAGCTTCTTACCCATACACCATTCCGAATGGTGTCTTTCCTATCAACTTCTTACATGTGGTTTGATATGCCAAGAGAACTATGGGTACGCACACATCCCAATCGTTTAGTATTGAAAATATTAGTAAGCGCAGTCTCCAATATCTCATTGAAATTGTCCATGACACCATTTTCCTGTGGGTGATATGGAGTGCTCTTCTGATGATGAATCTATAATTATTCTATCAACACTTCAATGGTTTCATTCACAAAGTGCATACATTGATCACTTATTATAATCTTAGGGCATCCAAAGTGAGTTACAATATTCTAAAAAATGAAGTGTGCAGTTATGTCCCCACTACAATCCGTTATTGGCTTAGCTTTATCCCATCTAGTTACACAATCTATCATAGTGATTATGTAATGTGAACCAGTCTTATTTCTTGGAGGGTTAATAGGCCTAAAAAATTCTATGGCCCATTTATCAAATGCTTGTAGTGCCACCTGTGGATGTAGAGGAATATCATATCTACATGATGGCTTTCCTATCCTATGGCATACATGGCATGCACAGAAATTCACCTAGGCATCATTTTTCAATGTGGGCCACCATAACCTAGCTCAAAAAATATTTTGTTTAGTTTTCTTCCCTGTGTATTGACCACTAGAAACCCCTCCATGACCTTCATCTAAGATGTCACATCTCTCAATCTCCAAGACACATATTCGCAGAAATTATTCTGCACCTATCTTGTACAACTCGAAAGCAATAATAGTAAAGTCTACCAGGCATGCCACAAGCTCTTTCTTCTGTTGCAATATATATTACTCTGGTGCATGTCCAATAGTTAGGAACTGAATAATATCAAGGAAATGATCGTCAACTACTTTGATCACAAACAACTACGCATCTGGTAATCCATCTTACAATCTAGTAGGTTCTTCGCCATTCTCAATGCATGGTAGATGGTCTAGCCTAGCATTCAGTCTTCCTAGTTTCACAATTATCTCAAAATAATACTCCTGGAATAGTAACAACCACCTATAGATCTTCCTGTTATTGTGAATTCTAATCGCAAGTGTACGAAAAAATCTCACTTTAGCTGTGCATAACAAACAACCCTAACATCAAATATGGTCATCAATTTACTTATATCTATAGTTAGTGATTAGAATAAATGCTACAGAAATCCAGATCTATGCAGTTAAAGACATTAAACAGCAAATAATAAGCAAGAGTTTCTCCACGCATCCAATGAACAAGACAAGAATTTTTAAAGAATGTTTTGTATTATGACACCTGGGAAGGGAACATAGAAATATGTTACTAGTCCCCCTAAATGGGATGGGTTCTTGTATGTCTTCAGAACATCATATATAAGATCTCTCTCTCTTGATGGTGCAGAAAACCCGGACAAAAATGGAACTCAAGGGGAGTTCAGAAGAAAAAAGTAGAAAAATAGATAATGTTGGAGGATCAAAGTTAGACCAAAAGTATAGATCTAGAGTGATCTTTAGGCAACAAAAGGTAGTGGATGGATGGAAAAATCCTTCTATTTATCACAAAATATTGAGTTAGTCTAGATATTGGTGCATAAAAAAAATATTATTAACCAAATCATGATACAAATATTATGGAATATTTAATTATTTTTGTTGGAGGGAAAAAGAAATTTAATTTGGTCAAATACCTTTTATACTGAATAATAAATAAATAAATTATTTATTTATTATTTTAAGAATTTTTTTGAGTAATAATTAAATAAATAGTGATTTATTTAATTATTTATAAATGATTTAGTCAAATTTAACAAGGAATATATTTAAATAATGTTTTAAATAATTTTTCCTAGAAAATAGTAAGATAAATAATGATTTATCTAATTAATTTTGCTTTTTTGGGTTAAATATGATCAGGAATACTAATTAAATTGTGTTTTAATTAATTATCCCTTGAGGAAAATCAAACAAATAAGGATTTATTAAATTATTCCTCATGGGGTTTCTTGTGTAGACCAGAAACAACTTAATAAATTATGGATTATTAAGTTATTTTTCATAGTCAAAGCAATTTTACTATGGTAAAATTGATCTTACATGGTGTAATTTGGTCCATCTAATAGTAACAGGTTAGATGACCAAAAATTGGTGTAACAGATTGCCCCCGAACATGCAAGCATTAGGAGCTAATCGTATGAATGAAGTATGTTGTAAGAACTCAATCACTAGACACCGAAGGGGGAGTCAGAGAGAGAGAGATATAAGGTAGACTAAAGCATGAGAGGACAAGACCCTAAGGAGGAAAAAATTACAGGTGTTACAAGTCTCTTTTATGAGTGAGTACCTGTTCTGCATGAGGTGGGGGAGGCATACCTATGCCCGCCGAGATAAAAAAGTAAAAAGAATGATGCGTCCAACAAAAAAGCGACTAAACTATATAGGACATGCTAGCATAAACATGGGCCAGGTAAAACATGATATTGGATCCCACATACATACTGTGCCTGGGACAACAACCAGGACTTATAAAATAATATCTAACTACACGAGATATAAGTACAACCAAATAGGCCCTGTAAAATAGTAAAGGGCTCTAAAAATATGATGGATACATGAAAAATAAAAAGGCGTTGCAAATAGCTGAGGCCGAAACCATCAATTCTATTGAGTTGCATCCAAGGTTGTAGTATAGAAGTCATCCAGGCATGTGGGGTGCTACCTGAAGGGCCACCCCATCATGAGTCCTGAAACATCTCACACATACCCTGGAATCGCTGGTACAATATGTTGCATCATTGAACCATTGATTATACGGATCTCAATCATGCCATGCAGGGCTAGAACTGAGAAAAAATCAAGTCAAAGGGAAATAAAGGGTCCCTTTGCCTGATCCGAGGCACCGAACAAGAGTGGAAGTTGGAACCAAGGTACACTGCCCTCTAGACCTTCCTTCTGGAATGAATAAGGTAATGTTGACAGAAGGAGGTCTTCCATAGGTGAGGCAATTAGGGATCCTCAACTAAGGCACAAGGGATAATAGTATAGTGACAGATAGACTAGCACCATGGATAATGGTGGAATGGGGGTACTAAGTAGCGGGCTGATGACTTCCCTTGCTAGAGAATAAAGGGCATCGATGACTTGGAAGCTACTGACTTGACACTAGAGGGGATAGGGGACAGTATGACTAAAGGCAAAAATGTGTGACACGAGAGAGGAACAAAGAAATGAAGGATGGAGGACAGTGGGAGGATACAAAGGGACTCGACACTGACTCCATGGATGCGATAATGACTCAACTCAGATGCTCTAAACAAGGGTGAATCGATGATGCTATCATATAGAAAAGGCCTGATGGGGACCATAAAAACATGAGCACAAGATGGGTACTCACGACGACAATTGACACGAGTGTGGAAAAGTATGAAGGTAAGGTGGTGCCCCAAGTGCAAGTGTTGCAAGTAAAGAAATTTGATTTTGAGGAGCGGTGAAGTGACCCTTCTTGGAAAAATGTGTCCATGTCAAGTATCAAATAAAAAAAAGGAAAGGATATCCATTTGAGAGCTCAGTGAGAGATTTCCAACGATGCTAACAGTTTTTCAAACTAAGCTACGGTTTGGTCATAGCTGGTGAAAGAAAAATCTAGGGTTTCTCTTTTAATAAGGCATTTTCCATCCAATTTGATTCATTTTCAAGTGTAGTTGTGGTGAATGTAGAGAGGCAAAAAGGCCCTAAATCTTGAGGCGATCGTAGCAGACAAACTGACCATTGGAATCAAGATCCTTCAATTGCAATTAAGAGGCCTACCATACTCTTTCCATTTAGTGGATTAAATTTTTAGTTTTGGCACCCAGAGCTCATGAACAGACTAGGTCGCACTTTTTGGGGTTTTTTATGTGACCTGAGTAGCAGGTATTGGCCAGAAAATTGCGACCTGTCCCAGGAAATGACTTGAAAAGTGTGACCTGCTAGAGAAAGGGAGTTTCAGTGATTTTTTTGGTTGAGAGCTGGGATTTTTATGGTTGAAGGGAATAGGTGACCCCAAGCATGCTATGGTCATGCCAAATGTATTTATAAAAGTGGAATATAAACACATTTTTCTGATGTGGTTTTCCATTTGTTTACATTATGGTTATATTCTAAGGGAAGAATGGATAGATGCAGTTTGAGAAAAGGAATGGAGGATTACCAATATCTTTTGGTACTGCATATATGAAGAAAATCCATGAAATTTCTTGGTTCGCATACATGGTGTCACTATCCCAAAGAGTAGATTTGGATATAATGAACTGGTGCTCACCTAGAAAATGCACAGGTTGTTCAACAACAATGTCTAAGAGACTGGGTTGTTGATGTAATATGAAGGAATGATGAAGTGGATCACCCCTAGAGTGATATGAAGTGATATGGAACTCTAGCGGTTCTTCTAAATGGGGAAGAATAATGGTACTAGAGCTAACACAACCAGATGCACTAGGAGGGTTGTGGAGAATTGCTTCTCCTCGACTCTCAAATATAGGTTCCCCCTTACCCAAAAATTTGGTGTCAATGTAATGGCCACAAGGTGTATGTGGTTCAAATGCATGGGTTTTATCTAAAGGGGGATAGATAAAGTCAGGGGTGGTGATTGATTCCATATTGTCGTCATCGCAATAGAATATGGGGTGATTGGTGGAAGAATGATCACGTGGTGCGGTGATGCTACCTGACTCATTATCATGAGAAAAGAGGTTCACATGTGCATCGTCACAGAGGGTGATGGAATAACAAGTATATGAAAGATCCACCGATGTTTAGCCCAGGGTGATCGCTGAAGGGAGGTTAGGTGAAACAGAAGGGGAAGCCCTGGAGGGGTCTTCCACCATGGATCTCATAGATGATGACAGGTAGAGGATAGCGGTCAAAGAATCCGTCACCAGGAGCGGGAATTTCAATGGGAGTGGATGGTCCTCTTGTTCTCCTAAAGCATAACGTGCAAGTAAAGGAGAGGCAAATTCATGGTGGTCAGCCTCGTATTGGCGAACTATGTCCAAAGAGGTGCGGTAGTCTACAAGGTGGGGACAAAGGTGGGTATAATGGCCATGGATATCACACAAAGAAAAGAGGTGGTTGGTGTGCATAGTCTTGGGTTTCTTGGCTGTAGTCGGTAAAGTAATAGGAGCTTTAGGGACCTTAGACTCAGGAAATGCGACATTTCCCATGGGCTTGATACGAGGCAATTCAAGACAATTATGGGTGACATGACTGAAAACGTCACAAAAAGCACACGGAGGGGTAAGATTTGGAGGCTAAGGAGGAGCAGGGGTTGTTTGGGCAGCATTTTCCTTAGGTGCCCTTTTGTGGGATCTCCCCCCCTCACTCGAGGCTTTCACAATAGGATTAGGTTCCTGTTGAGGTGGTTGAGGCACATAAGCAAAGGGAGGGGTCATGGAGACCAGTTGGACTGGGTCAAAGCAGTGTAAGGTTTGTGCTGACCAGGTGGGATAGTGGTTAGGGGATAAATGTACTAGAATGGGATCTCTAGGGTCATGTTAGGAAGAGACAAGGTAGCCATAATAGGTGCGGAAAATACTCTAGGAGGGGGAGCAAGAAACGATATCTGAACAGAGGGGTAATGGCAAGGTGGGACAGCTCCGAGATGGTTAAGACCAAGGGGAACCATTCAAGGGGGATAGAGAGGATCATGGAAACTAGCTATAAATGAGGGGCCTTGAGGAGGAGGTCCTAAAGGCTGAGTCGAATTACTAGGAGCAGGTTTCAGAGGGCGAGGCTGCTAACTAGTTGAACCAGTCCATTTAAGGTCTGACTGAGATGATTGCATCATCCAAAGATTTGATGAGCTAGGGTCAGAGATGAGAGAGGGGAGACTAGGGAATGAACCAAGAAAAGAGGAATATTTATAGACTTCGGGTGAAACACTAGTCAGAGGTTCAACTATTTATTTATTGGCCATCGAAGAGGTAATGGACTCTGGAGAGGTACAGGACTTTGATTCGTAATATGTCAAATGATCGATGGTGATGATCTTCTGTTATGAGCAAGTCACATCTTACGGTGGACCATAGATGGGAAAACAGACATCGCATAAGTGTAGCTATGACCCAATAGAATGTTGTAGTCTAAGGGGGCATCAATGACTTCAACGTCAACATAAACAGTTTTTCCCGCAAGAGTAATAGGAAAATCGTGGAACATGCCAAGGGGATGGGAAGAGTGGCCATCCCATGCAAGGAGGGTGATAGTGGAAAGGTATAACTCAAGAGATCTTGAGCTGATTCCAAATACAAGCAGACATCACACAGGTGGATGCCCTTTCATCAATGTTACAATGGGAGATGTTGGCATTCCTGATATTGACTGGGATTTGGAAGGTGATGTATGAAGGAAGGGGGGAATGTTATGAATTGTCAATGTAGAAGAAAATAAAACAATCATCGAAGGATCCACAACACCCATCACAGTTAGTAGATATTTTCGTTATGAAGGGCACGACTGGAGGACTTCCAACGTTGACATGCTGGCAGGGGATTGCACCAAGTCATCTACTATATTGTAGGAGTGGGAAGCTTTACCCGAAGCAGTGTTTTGGAATAATTTCCCCTTGGGGATCTTCGTATGAACCTCTTTCTTACGCTGAGGGATCAGTAAAGGACTAGTGGGTGTAGAAAGAGGCTCTGTGGGACCTAAAGATGGGGGTGTTAGCGCTCAAATCTACCTTAGGCTGAAATAAGGTAAGACTCAAGGCAACATCAAACCACGCTCAGCCTCGTAGCTAGCCCTATGAGGACAGGAGAGGGCTATCTCCGGGTCTATCTCGGCAAAAGGTTTTCAAAAGGGGTTGAGATGACCTAAATGTGAAACTGATTTTAGGCTAGTAAATAGATATGAATGTGGTTTTTAATAAATGACGGGGTTTTCTGGGCTGTATGGGGCAAAGACAGCAAGAGCAGAGATTTAATCAAAGGCACAGATTACTCCATAAGGCAAGATAGGAGTGAAGTTTAACAATTAAATTTGAAATAATGTGGAATGTAAAGACTGTTGAAGCAAATTGAAAAGGGCATTAAACAATGAATCCTTTCCAACAGAAGAAAAAACATAAAACATGAACGCTTCTCCAGGGCAGAGCAGCAAGCTGAATTCTACCCTTCTCACTCAGAAGCATTCAAATTGAAATGATTATGAATGGACTGTGAACATAACAAGGAACATATGAAATAGAGAAAAACATATGCCAAATTCATACCACAGGGATCTTATGGAACAAAGCTGCAAATTTCATTAATTCTCTGTCAACAACTGTACAGTAAAACTCTGTATTTCTCCTACACACACCTCTCCCTGAACTCTCCCCCCTTTAAAAATGTTTTTGCAATATAATAAACAAAACAGAACAGCGTTCCCCTAAAGATCGGTGAAAAATAGGGAGTTGTTTCAATTAAAATTACAAGAATAGAAAGAGTCATCTATTTGTTCTAAAGAAAGAGCGGCGTACAACATGTAATCTGTTTATGACCAATGAAGAGGTGGCAATTCGTAGATGTAAATCCCTTTGAAATCGAAACTGAGGATCAAAATAGCCAATCAAACCTATCTTTCTACCATGGCATTTGAGGATTTCTCACGGACCTCATAAAAAATTTCGACCTGTTCACACTACTCACAAATGTAACACACCTTGAAACTTGCAACATCTCTTTCAAATCTGTTTAAACCCGTTGAGTGGCGGTAGCTGTTAATGTAATCATCGGCACCTTTGGAAATTGAGTCTTCAAAATACCAAGCTTTTTATAATCAGGGCGAAAATCATGTCCCCATTGGCTACAGCAATGCACCTCATCAACTGCTATCAAAGAAAGGCGGCCTGCGTGGTTGCATTTTTCAAGTTTTGACATAAATCACTTACTCTTTGATATCTTCTCTGGTGTCACATACAAAACCTTAAGTTCTCCTTCACCCTTTTCAAGAGCCTTGTAGATTGACTCTTCATTTTCTTTTGAGGTTGTAGATGTCAACATGCCTGCTAGAATATTTAGAGCAGTAAGTCCCATCACCTGATCCTGTATAAGTGAAAGTAAGGGGCTCACAACAAGAGCAGTCCCAGGATGAAGAAATGCAGGAAGCTAGTAACAACGACTCTTGCCACCGTCTGCAGCCATTATTACAACAACATCTCTTCCACTCATAACAACATTTATTATCTCTCGCTGGTTTACACGATATGTAGAAATGCCAAACACATTTAATCGAATATCATTAGCCTGTTGGTCCCCCTCAAATGATCCTGCCCAGTAATCTGCACGCCCTTCAGCTGCTACACTGCCAGCATTTTGAGCATGGCCCGTTGATATTCTACAAGATTTTAACAAGCTTTGAAACTCTGATTTTTGACAATTTAGCTTCTCCTGCTGTTCAAGCAAATCACTTATCTGGACTTCATTCCCTCGTGCACTTCTTCATCGCTCAGAATATCAAAGCTGCCAAACTCCACCCCCAACTCTTTCAAAACGTCCACAAATTTTCTGCTAAATCCACAACGTGGTTGATCTAGGGTGCCTTTCATAAACAAAAGGACGGGTTCGGTGTCCACAAGTTGCTGCTCTTCAGCGCGGTATCTGATCTAGCAGTGATGTTCCCAACCTGTGGAGACTTATTCAATTCCTTAACTGCCTCAATCACTGCATGACCACCAGCCATGCCAACACTAGCAGGAGCAGCTGATGAGTTTAGAGCTGGAAAGCTCAACGCGCCGCGCGAAAACCCAACGCGCCGCGTTGGCCTGGTGCGCCACGTGCGTGTAAATTTACACTGCCAATTTCTCCTCAGTGTGTCGCACGCATCCTATGCACCGCGCGCACTGTCAACACACTGTCAGCCTCTCCAACACTGAAATTCACTCTTCAACCTCCAAATTTGGTTTTCTCCTTTGGATTTTTTTGAATGTTTGACATGCAGATAGGTTGTCAAAAACAATGGATTTGCTTTACAATTTAATATAGCTCTACTCTTTTGCAGCTCGACATTTGGCATGAACTTAATATTTTTTTTTATTTGATTTTCTTGGCTTGGGCAATAAAAATTTTCAGAGTAACGAGCATAAGATCTGGACTTGTCCTAACAAAAACCCATTAATGGAAGATTCGACACTTTCACAACTTGAAATAAACTTTGTTTTATGCATTTGACTCTTTGGCTTGAATGATGTTTTCTTGATTGACTTTTTTGCAGGGATGGTGGCGTTGTCGAAGCTGCTGCTATTGAAGAGCTGTACAACTTGAAACACTTTGACAAATTACATATTTATTACAAAAACACATTTGATGATTTCTTCTTCAAAACAGGGTTTTGAATAAGAATCAATCTCGCATTATTGACGATAACAATCTTGAAATAGAAACTCACTGACTCTAGCCTGTGGGAATTTATTAATCATATCAAAAGACTGAACCCTAGACTCTAAAAAGTGAAATGGATCTTTTCTGGACCACAGTAACATCAACGACTGCAAATGACGAGAAATGACAGAGGACTGACAAGACTGAGTCTAACATTGGCTCCAATGGGGATGGCAGCTGCCGCTTCCTGGAGGTGCCAAGAACAAAAGATATTTGGAAGAGCAGACAGTGACTCCATCCATTGGGCTATGGAATCATTATTTCGAGAAGTTGACATGATTAATTTATTGACTAGAAACTGATTAAAACTTGACCCAAACCAACTTGATGGCAAACTGAAATGACTTGAAAAAACTTGACTCTAACAAACTAACTCAAGACCTGAACTTAAAACTTAAAGCTTGCTGGCAGTACATAACCGCCTGTGTTTCCTGCAAGATAATATACCATCAAACTATATCATAATGGCAATGTAACCAATCAAGCAGATGCCTTGCTGACTGATTCTCCCGATCAAATCTCATGGTCAACAATACAAGCTGATAACTGGGCATCAAAAAACATAATTGACCATAATCTCCTTCATCACTGAATACAACAATAATCACCTTCACTGCTGACTACAACAAATCTGCCATTGGATCCTGAAAAACATAAATATTTTCTTCCTGCTGAAGAAACAAGGTGTCCTTTGCTTCTAATTCTGATCTTCCTTCAAAATGTACTTCAGTAAGAGTATGTTCCTGAATTTCAAAAAACTCTGAACAGGTAAATGAGCAGATCTCCTCTTTAAAGAACATTTCAAAACATGAAACATATGAAGAAGAATTTGAATGGAAATTCTGAATGGTCTGATCTTTTGTAGTCTGAAAATATGATAGGTCATCTTCATATGATAGGACAGCCGGATTTTCATTACAGTCATCAATCATAAGGAAAGAAACTTCAGCTGATTCTTGAAGTGAAAAAATGACATTTCTATCATCTACCATAAATTCATTCAAAGAAATTGTTTCACTTACTTGAATGAAGATCCCATCTTGTTTTTCATGAACAGACTGAATTACCTCCTCATGCAGGCTGTATTCTAATGAACTGAGGACATTTAGATCCATAAATATGTCTTCTGCATTCCATATGATCTCAACAGCAGAATTTTCTTTGATGTTATTCAGCACAAGGTATTCTTGGTCATCACAATCTGAATCTGGATCTGAAATAGCTGACTAGACATTATCACATCTGCAATCTGCATGATGTCTTATTCTGTGGGAAGATCTGAAACAAGATCTTCTCTTTCATCACTTTCAGCCATATGGCAATCTTCAACCTGCTGATCTATAAAGCTGCTTACAGGACTGTCATCCTTTTCAGAAAAGGAAGAAGTTCCACCATCACCTTCTTGACCATGTGTACACTGCAGATCTGCGTTAACTTGAGCTGGAATATGACCTTTCAAGAGTTGATCTATCTCGTCTTCATATAGAGGAGATAATACCCTTTGTTTTCTTTGCCTCAAACAATGATTGTCTTCATTGATTTCAAGTGAAGGAGTATATAGATTTTCCTCATACTGCTGATCCATTTCATGTAATTCCTGTTGACTGTCAAGATGAAAAATTCCTTCATCTTCCACCGCACTAAAATCTTGATCCTGCTGCAAATTTTCATGATCGTCTTTATGCTGCTGAAATGGATTTTCATACAGGGCTTCCATGATCTCATCATCCATGAAATTATCATCTTCATAATATTTCTCAATGCTTTCAATAAAAGTAGAAGCATGTTTGCAACAGTCATGAACTAAATTTAATCATGGATAAGATGCTTGATATATTTCAATGAATAGGGTATGAAAATCCTTTAAACAGTAAATACAGGCCAGCGGCAAATTTTCATACCAAGATTGGGCTTCACCTTCCAGAGTGGCTAGGAATATCTTCATCAAGCAATCTTCAGGAAAATCCACCTTCAACTTGCGAATATGCATATGAAATCTAACCAGATGTAAAGCAGCATCCTTCTTACCATCATCGTTAAACGTAGGTAGATTCCTTGACCAATCTACCTTGGGCATATTATTTGAAAAACCTGGGATGTGATCTCGGCTCATGGGAGCGTATCTTCTTGTGATTCGGTCCATCTTGAAAATCTCACAGCTACTGATCTCCCTGCAGTGAAGTCACCATGAAGGATTGATTGTCTGGATATTTCAGTGAATGAAGTCGCTAGGTGAATGATTTAATCCTTGCGGTCTCTGACCGTTGTTCACCATCAACGATCAGATCTGAACTTGATTACAAGTACTGGGGCAAGACAATCTACAAATCGAGTGTCACATCAACAGCAAACCATCTTCCCCAGTATGGTCGCCACTATGTTAGCACTCAAATCTACCTTAGGCTGAAATAAGGTAAGACTCAAGGCAACATCAAACCACGCTCAGCCTCGTAGCTAGCCCTACGAGGATAGGAGAGGGCTCTCTCCAGGTCTATCTCGGCAAAAGGTTTTCAAAAGGGGCTGAGATGACCTAAATGCGAAACTTATTTTAGGCTAGTAAATAGATATGAATGAGGTTTTTAATAAATGACGGGGTTTTCTGGGCTGTATGGGGCAAAGACAGCAAGAGCAGAGATTTAATCAAAGGCACAGATTACTCCATAAGGCAAGATAGGAGTGAAGTTTAACAATTATATTTGAAATAATGTGGAATGTAAAGACTGCTGAAGAAAATTGAAAAGGGCATTAAACAATGAATCCTTTCCAACAGAAGAAAAAACATAAAACATGAACGCTTCTCCAGGGCAGAGAAGCAAGATGAATTCTACCCTTCTCACTCAGAAGCATTCAAATTGAAATGATTATGAATGGACTGTGAACATAACAAGGAACATATGAAACAGAGAAAAACATATGCCAAATTCATACCACAGGGATCTTATGGAACAGATCTGCAACTTTCATTAATTCTCTGTCAACAACTGTACAGTAAAACTCTGTATTTCTCCTACACACACCTCTCCCTGAACTCTCCCCCCTTTACAAATGTTTTTACAATATAATAAACAAAACAGAACAGCGTTCCCCTAAAGATCGGTGAAAAATAGGGAGCTATTTCAATTAAAATTACAAGAATAGAAAGAGTCATCTATTTGTTCTAAAGAGAGAGCAGCGTACAACATGTAATCTGTTTATGACCAATGAAGAGGTGGCAATTCGTAGATGTAAATCCCTTTGACATCGAAACTGAGGATCAAAATAGCCAATCAAACCTATCTTTCTGCCATGGCATTTGAGGATTTCTCACGGACCTCATAAAAAATTTCGGCCTATTCACACTACTCACAAATGTAACACACCTTGAAACTTGCAACATCTCTTTCAAATCTGTTTGAACCCGTTGAGTGGCGGTAGCTGTTAATGCAATCATCGGCACCTTTGGAAATTGAGTCTTCAAAATACCAAGCTTTTTATAATCAGGGCGAAAATCATGTCCCCATTGGCTACATCAATGCGCCTCATCAACTGCTATCAAAGAAAGGCGGCCTGCGTGGTTGCATTTTTCAAGTTTTGACATAAATCGCTTACTCTTTGATATCTTCTCTGGTGTCACATACAAAACCTTAAGTTCTCCTTCACCCTTTTCAAGAGCCTTGTAGATTGACTTTTCATTTTATTTTTAGGTTGTAGATGTCAACATGCCTGCTGGAATATTTAGAGCAGTAATTCCCATCACCTGATCCTGTATAAGTGAAACTAAGGGGCTCACAACAAGAGCAGTCCCAGGACGAAGAAATGCAGGAAGCGGGTAACAAATACTCTTGCCACCGCCTGCAGCCATTATTACAACAACATCTCTTCCACTCATAACAACATTTATTATCTCTCGCTGGTTTACACGATATGTAGAAATGCCAAACACAATTAATCGAATATCATTAGCCTGTTGGTCCCCCTCAAATGATCCTACCCAGTAATCTGCACGCCCTTCAGCTGCCACACTGCCAGCATTTTGAGCATGGCCCGTTGATATTCTACAAGATTTTAACAAGCTTTGCAACTCTGATTTTTGGCAATTTAGCTTCTCCTGCTGTTCAGGCAAATCACTTATCTGGACTTCATTCCCTCGCGCACTTCTTCATCGCTCAGAATATCAAAGATGCCAAAATCCACACCCAACTCTTTCAAAACGTCCACAAATTTTCTGCTAAATCCACAATGTGGTTGATCTGGGGTGCCTTTCATAAACAAAAGGACGGGTTCGGAGTCCACAAGTTACTGCTCTTTAGCACGGTATCTGATCTAGCAGTGATGTTCCCAACCTGTGGAGACTTATTCAATTCCTTAACTGCCTCAATCACTGCATGACCACCAGCCATGCCACCGCTAGTAGGAGCAGCTGATGAGTTTAGAGCTGGAGAGCTCAACGCGCCGCGTGCAAACCCAACGTGCCGCGTTGGCCTGGTGCGCCGTGCGCGTGTAAATTTACACTGCCAATTTCTCCTCAGTGCACCGCACGCTCCCTTGTATGCACCGCGCGCATTGTCAACACACTGTCGGCCTCTCCAACACTGAAATTCACTCTTCAACCTCCAAATTCGGTTTTCTCCTTTGGATTTTTGTGAATGTTTGACATGCAGATAGGTTGTCAAAAACAATGGATTTGCTTTACAATTTAATATAGCTCTGCTCTTTTGCAGCTCGACATTTGGCATGAACTTAATATTGTTTTTTATTTGATTTTCTTGGCTTGGGAAATGACAATTTTCAGAGTAACGAGCATAAGATCTGGACTTGTCCTAACAAAAACCCATTAATGGAAGATTCGGCACTTTCACAACTTGAAATAAACTTTGTTTTCTGCACTTGACTCTTTGGCTTGAATGATGTTTTCTTGATTGAATTTTTTGTAGGGATGGTGGCGCTGCCGAAGCTGCTGCTATTGAAGAGTTGTACAACTTGAAACACTTTGACAAATTACATATTTATTACAAAAACACATTTGATGATTTCTTCTTCAAAACAGGGTTTTGAAGAAGAATCAATCTCGCATTATTGACGATAACAATCTTGAAATAGAAACTCACTGACTCTATCCTGTGGGCATTTATTAATCATATCAAAAGACTGAACCCTATACTCTAAAAAGTGAAATGGCTCTTTTCTGGACCATAGTAACATCAACGACTGCAAATGACGAGAAATGACAGAGGACTGACAAGACTGAGTCTAACATGGGGCTCGGTAGCAGATGTAGCGAGGGGCTTGTTGTACTGATGAGACCGAGTCTGAAGGTTGAGGTCAATGGTATTGAGTTGGTTAGAGTGCATCATAAGGTTTTGGTAATAAGACATACTATATGGAGGAGGTTGAGCAGTCGCCTAAACTTCAGTGGGTTGGGCAGCCACATATCCTTGTTGGGGTTAAGGATTGGTAAACACAACCTATTGAGTAGGTGCAACATTAGGAAGAACCGAAGCAGAGGCTTGTTGTCCTTGAGATGTTGCCTGAGCTTCCCACAATTAATGCATATGAGGTAAAAGGGGACAACCATGGGAATAATAACCATGGAAACTGCAATAAGAATGAGGCTTATTCGTGCGAGGAGGCTTGTTCTGCTTGGGTTGATCACCTTGTTGCTAGGTTGCAATGTTAGATATATTCCCTTGGGGATTTTTTCCTAGATTAGCTACAGCTTGAGAAGGCATGGGAGGCAGAGGTGCTAATTCTTGAGGAGTTGGAGCACTAGGCTATAGATACAGATAATAAGGGGGTTGGGCAACATTGGGGTAAATAGGTTGGGAAAAAGGAGGAGGCATGCTATATCCTGGATACATGTTGCTGGGAGGGGGAAAAGTGTTGGAGGAGATGGCCCCTCCCTGAGGGAAACCATAACCCATGGGAAGATGAGTGTATGGATGTGAAAGGGTTCCAAAAATACTATTGGTAGCATGGGATGCCCTTAGTGCATTGGCACCACCAGGTCTAGGAAGATCAGGTAAGACGGTATAAACATAACCAGATTCTGTTTAGATCAGGTCATATTTCAATGAAATCTGGAGGACATATTCCTAGGTCTGCGGGAAGTGAGATGTGACATCTTTGCCAATAGTAGGAAAAAGGCTTATGAGAAACTAGTCCATGTAGACACAATCTTCAAAGGTAGGGGATTGACATAGGCTCTTTCTTCTTCACCATTCTTGAACATGGTCAGATAGGCGGGTAGCAGAAGATTGATGGAAAGCGGTCAAGATTTCAGTACTGGTGTCATAGTGAAGGGGGAGATGGAAGTAAGAAAAAAAAAGCTTGGCAAGGGTTGCAAAAGTAGTATGAGAGGAGGAGGCTTGGTTGACATACCACTTAGAATATTCTCCAATAACCATATGTTGGAATAATCGAAGACGGACAGAGTGATCGGTGATGCAGTTAGATGAACACCACATGTGGAAAGAAGGAACATGGTTGGTATGATCCTCTCTAGAAATTCCTTCAAACCTGGGGATGTCTGAAGGGAGCTTGGTTGGCATAGAAGGCCAACTAGGATCATGGTGTATGGGGTCATTTATCAATTGGCTAAAATTGGGAAGGCTTAGGCCCACCATATAAGGAAGCAAGGGAGCAGCCGAAATAGTTCCTATTGTGGCACCACTAGTATAATTCCCAACATTAGGGTCAGGGTTACCACCAGCGGTAGGTCCTGAACAAAACATGGTGAAGGTGAAAGGTGGAGAAGACTGTGGGATAGAACTAGAAGGGGAACCTGATGAACTAGAAGTAGTGTCAGAATGGGGACTGTGTGGAGGATGAACACGAACTCTGCTCTAAGGGGTAAGTCTTCCTAATGGAAACTGAGGGTGAAGTCCTTGGAGTATCTGGGATAAATGCCTTAGGGGCACAATGATGGTAAAGAGAAAAGGAACAAAAAAAGGAAGAGAGGTAAACAAGGGCGGGGAGGTGCAGGATCAATTGATTACAATGTCAAAACAAGGACAGGGAGGTGCAGTATCAATTGATTCTTGGCAGTGTAAACCAGACACTCTTCACTTAGGGTTTTCGTGTATGTGATAAGTGTGTTAATTTTAATTAAGCCCATACGTGTGTAGAGAAAAAAGAAAAAATATGTTTTATAAATGTAAATAAATTTGAAATTGATAGTAAAGGAAACTGAATGCGATAGTAAAATAAACAACTAAAGATGCACCAATTCAAACCCAAGGAGGAGGGCTTCCCAAAAAATAGTATATGGGTGGGAAAAATCTAGTCAAAACACACAAAATGACCAATGATCTAAATTCGGGAGGGATAGGGATCTAAAGGTCAGATTTGCTGGAAATAGGTGCCGAAAGCAAAAAAAAAACGGAGGGAAAAAGTTGCAAAAAAGGTGGCGAAAGGCTACAACCTGAAGGGAAAAGGAGGGGACCCTAAAGGAGGACCAAAAAAAACTAAAAAGAGGTGTTTTTTGTGCATAAATAACCGATCTGAAATGGATATGAAAGTATAGGTTCAGATATGAAAAATAGCTAAAAACACTGAAATCTCAGAAGACCTGCTTAAGCTAAACTTCTCCTAAAAATGTGGAAGCGTACTAAAGCCCTAAGGGGATTGGTTCCTAATTCGATGAGTAAAAATAAGAAATTGAAAGACTAAGATGAATGGAGAGGGGGGTCAGACAACCCCGAATAGTGGCCCAAAAAAACCCAAAAAAAATCCTGCAAAAAGTACAGGTCGCAGTTTCTAACCTATTTTCTGCTGAGGTCGCAGGTTTCAGGCTGTTTTCTTCTTCCTAAAGGCTGGGGTCGCAGGCTTTGGCCCAAAAGTGCAACTTGCACTTCCAGTTATTTCAGGAGAAGAATTCAGAGAAATTTGTTGTCTCTGATGCGGCTGGTAGCTGTTACCTGCGCAATAGCCCCAGAAACACACGAAAGTTAGAATTTTTACATTTTATGGTTTTAAAGGTTAAAAAAAACATCAAGACATGAAAAATAAGAAGCTGAAGAAAAACCCTAGGGTTTTAAGCATCTGGTCATGTAGGGATTTGAAAAACGACAATGATCGTAATTATAAACCCTTGTGGAGTCACTAGTTGTTAGTGTGAATTCTAATCACAAGCATACGAAAAAATTTCACTTTAGTTGTGCATAAAAAACAACCCTAACATCAAAGATGGCCATCAATTTCCTTAGATATACAGTCAGTGACCAGAATAAATTCTAGAAGAATCCATATCTATGCAATTAAAGACATTAAACAACAAATAATAAACAATATTTTCTCCATGCATCCAGGGAACAAGACAAGAGTTTTTAAAGGATTTTTTGTATTATGACACCTGGGAAGGGAACATAGAAAGATGTTACTATTCCACCTCAATTGGATGGATTCTTATATATCCTCATCACTTCAGATCTAAGATCTCTCTCTCTCTTGATGGTGCAGAAAACCCAGACAAAAATGGAAATCAAGGGGAGTTCACAAGCAAAAAGTAGAAAAATATGACAATGATGGAGGATCAAAGTCAGACTAAAAGTATAGATCCAAAGTGATCTTTAGGCAACAAAAGGTAGTGAATGGATGGACAAAACCTTTTTTTTATAGCAAAATATTGAGTTAGTCTAGATATTGGTGCATAAAAAATATTATTAACCAAATCTCGATCCAATTTTTATGGAATATTTTATTATTTTTGTTGGAGGGAAAAAGAATTTGAATTTGGAAAAATCCCTTTATTTAATAAATAATAAATAAATAAATTATTTTTTTATTATTTTAAGAATGTAGTTGAGTAATAATTAAATAAATAGTGATTTATTCAATTATTTATAAATGATTTAGTCAAATTTAACAAGGAATATTATTTAAATAATGTTTTAAATAATTATTCCTAGAAAATAATAAGATAATTAATGATTTATCTAATTAATTTTCCCGTTTTGGGTTAAATATGACCAGGAATATTAGTTAAACTATGGTTTAATTAATTATCCCTTGAGGAAAATCAAACAAATGAGGATTTATTCAATTATTCCTCATGGGTTTTCCTATTTAGACTAGAAACAACTTCATAAATTATGGATTATTAAGTTATTTTTCATAGTGAAAGAAATTTTACTATGGAAAAAATGATCTTACATAGTGTAATTTGGTCCATCTAATAGTAACAGGTGAGATGACAAAAAATTGGTGTAACATTTACCCCCTAACATAGGCTTATTGACCAGGTACTTCAAAGTAGAGTGATCAGTAAAAATATTGTAGTGTCCTCCTAACAGATAGTGGCAGAGTTTCTACAGCGCATACACCATCGAAGATCATTCTCTTTCTGTGGTTGAGTAATTCTGTTTTACGCTTGAGAGCTTCCTATTGGCATAGAAAATAGGGTGACCGATTTGTCCGCCTCCTGGGTGTGCTAAAATAGATCTGAGCGCGATGCAGGAGGCATCAACATGCACATGAAACACCTTTGACCAATTTGGAAATATCGTGCAGTGACCATATTTTCCTTCAACAATTCAAAACTTTTCTAAAATTATTCATCCCAACAAAATGTCTCATCCTTCTTGAGAAATTTCTCCATGGGCACAGTTATCAGTGCATAACCCAGAATGAACTTTCGATAATATCTAGTATGCCCCAATATTGAGCGCAGTTGTTTGAATTTTGCAAAAACCTCAAAATTAAAAATAACTATGACCTTCAGGGGATCTACCATCAACCCTTGTTGGTAGACATTGTGACCCAACAATATCCCAAATAGCACAAAAAATATGCATTTCTTCAAATTCAATGAGATCTCGTGCTTTCTATAGGTATCCAACATTAGGCATAGACTTGAGACATGCATTTTAAATAGCCTAAGATAGTCTAATAATCAAAGTATACTTCCATAAACTTGTGGATATAATCCTTGAACATAGCTACTACTACGCGTGAGAAGATAGAAGACACATTATTCAAGACAAATGGAATGATTGTATACTGAAAAGATCCCCATTCTATTGCAAAGGTGGTCTTACTTCGATCCTCTGGTGAAATCTCGATCTTATGATACCCTGAGAAACCATATGTGAATGAATAAGATTCTTGTCCTCCGACATTGTCAAGGATCTCATCAGAAAAAGGAGTTTGGAATGGATCATGTACACAAGAATCATTCAATTTGCGCAGGTCCACAGAAATCCTTATATATCCTTTTTTCTTCTTATATTGCACTACCATAGGACTCACCCAATCAGACTCTTCCACTGGTTCTATAATGCCTACAAAAAGCATTTTATCCAACTCTTCCTTCACTTTCTTCTTATAATTCAGATTCAATCTATATGTGCGCTGCTTCAGCGAGTGTGCATCAAGTTTGAAAGAGATCTTCATGACTCCAAGCGCTCCAACTATCCCTTTCAACTAGGAGAACTTCATAGGAAACAAGTCCTGATACTCCGTCAGCAAGTCAACAACCTTTCACATTGTGTCATTATCCTAATAATCTCCAATATTCGCCAACTTCGGTTGCTCTTGAGATCCAATATTTACTTGTCGAACCTTTAGAGGCTTTGTGACATCTACTGAGGTGATTGAAGGCCCAACAACTGTGCGCTATCCCTCACATTCTAGGATTGTGATATTCCTTGGATGTTCTTCATTTTCTTCAACTGTGATATTTCTTCAATTAACAATATCCATCATTGTTCATCCTAGGATAGTGAAGTGTGCTCTACCTTTGGCTTTTTTGTGTCAAAGATAACTTCTTGAATATCATGTAGTGCTTTACCAATATTGAGAAACACACTTTCGAAGCTGAAGGTTAAAATGAAACAATCTGTAAGTGGAGACCATTCGCTAGTTCCTCGGTGTAGCTCTGTATCTAGGTACCAATCCATAGGAATCTTTCCCAACATATTAATGAACATGTGTACCCATCCTGGTCTTGGTTCTACATCCCATACCACAGCCCATTTAGCTAGATGTCTGCATGGATCATCATTTCCAGAGTAGGCTTCTTTCATTCTGATAGTCGGAAATTCAAAGAAAAATCTCATCATTTGTGCGCATTCGTCCCAGTTTCCCATGTTTTCTTTGTGAGTCTCCCACTATCGTGGTCGAGTAGTGCACAATCCTATATCCATGGCATGGAATCTCTGTCCTTCTAGGATAGTTATTTCACGTTCACCTAAAAACATGTTCACATTAGTTAAACCATCACAATATGGTAATTTGCGTACCTATAACATTATGCAGCAAAGAGATCTAGTCATGTGAGGGAATCGTAGCACAAATAATTCATGTAATTGATTTTTCTAGTTCTCCAATTCTTCATCAAAATCTAATAAGAAAGTGTTTTCCTATTCCCAACTAAGCCTTCCATCAACTATCAGGTTGATCCAATATTCATTGTAGTATCCCAAAAGGGAGAATGCAGTAATACTTAAATAGAATATAAGAGTTGCAACTAAGTAAACAATAAATCTCAAGAAAACATCATAATTTACAGAGAAAATGAGCCATTTTATTATATTGGAGAAGATTCAATTACACAATGTACAAAATATGAGGAGATCTAGGCAAGGAGATGGCCTAGAATCACCTAGAAAACATGCCACAATAGGCACTGCGTAATTGGAGAGTGACCGAAGCAAATAATGTGATGTCCCTTCAATAGAATATGGATATATGACTACAGGCTGAAAAGGAAAATGCATATCTACTAAAATCTGGAGCTCAGCTGATCCCAATATTCAAGGTCTGGCCAATGTGATGGATTCCAAAGATAACCCAGAAAGGATTTTCCAGATCTACAACTTTGGAAAATCACCCTCCTAGGATTTGATCCTTCATCTACTGGGAATTATAGATCTAAAGCTAGATCTAAAAAATATATGGCTGAAATATGTTACAAGATCATATCTAAGCTTGAAGGGTCGATCCCTCCTTCAGATCTACAAGATAGAAGCTCTATATCTAGCTTCGCAATCCTCCAATGATGATTACAGCTGCTGCAAAACAACTGCCAGTAGAAACTACACTGTGAGGGAAAGAGAGGCCTTCTGCCTGCTGAAATATGCTGCAATAAACTCTAAGTTGATGGAAATACTAATGGAAAGCTGAGGGAATGACCCCTCATAGGATTACTAGCTGAAATTATAGTAACTTCCTTCCTCCTTTTGGATCTGCAAAATGGACAGCGTAATTCCTGAAGGTATTACTGCTGCTAGGAGGTAAATAAATTTTGGCCTAATGCCAGAATAGATATGAAGTTCTTGGAATGCTGATATATAAGCCCAAGGTGATAGGAATAAACCTTCTCCAGTTCTCCAGCTGAAATACTGAAGACAACCTCCACCTTCCAAACTGATCTTCAGAAATCTACAATTTCTGAATATGAATGTTTTGCAGAAAGTAGGAAAAGATATGTGGTACCAATGGCTGACGTAGAATGACGTAGAATAATATTTATAGGGCTACTGTAAGAAATATATGGGATTCCCAACTAGGAACACCCTGTGCTAAACAACACTTGCAATCTCTGATAAACAACCCAAGAAAGAAATGGAATGTCACATGACAATTCCATATCTAAAAATATCCTCAACATCAATAATCACAAGCATGTCTTCATACTTTCCTTCATCTTATTTATATGATGTTTGAGCCTTCCCATGCCTTGACCCTCATCAAGACTGCGGTGTTCATGTGGAAAATATCCTCCATGTTTGACTGCGTTGTTTGACCAATTCATCCATCATGTCTAGGTTCAATGTACACCCTCTCCATCATGTGTGCATCAATTGCACAACTTTCTCCATCATCTTATCATGAATGCTTCATGATCTTCTGTTTGACATCTTCAAGATATTAGTTGAGTGTATCAATCTCCATGATAATCTATTTGATCTCTTCCAAGATCTTAGTTGACTGTGTCAACCTCCATGATCTATCTCATTAATGAGACATGATCTCCAATTTCATTCACATAAGTAGTTGCTCAAATACCTCATTATGTAGATCTAGGCGTAATTAATCCACATTCACACACAAAAAGTGGATATTTATTCATATTGAGGATTATTGGTCCCTCCACCCTTTTATTTACTTAATTCATTAATAAAGTTAAGAAATCTAATATTCCAAATATCAGGTGAAAATTTGGGAATATTAAAGTCCTCCCCGAAAATTTTTTGCTTTCCCTCAAGTAACTGCAGAATTGGATGCTACAAAAAACATCCTCCCTCCGAATGGCATCCTCATGTGGAAGGCCTTCCCATCTGTCACAATGTGTCATGTATGTCCAGCTCCAAATCTGCCTCTCTAGAATGTCTAGAATGGCTTCCAATTGAAAAGTTAGATACCCTTCCTCATCAATGAATCTCCAAGTGGCAACCATATGATGACCAAAGTTGTCCCTTATACATGAGATACATAAGATAAAGTGGTTCATTCCCAAAGTGGAAAGTCCCAACTCATGAACTATCTCTCCAACCCACGATACATAGAGTAGATTACATACATCAATGCCCTCATCATTAGCCATGTTGGCCATGCAGGAATCAAACATCACATCATCATAGTGAAAAACAAGAAGTAGAGACATATGGGGAAACATGAACAATGTCAAACCATATTCTCCTAATAACAACCAACGCAACAAAGCCTTCTGCTGCCATGCTAGATCATCATGAAAACAAGTAAGAGAGTCGTACTCTCTCAAAAGAAGCCACCTCAACCATGCTTCTTGTTGCCATGCCAAATTTTCAATGAGAATATGAGAGCCATACTCTCTCAAAAGTAACCATCTCAGCAATACCTCTTGCTACCATACCACATCATCATTGTACCAAGTACAATGACCAAAATCACCCAACAAAAGCAAACGCTATAAGGCCTCCTATTGCCATCCTCCATCAATGTCATGCAATGTATGGGAAGAATTCAACCCATACTCTCCCAATAGTAACCAAAGCAACAAGGATTCCTGCTGCCTTCTTGCATTATCATGATGCAAGTCATGGAGCAAAAATAAAGAAATGGACATGTGATATGTCTCATCAACATAATACAAGCAAGCTCCTCTATGCCACATCATGTGAGAGTGATACCTTCTCCCAAACCCAAGTACATACATGAACATGAGATACATCCCAAACATAAATACATGTAGATGTATGAGATATACCCCAAACAAGAGTAAATACATGGACATAATATTTAACATGTGATGTCCAAACTCTCTTCTTAACAACCAAAGTAGCCATGCCTTCTTCTTATACATTATATCATTGAGACATAAGGCATGAGACAATAAAATATGAACCTTTGGGTAGTAACCATACTCACCCAAGAGCAACCAGCACAACCATGCTTCTTATTGGCCTGTATCATAGATCTGAAAGTGGTTTGGAAACCCCATGCTCCATACTATCAACCAGCCATCCCAATGTGGATGATGGATCTCATTTTGTAAAAACTTGGTATCCTCCCATTGTAAGACACCAACCTCCTCAAACTAATGAAGATCTTTGCACTCCATGAAATTTTCAAGTGCACCTCCAATGAGATCTCTTGATGAGATATTCTTCTCATCCATGGCCCTCCACAACCAATGAGGTTCTGGATCTGCTACAGGTAGAAGTCTCTCTTTGAGTTGTGAGATGCTCATTGAGAAAGTGTCATCCAGAAAGGAGAAAATATTTCTCATATCTAGATGTCTACCATTCATCATCTTGTCCTCCATTTCTTCATGAGTGAAGCTTCCTTTAGAATGCTCCAAGAATAATGGGGCCTCATCATTATCACTACTACTAAGTGACAAAATTGTGGATCTGCAAGGTAATGCATATACTGTCTCAAAGCATGGTACAATACTGATCTCATAACCAATTATTCAACATAGGATCATGCTCATCCCATCTTCTGAAACTCTACACTTCAACTCCAAAGGTTGAATGTAGTCCACCCATGACAAGTTGGGATAGATTTTCATCTCATCCTTGATTAGATCAAGGGTCCTCTGCACTGTGATATGTTGATGCTTTAAAACAAAATTTAGATCTAACCCTTGGCTATGCATTGGCCCTGATGGCATGTCCCCAAACGTTTCAACAAGATATATTGAAACAATAGGTGATGAATGTGTATTCATACCTTGGATCAACAGATATGTCAAAAACTCTTGACAAAACACAAGAGTTCCTCCAACCGGGACAATGGTGTCTCCAACTGCTAGTAAGAGAGATGGCTGTTCTTCTTCCAATATACCAGCGCTAAAATCTTCCTCCTCTTCCTCATGCATCTCCTGAATCATGCATGGAACTCTATGTGTTAAGAGCTCAAGACTATCTTGCAAAGTTGAAATTGCCTCTTATCCATATTTAAGTACCTCTGCAGTTGGTGGTGAATGTACTCACTTCTTATCCAGAGTGAAAAGAATGACATCGCCCTTTGTTTCCTTAGGAAATGTCTCTTTGTAGCCCATTTCTGTCTTCTTCAACTCAAACTTATTTCTCAACTTGTGAAAGAAATCTGAATATTTAGTCACCTTTGCATGCTCCATGTGACTAAACCACCAACCCTTGGCTTCACCTAAGAGATGAAGTGCTGCAATTTGGACAGCCTCTTTTTCAACCACAGGATGTAGCCTAAAAAATGTATCCAAATCTGTCCTCCAAGCCTTAACATTGCTTGAGGAAGATCCATCAAATGTAGGAAAATATAATCTATTGTGCCTCTTCCTTTGATTGCTACTATAGGACCTTCTTTCTTCCTTGATTTCAAAGAATTCTTGGAGAGTTAGAATTTCCTTGAAGGCTTTAGAAAATTCCTTGCACTCCTTAAGATACAAACTGAGAGTCTCATGAGCCTCAGGTTCTCTTCTTCCTTCATTTCTATACCTCTTAACTTCTTCAAGGAAAGTTGGCATAGTATATCTATGAGGAGATCTATGATTCTCTGGTTTTATTTTCTATTGATAGGAAGTGCTTGGACCTTCCTCTTCAAATCTTCTTCTTGGATACTTCCTTTGCCTTTCCTTCTTCATTTGATAGATCTACTTGGAGAGATATTTCATAGATATAAAGAGAGGAGTGGTAAAATTATCCTCCTTCATGATAGATATCACTTATCTACTCCTTCTTTTGATGCAAAAGATGAAGTTTCCAAAATCTGAGCTAAAGATCATGCTCTGATACCACTGTAGTATCCCAAAAGGGAGAATGAAGTAATACTTAAACACAATATAAGACCTGCAACTAGGTAAAAAATAAATCTCAAGACAACATCAGAATTTACAGAGAATTTGAGCCATTTTATTATATTGGACAATATTCAGTTACACAATGTAGAAAATATGAGGAGATCTAGCCAAAGAGATGGCCTAGAATCACCCAGAAAACATGCCACAATAGGCACTGCGTAACTGGAGAGCGACTGAAGAAAATACTCTGTTGTCCCTTCATCAGAATATGGATATATGACTACAGGCTGAAAAGGAAAATGAAGATCTACTAAAATCTAGAGCTCATATGATGCCAAGATTCAGGATCTGGCCAATGTGATGGATTCCGAAGATAACCCAGAAAGGATTTTCCATATCTACAACTTTGGAAAATCACCCTCCTAGGATTTGATCCTTGATCTGCTAGGAATTATAGATCTGAAGCTAGATCTGACAAATAGATGGCTGAAATATGTCACAAGATCATATCTAATCTTGAAGGGTTGATCCCTCCTTCAGATCTACAAGCTAGAAGCTCTAGATCTAGCTTCTCAAGCCTCCAATGATGATTACCGTTGTTGCAACACAACTAAAAATAGAAACTATGTTGTGAGGGAAAGAGAGGCTTTCTTCCTACTGAAATATGCTGCAATAAACAACAGGATGATGGAAATACTTATGGCAAGCTGAGGGAATGATCCCTCACAGGACTACTATCTGAAATTCTAGTAACTTCCTTCCTCCTTTTGGATCTACAAAATTGACAGCGTAATTCCTAAAAGGTATTATTGCTGCTAGGAGGTCAATAAATTTTGGCTTGATGCTAGATCTGATATGAAGTTTTGGGAACACTGATCTATAAGCCGAAGGTGATAGGAATAAACCATCACTAGTTATCCAGCTGAAATACTGAAGACAACCTCCCACTTCCAAATTGATCTTCAGAAATCTGTAATTTCTGAATTTGAATGTTCTGCAGAAAGTAGGAAAAGATATGTGGCACCAATGCCTGATGTAGAATGAAGTAAAATAATATTCCTAGAGCTACTCTAAGAAATAGGTGGGATTACCAACCAGGAACAGCCTATGCTAAACAAGACTTTCAATCTCTGCTAAACGGCCCAAGAAAGCAATGGAATGTCACGTGACAATTCCAGATCTAAAAAGATCCTCAACATCAATAATCACAAGCATGTATTCATCCTTGCCTTCATATTCTTTATATAATTTTTGAGCCTTCCCATGCCTTGGCCCTCATCTAGACTGCACTGTGCATGTGGACAAGATCCTCCATGTTTGACTGTGCTATCTGACTAGGTCATCCATCATGTCTAGGTGCAATGTACACCCTCTCCATCATGTGTGCATCAATTGCACAACTTCCTCCATCATATTATCATGAATGCTTCATGATCTTCTATTTGACATCTTCAATATCTTAGTTGACTATATCAGTCTCCATGATCTTCTGTTTGATCTCTTCCAAGATCTTAATTGACTGTGTCAACCTCCATGTTCTATCTCATTAATGAGACATGATCTCCAATTTCATTCACATTAGTAGTTTCTCAACTACCTCATTATGTATATATTTTCTTAATTAATCCAAATTCACACACAAAAAGTGGATATTTATTCATATTGAGGATTATGGGTCCCTCCACCCTTTTATTTACTTAATCCATTAAGAAAGTTAATAACTCTAATATTCCAAATATCAGGTAAAAATTTGGGAATATTACATTCATCGTGCATATTCCTCTTATAGATATGGTCAATATCATCATCAACTTGCATAGGCTCTATGTATCTTTCACCTTCTGCAGGATCTAGGTGAATTATGACTCTGGTTCCATTGCTTTAAAATCCCATTCTTCTCCTATTTATATTTATGATGCCATCCATATCAATAGTCCAATCCAATCGCAATAGCATAGGATAAGGATCAATATTATTCACAATTTGTATAACTTTGAAATCTACAAGTACCTTAACTCCTTCAATATTAACTACCACTTGGGACATTATTCCTAATGGAATGATTTTTTGTGGGTTTGCCATGCATAGTTGAATAGTAGACCATTCAAACTTAGTTTTTCCCATGAGTTGCCGAGTTTTCTTAGGTAAGACATTTGCATCAGATCCTAGATCCAGATTGAACTGATCTGTCTCATAAGAACCAATATGAGCAGTCAATCACATCTCGTCCAATTATTTTCGTGTTATTTACCTTGTAGATATTATTAAAAACTTTTTGTTTTATCAGAGGTTGCTCCTTTTCTATGTAGTTATCTATCAATTCCAGAAGGTACTCCATTGCCTTTTTTTTTGTGGAGTAATGTAATCTAAGCTTGTAAAAATTACTTGATTTCATTGTATGCTCCTACCTCCTTCAATGATCTACTTGATCTCTGTTAAAGATTGTAATCCCAACCACCTGCTAGGTGTCAAAACCGTCATTCCAAGTGTCCCAGTTTAGTTTCAGTTTCTCTAGTTTATTCCAATTACACTACAGTCATTTATTACTGATGTTTCCAATGTAATCTATTTAACCTATTCGTAATATTGAGATGAACAATCCTTTGCTCCATTTTTCTTCTCAGTTTCTCAATTCTTGTCATGGTATCATAGCTAGCTTGCATAAGCCTCCCTAGAGAGCAGCAACAGAGCCAAGTTGGAGCAGTAGAGAGGAGAGGCAAGGCTGCATAAGAATATTTGATAGAGCAGCAGAAGTTTGAAGAATGTAGAAGACACCTCGTGAGAAGAAGCCGAAGAAGAAAGAAAAAGCCAGACGAATCCACTGAAAGCGCCGACAAAACAAATAGAAAAAAGCCCGAAAGAAAAGTTTTTTTAACACGCTATTTTAAAAGTTTCCCAGCATTATACTAATGCGCTGGTTGAGAAGTAGCTACACATTATAACGCGAGATCCAAGTGTTGAGAACGTGTTAACAGCCATCCACTTACCCGATTTCCAGTTGGCACAGAGCCTCCGTGGGTTGTTTGTGTTAACACTAATGCACGGGATAGGAGGTGCTCACTTGTGTTAAGCTATTTTTTTTTAGAAATCCAGATCCGTCAAGAGAAATTGCATTAAGATTTGTTTTATATGATTTACGAATAGCAAGTGAAGAATATCGAGAGAAAGGTCAACATATTCAAGCTTTTTAAAATGAAAACATGCATGGATGTATGGCATGCAAACGTATTCACAAGGATGCCCATGTAAATTTTTTTAAAGTTTTTTTTAAAACTTTAAATTTGGAAAGTATCGATTTGAATGAAAGGATTTTTTTTTTATTTTTAAAAAAAAGAAAACAAAACTTCAAAATTTAGAAAGGTTTGAGGAAAGGAAAAAGGGGCTCGTAAAAAGAAAGGAATTTTAATTTCTTTATGGCATGAATGCTTTGTAAAAGTGAAAGATATTTTTTTTAAGGAAGAGAATTTTTTTAATGACTCATATACAGACTCATCTGTTTGTGGAAGCCAATCAACGAGGTCATGGGAAAAGCCAAGAGGCTAAAGAAAAAATAGAAGATGTTCGAGATATTTTTAGATCTGGAAATAAAGAGGCAAAAAGACACCTATGTGTTAAAATGCATAAAATAATCTGTCGATGACAACATTCTTCCCTTGATCTCATATGCCACGACAACCAAGGAGGCATGGGATACCCTTGAGAGATGTTTTGGTGCAAAGGGGAGCATTGAAGTTGAAGATGAAGGTGGATCTATAGCAGTAGATCTACAGCCAGATGAAGAGTCAGAAGAAGCAGAGAGAGAGCACAAAGATGCTTGTGAACCCCACTGTGCACAGCCACAAGTGGATGAAGAGAATCCAGAAATAGATTTTTCTAACGAAGATCTAAAGATTCCAGCAATAGAGATTGCTGACGAAGTTTTAATGATTCCAGGAACAGAGCTTGCTGATGAGGATATGATGAATTGAGCAACAGATTTTGCTGATGATATGGTAAATCCAGTGATTAATATTTTTGATGTAAACTTTGATAATTTAATTTTGGCTAATGATGATTGGTTGCAGATAATGCAAGAAAAATATGATATCGACATGATGCTATTTGGTGAGATAATCCCACTTCACTTAGTGGAATACAACTTGTTTGCAGTAGCACAGGTTAGTGAAGAAGAGATAGAGAAAAAAATAAAGACAGAGATATAAGTAGAAGCAGAGAAGGAGTAGGCAGTGAAGGAAGCACAACAGCAAAAATCTCTCATTGCAGAGAAGAAGGAAGAAAAAAAGAAAGAAGAAGAGACAGAAACAAAGAAAGAAGTCTGCAAAGGGAAAGCAGAAATAGAGAAAGAGGTAGAGAAGGAAGCGCAACAGGATAAAGTTTCCACTGCAGAGCAGAAGGAAAGAAAGACAAAGAAAGAAGAAACACAACAGGATAAATCTCTCACTGCAGAGCAAAAATACCAGAACCAATGTCATTCTAAAATTAAATTTTTTAACACAACTGCCCTCTCATGACATGGCCTGACTGAACATTTTTCCTTGGGCGCCCTCAAAAGCCACGACCTGACCAACCCGAATGAAGGACAAAGGAGAAAACAAGGAAAAAATGTGGTCACAACTTAGAATTTTTGATACGGCCGCACTCACATGACATGACCCGACGTGACTCGAACAAACACATTTCCTTGGGTGCCCTCACACAACATGACCCGACCCGCCCGAACATAGGCAGAAGGGAGAAAATGGAAAATGGGTCACAAAAATGTGCTCAAGGAAAACGAGCGGTCACAACTTAGGATTTTTCATACGGCTGCCCTCACATGACCCGAACTGACCCGACCCAAACTGACCCAACCCGAACATGTTTTCTTGGGCACCCTCACACAACACAACCCAACCTCCCCAAACGAACGCACAAGGGAGAAAACAAAAAATGGGTTGCAAAAATGTGCACCAAGAAAACAAGCGATCACAACTTAGCATTTTTGGTATGGTCGCCCTCACATGACCTAACCTAAACACGTTTCCTTGGGCGCCCTCACACAACACAGCCTAACCTGCCAGAACGAAGGCATAAGGGAGAAAATGACAAATGGGCCGCTCAAACATGCACAAGGAGAACAAGTGACCACAAATTATCATTTTTGATAATACCACCCTTACATGACCCGACCTGACCCGAACGCATTTCCTTGGGCATCGCCACACGGTGTGACCGGACCCGCCCGAATGAAGGCATAAGGGATAAAATGACAAGCGAGTCACACAAACGTGCATAAGGAAAATTAGTAGTCACAAATTAGCATTTTGGATACATCCACCCTCACATGACCAAACCCAACCCTAACCGAACATGTCTTCTTGGGCGCCCTTACACAACACTACTGGACCTGCTCGAACGAAGGAAAAAGGAAGTAAACGAAGAGTGGTTCACATGGATGTGCACAAGGGAAACAGGCAGTCACAACTTAGAATTTTTTATATGGTTTCCCTCACGTGACCCAACCCGACCTGACCTGAATGTGTTTCCTTGGGTGCCATCACACAACATGACCCAAACGTGTTTGCTTGGGTGCCATCACACGACACAAACCGACTCACCGTAACAAAGGCACAAGGGAGGAAATGACAAAAGGGTCACACGAATGTGCACAAGGAAAAAAGTGGTCACAAATTATGATTTTATATACAGTTGGTCTCACACTACCCGACCCGACCCAAACATGTTTCCTTAGGTGCTTTCACACTGCACGACCTGACCCACTCGAACGAAGGCTCAAGGGATAAAATGATAAATGGGTAGCACGAATGTGCACAAGGAAAAAATGTGGTCACAACTTAGCATTTTTGATATGGCTGCCCTGACATGACCCGAACCAAACATGTTTCCTTGGTCACCCTCAGAGGGCACGAATTGACCCGCCCGAATGAAGGCACAAGGGAGAAAAAGACAAACGAGTTGCACGAACGTGCACAAGGAAAACATGTGGTCACAACTTATCATTTTTTATATGGCCACCCTCACAAGACCCGACCCAACCTGAATGCGTTTCCTTGGGTGTCATCACATGACACGACTTGACCCGCCTGAATGAACACACAAAGGATAAAACGACAAACGGGTTGCACGAACGTGCACAAGGCACATGAGCAGTCACAAATTAGCATTTTTTATACGGCCGCCCTCACACCACCCGACCTGTAAGGACCACAGGCCATGGATGGAGTCCAAGTGCGGAGGTCGCGCCTTGACGTGCTAATGGATGAATGGCTAGGAAGGGACGTTTGTACCGGCATGCGTCGTTCACTTATAGTAGGTGGGTTCTGTATGGACCCACGAATGGACCAACATGTTGGGCATAGCGGGAACGAGCGACACGACTTGACCTGGGGCACCCAAATGGACTAAATGTCAAAGGACCGACATAAGAACATCAATTGGTAACCAAGGTATAGTAGCTAAGTTAATTGATGGAACAGACCAACACTATAACTTAAAGGTAGGTCGACGTGATAAAGGTTGCATGTGGATCAGTTTTTGGCAAGATCTCCCACATACGTTCAGCATGTACAACCACATATATAGGCAAAGGACATAGTTGGAGAATGTAGCGAATATTGGTTCATCATCAGAATCAAGAGGAGGAAGAATCCAGGCATCAAGAAAGCATACAACACATTATTGATGTGAGGTTCTTCCATGAGAAAAGGTGAAAACAGAAGTTAAGGGACAAAACGGAACATGTACTATGTGCAGGGTTGAGTCAGGTAGAAACAGTGACAACCATAGTGCAATATGCAGATCGGGCAGGTCGTGTTCCTCATGGGTTGAGCCAGGAAAAGTTCTAAATGCATTTAGTGCGTGAGTCAAGGCATGTGTTACAAAGAATTTTTTCACCGTCCCTGCAATCCCTCATCCCGTACATTGGAGGACTATTCCTGTGACCTGTGAACAGTAAAATGTCCTGAAAACACCTTAATGGCATCCTTCTACATAAGGAAAAGAATTCTCCTGAAGAACAATTCCTCTGGAAAACCCTAAAAAATCCATGTTTTGGCATTGGCACGGGTAGCCAGTTCATCCCTCACGCCAATGGGGAGAAATCACACTAGTGGGCATGCCAGCTGGCACTCTATCCCTGTGTTATTCCCGCGCCAAGCCTTTAAAGGAATGTTTTTTAACAATATAAGGTGGAAGTTTGATTCTAACTACTTCAGAACGGATCATCAAAATGTGGTTGGGTTGTTTGCCTCTGGATCTCCCATATTAGGAAGTGGTTTTCCACCTCTCATGGAACCTTCCTAAGAGATAGGACTCTCCACCATGATTATAGGGAGCCTAACCTCTCCTTCTCCCTCTATAAAAGCATGCCCTCTCCATTTGCTAGCTAGCTAAATTTTTTTGAAGAAAAATATAGCTGAGTGAATATTGAAAGCAGAGCCAAAGAGAACCCCGTAAGAGAGAGAGCCTTGTCCAAATTATTGACAAGCTTTTTGAGACACGCTCCGCTGGAAGCCCTACCAAAGGAAGAACGTGACGTCAGAACTAGGTTGTAATATTTCTTTCACATCTTAATATATGCTCGACTATGTTATTGGTTCCACTGTTGTATTGCTTATCTGTGTAGTATAATTCAGTTCAATCCCTTCCGACTGATTGATAGTTACATGTTTGGATTATTACGTTGTATGCCGTTGTTTCTTCTTTGCATGTGTACAGGTGTCCGGACGCGGTGAGCAGAAGGATCGTGATCTGTCAAGATAGGAATGGGAAGTAGCGCTTCTTCTTCAACAACAGCAGCATAGGACTTAAGGTAGGCTATCTACCATAGCTCTGTATTTTGTAACTAGGAGTCGGTATTGTAGCATGTTTCGATTGTTGCTAGACCCACTCTAGGGATAGTGGGATTGCCTCTGTCCCTAGAGGGGATTTACCACCTCAACAGCGTGTTCAACAGGTTGAGTCAGACGAAATTAAATGTGCAAAAGAGTGTGATGGGAAGAAAAATGTGGATGGTTGGGACAATGTTAAAATGCATGCATAAAGAGTGGAGTTGATTCCATCACCACTTGACCCGCATTCAGGCAGGTCAAGGCATAGTGATTCGAATGACCCTCTGAATGTATTTTCGGGTGGATTCATGTACACAAAGTTTTGTTGGATTTTGGGGTTCCTTACAAGTGTTGAACCTGGGTTTGAGAATTGGTGGTTGTGGAAGTTGTACCAAGAGGAAAAGTGACTTGGCAAGAGCATAAGTGGCTTATGCAGGCTTGTTTGTATGATTAATTTTAAATTATACATATTCTTATGAAACACAATATCGAGCAGACTTAATATTGAGTGTTACCCCTCCTTTGAATGTTATGGGCTTCATGTGGATTCGGTATTTATGTTTATTCTGTTTTATTTCCACACAAGAACACTTTGACAGATTAATTAAAAAAGTGTTGAGTTAGGCATAGTCTACTTGTGGAGTATTTGGAAAAATAAAAACAAGGTAGTGTCGTGACTTGCACCCATCTATAGAGTGGTTGGGAGACTACCACAGGTGTAGGGGCATGACATATCATATCAAAGCGACTGGTATGAGATTATAGAAAGTATGATTCCACTGTTGTTTCACATCAGATTGTACTAGAGCTACCATTTTTGGGCTTTTGATTATTGAATCAAGCAAGGACAAAAAACAAGTTGAAGTTGAAGTTTGGTGATTTGGTAAGCATGGATGCTGATGCGGGATTGCAGAAATTATTTGAACTTGGTACTATGAAGTTGAGGAGGGGTATGACCAATGTCAGGACCAAAGCTGAACTGATGAAAGAAGAAATTCTGAAGGCTCATAATGAGCTTGATAAAATGATAGGACATTATAAAGATATGAAGCAACAATATCCCAAAATTCATGTGAAAGTGTCTAAACACTTGGAACACATTGGAGATGGGTTGATGGGTATGCGGAAACATTTTGAAGAAGTCCATGGAAAACTGCTAAACTTGAAGAACTTGATATGGAGATACAACGGAGTGAAGAAAGGCTTCAATAAATCTTGAATGATAGAGCTCATTTGAAGGAAAAGAGCACCATGTTTCAGGGTAAAGTCAAGGCCGTGGAAGATGAGATCAAGAGGTATTTTCTTGATCCTAAACCTATTTAATAAAATGCATGTATTGACACACTTAAAGAAGAAGAGCAACCTATGATTATTGGAGCACTTTAATTGGAAGGAGTCAGTCTATGTCATATTGGGGCACTTAAGCAACATTCGAAGAGGAAGAAGCTTGATAAACAAGAAGACCCAAGATCATATTGTTCTATGGAGTCTCATGAGAAGAAATATACTAAAAGGGTTATTAAACCAAAACAAATTTTGGAAAATAGTTTCGAAAAGGATATTTTGAAGAGAGTTGCAGAGGTAAGGCACAAAACGAAGAGAAGGACTGGTGAAAGTTTCTTGGACTTGATATTTGTGTCCACAATCATACATGGGAATAAATTCTCAGCTTTGATAGACACAGAGGATACTCATAGCTTCCTTAGTTGAAAGGAAGCTTTATCTCTACAAAAGAGAAAGGTTGGTATAGAACAAGAATTGAGTGCTTTCAAGGAAATCAATTCTCCTATGAAGGCTGTGAATGGTGTTATGAAAAACACACAATTTAGAGTGGGCTCATGGTTTGGAAATATGGATTTGAGAGTCATTGATATGGATGATCATTTTATGGTTTTGGCCCAAGAATTTATGGTTGTAGCACAAGCCATACCTATGATGGACCGGGATATACTCTTAATTCTTGATGGAGAGAAAATTATGTTAGTTCCTATTACTAAGAAGACTCACTTGGGATATTAGCCAAGGATGGATTCATTGATCCTATATGAGAAGGACCCTGATATGGACCATGGTAGCATGGAGCATTGGGAACCTGGATCTTTGGCTCAAACAACGAAATAACAACACATTTTTTACTTTGTTGCAAGAGATCCGAAAGGAAAAAGAGAGGAAGGGGAGATGACTTCACTTCTGGAGAATGTAGCAGAGACTTCTACTCAAAATATTCTATAGGATGATGTTAAGAAGGACACTTATTCTAACATAGAACCAAAGAAGGATTATGGAGGGAGAGATCCAGTTAAAATTGTGGATTTTTGTAGATATGATATGGGCATATATGATTTTTAATTAAACAGGGAAAATCTTGGGGAACTTGGATGAACTGAAGAAGAGATTGATGCGGTGCATGAGTACTTGAAAATCGACATCAATCTGATACATGGGTGGAGGAAAGTTAGGGAGGTAGCTTCCTGGCCCTTGCTTTGAGATAAACCTTTGGAGAAAGGGGTTAAGTACATTTATTCATGGAGGACTACACTGCCCTTAACAAAGGGGCCTTGTGGAAAGGTCCCACATGCATGGATGGTTGATGCTTGATGGATTTGAATACTTTGGATAGCACGTGGGATTAGCATCATGATAACATATTTCAGATGGAATGAAGGAAAAATTCATGAACTTGAATATGGCTCTTTTATATGATGTTGTAGACGGAATGAAGATAAACTTCATGGACTTGACCATGGATGGATTATATTGGGATGGAGTCTTGACTGAGTTGATGTAATGAAAGGATTCTTAAGAAACAAATAATGAATGGCATAAGGATGTAAATTATTATGAGGAGGACGTGTAGTTGGAATGATCACCTAACTTGTTTGAATCATGAGCGATAGAAATGCTATGGATTTGTGTTGGATGCTAAAAAAATATAGATGTTTGACAGAAATACATGGTTATCAATATCTATTTGGGTTAGAGTATCATGGCTAAAATATTCATTGGAGATCAACACTACATTGAGAAGTGTTCCCTACACGAGGAAAGACATGGACTTGGAAGTTCATGCATTGGACTATTGATGATAGCAGAGTTGGTGGCATGGAAATTGTTGGAGATGTTAGAGTCAACAAAAATTTGCGATGAAATTTGCGACAGTATTGTACATATGGATGCGATGATAGATTGTGCGATGAAATTTGGGATGATATTGTGCATATGGATTTGAAAATAGATCATGCGATGATGGGATGATGTTGTCAAGGGATGACAATGCTTTAGATTCATGGAGGATGTAAGGACCATGAGTCATGGATGGATTCCAAGTGTAGAGGGCAAACATTTATGCTCCGATGGCCAAATTGGTTGACATGTGACAAACAATGGTCGACGAAGCGATGAAAATCACAAGCATTGTAATATGGGCGTGCAACAGACGAATCAATAAGAAGTGACATTAGTACGAGTAGCGTGCAACGTTCACTTATAGCACGTAAATTTTGTATGGACCCACGAGCGCATCAACATGTTGGGAATAGTGAGCACGTGTGACATGAGTAGACCTGGGGCACCCAAATGTACTAAACGTCAAAGGATCGAAATAAGAATGTCACTTGGTAACCAAGGTATAGTGACTGAGTTATTTAATGGAACATGCCGACGCTATAACTTAAAGGTAGGCTGACATGATAAAGGTTGGAGGTGGATTGGCTCGTGGCAAGAGCCCCCACATACATTCAACACGTTCAACCACATATATACAGGTAGAGGACATTGTTGGAGAAGGCAGTGAAGATTGGTTCATCATCAGAATCAATAGGAGGAAGCATACACGAATCAAGAAAGCATACAACACTTTGTTGATGTAATATTATTCAATGAGTGAAAGCAAAAACAAAATTTAAGGGCCAAAATAGAACGTGTACTATGTGCAGGGTTGAGTCGAGTAGAAAATGCTGCAGCTGCAATGTAATATGCAGGTCAGGCGGGTCTAGTCAGGCGAAGTTCTGAATGCGTTCAGTGCATGACTCAGGGCGCGTTCAACGGGTTGAGTCGAGCAGAAGTAAACGTGCATAATAGTGCAATGGGTAGAACAATGAGGATGGGAGAAATAGTGTTACAACACATGTAGAAAGAGTGGAGTCGGGTCGGTCACAACTCAACTTGCTCTTAAGGAGGTCAGGGCATAGTTACCTGAATGACCCTATGAACTTATTTTTTGGAAGAGTCATGTAAACACAGTTTTGTTGGATTTTGGGGTTCCTTGCAAGTGCTGGAGATTATTTTGAGCATTGGTGGCTATGGAAGTTGTACCAAGAGGAAAAATGACTTGGAAAGAGCATAAGTGGCTTATGCAGGCTTGTTTGTATGATTAATTGTAAATTATACATATTCTTATGAAAAATAATATCGAGCAAACTTAATATTTTTTTTCCCCTGCCTTGAATGTTATGGGCATCAAGTGGATTTGGTTTTTATGTTTATGCTGTTTTTTTCCGCACAAGAACACTTTGACAAATTAATTAAAAAAGTGTTGAGTTAGGTGTAGTCTACTTGTGGCATATTTGGAAAAATAAAACAAGGTAGTGTCGCACCTATCTTTAGAGTGGTTGGGAGACTACCAAAGGTGTAGGGACATGACACGACTCGACCCGAACACGTTTCCTTGGGCGCCGTCACATGGCACAACCCGACCCACTCAAACGAAAGTAGAAGGGAGAAAACGATAAACAGGTCGAAAAAATGTGCACAAGACAAACAGACAGTCACAAATTAGCATTTTTGATATGAGCTCCCTCACACAACCTGACCCGACCTGACCCGAACGGGTTTCATTGGGTGTCATCACATGACATGACCCGACCCGCCTGAATGAAGGCACAAGGGAGCAAACAACAAACTAGTCGCATGAATGTGCACAAGGCAAATGGGTGGTTACAACTTAGAATTTTTTATATGGCCACCCTCACACGACCCGACTCGGCCCAAGATAACCCAATCCAAACGTGTTTCCTTGGGCATCGTCACATGGCACGACTCGACCCGCCTGAACGGAGGCACAAGGGAGAAAACAACAGATGGGTCGCACGAACGTGCACAAGTCAAATGGGCAATCAAAACTTAGCATTTTTTATACAACTGCCCTCAAACGACCTGACCCGACCTGACCGGAACGTGCTTCCTTGGGTGCTCTCACACAACACGACCCGACCTGCCTGAACAAAGCCACAAGGGCGAAAACAGAAAATGGGTCGCACGAATGTGAAAAAGGCACACGGGCAGTCACAACTTAGCATTTTTTATACTGCTGCACTCACACGACCCGACTCGTCCTGACCCGCCCGAATGCATTTCCCTGGACACCCTCACACCACCCGATAGGACCCAATACGACATACCATAACGTGTTTTATTGTGCTCCCTCACATGATAAGACCCTACCCGACCCACCCAAAATAGTTTCCTTGGGTGCCCTCACATGACATGACTTGACCCGACCTGAACGTGTTTCCTTGGGAATCGTCCCACAGAACCTCCTGGCCTGCCTGAACGAATGCATAAGGGAGAAAACAAAAAATGGGTTGTACAAATGTGCACAAGGAAAATGGGCAGTCACAACTTAGAATTTTGTATAGTGACGCCACAACACAACCTAGCGTGTCTCGGCATGAACGAGTTTCCCTCGGCACCGTCACGCAGCACGACCGACCCACCTGAACGAAGGCACAATGGAGAAAACGTTAAACGGGTCGCACAAAAATGCACAACGAAAACGGGCAGTCACAACATAGCATTTTTTATACGACCGCCCTCACATGACGCAGTCAAACATGACCCGAACATGTTTCCTTCAACGTCGTCACACGGCATGACCCCACCCACCTAAATGAAGGCACAAGGGAGAAAATGAAAAATGGATCTCACGAACGTGCATAAGAAAAACGAGTGATCACAACTTAGAATTTTTGATATGGTTGCCCTCACATGACCCCACCTAAATGTGCTTCCCTGGGTGCCTTCACACGGCATGACCTGACTCGCCTGAATGAAGGCACAAGGGAGCAAACAAAAAATGGGTCACACGAACGTGCACAAGGGAAACAGGTGGTCACAACTTAGAATTTTCGATACGGCCGCCTTAACACGACCCAACCTGAATGTGTTTCCTTGGGCACCATCACAGGACACGACTCGACCCGCCTGAATCAAGGTACAAGGGAGAAAATGGAAAAATAGGTTGGACGAACATGCACAAGGCACACAAGTAGTCACAAATTAACATTTTTTATATGGGTGCCCACACACAACCCGACCTAAGCCACCCGAACGCGATTCGTTGGGCGTCCTCAGATGAAATGACCCAACCCAACCCACCTGAATGCATTTCCTTAGGCACCCTGACATGGCCCGACCCGACCCAACTCGCCCAAACGCGTTTCCTTCAGCACCCTCACACAACACTACCTGATCCGACCCACCCAAACGTGTTTCCTTGGGCACCCTCACACGCACAACCTGAACTGACACGACCAAATTATTTTCCTTGGGTACCCTCACATGACATGACTCGACCCAACCTGAATGCATTTCCTTGGGTGCCCTCACACAACCTTACCTGACTCGACCCACCCGAATGTGTTCCTTGGGCACCCTTACACAACAAGACCTGACCCGACCCGACTGACCCGAACGCATTTCCTTGGGCGCCCTCATAGGACCTGACTAAACCGACCCGAATGAATTTCATTGGGTACCCAAAGGGCACGAGAGAGACCAAGGGGTACGAGAGCGACATAGGCGGGTGACCAACCATCTGAAGCAGCCAGACACAACAACCCCATAAAAATCTAAGACAGAGTGAAAGGGGAAATTTGTTCACATATGCCTCCCAGGATGAGCATGGCCAAAATTACCACTCATAGGCTACTGAGTGGGGATGGAGAGAATAAATTTAGCAACACTAAAAATTACCCAAGGCCATTATTATAGAAAACCTGAACAAACAACTCAATTACCAACCCACCTTTCACAAGAAAAGCCAACCCCTCCCACCGACCAAAAAGGGTGTAGCGGAATGATATAATGAAGAGTCGAATTCAACGAAGCCAACAAGAAACAAGGGGCACGAGAGGAACATTGGCCAAAAGTTACAACTTGAAATTTTTGACACAGCCGCCCTTTCACGACATGACCCGACCGAATGTGTTTCCTTGGGTGCCCTCAGACGACACGTCCCAAACCACTAGAACGAAGGCACAAAGGAGAAAACAAGGCAAACAGATGGTCACAACTTATCATTTTTTATATGGCCTCCATCACATGACCCAACCCAACCCGACCCGAACGAATGTGTTTCCTTGGGTGCCCTCACATGACACAACCTGACCCGCTCGAACATAAGCATAAGGGAGTAAATGGAAAACGGGTCGCACAAACATGCACTAGGAAAATGGGCGGTCACAACTTAGGATTTTTCATATGACTGCCCTCACATGACCCGACTTGACCCAACCCGAACGCGTTTCCATGGGCCCCCTGACATAACCCAACCTGACCCACATGAACGAAGGCATAATTGAGAAAACAGAAAATGGGTCGCGTAAACTTGCACAAGGCACAGAGGTACCACAACTTAAATTTTTTGATAGGGCTGCCCTTGCACAGCCCGACTCGACCCAACCCGAATGTGTTTTCTTGGGCACCGTCACACGACACTACCAAACCCGCCTAGATGAAGGCACAAGGGAGAAAATGACAAATGGGTTGCAGGAACATGGACAAGGAAAACAGGCAGTAACAACTTAGCCTTTTTGATATGCCTACCCTCACATGACTCGACCTGAACGTGTTTCCTTCGGCACCCTCACATGACACGAGCCAACCCGCCCAAACGAAAGCACAAGGGAGAAAATGGAAAACAGGTGGCACAAACATGCACAAGGAAAATGGTCAGTCATAACTTAGCATTTCTGATATAGCCACCCTCAAACAACCTAACTCGAATGCATTTCATTGGGCACCATCACACGACATGACCCGACCCGCCCGAACGAAGGCACAAGGGAGAAAATGGCAAACGGGTAACACGAATGTGAACAAGGAAAATGAGCAGTCACAACTTAGAATTTTTGATACGGTTGCCCCTAGATGACCGGACCCAACCTGACTCGAATGTGTTTACTTTGGCGCCCTCACTCTACATGACCCAACTTGCCTGAATGAAGACACAAGGGAGAAAACAGAAAATGGGTCACACAAACGTGCAAAAGGTAAATGGGCAGTCACAACATAGAATTTTTGATATGCCTGCCCTCACACGACCCAACCCGACCTGACCCGACCCGACCTGAATGTGTTTCCTTGGGCGCCATCAGACGGCACAACCTGACCTACCCGAACGAAGGCACAAGGGAGAAAGTGGAAAATGGGTTGCACGAATGTGCACAAGGAAAATGGGTAGTCACAACTTAGAATGTTTGATACGACCACCCTCACACGATCCAACCCAAATGTGTTTCCTTGGTCACCCTCACACAGCATGAACTGACTCGCCCGCACGGAGGCAGAAAGGAGAAAATGAAAAATGGGTCACAGGAATGTTCACATATAAAATGGGCAGTCACAATTTATCTTTTTTTATATAGTCGCTCTCACATGACACGGCCCGACCCGACCCAATTGTACTTCAAAGCTTCCCCGACTGAGATGCTTCACGATCGCAGTTTGAAAATGGCATGGGACAGTAGGGGCGACAAAGAGGTGCACCTACTGCGGGTGGAGATATAGTCGAAGAGTGACATGAACTGCTTTTAGTGTGGATTCTAACTTAGAGGCATTTAATCATAATCCGACACACGTACATTCGCGCCATTGGATTTTTAACCAAGCGTGATGACAAATTGTGTGAATCAACATTTCCTCTCGTACTAAGTTGAATTACTATTGTGATGTGGTTCATCAATAGGTTAAAAATAACTTGTCTCACAATAGTCTAAACACAACTCACATTCCCTATTGGTGGGTGAACAATCTAACACTTCATGAATTATACTTCAAAATGATAGGAAGAGTTGACATCAAAGGATCAAAAAGAAACATCGCTATGATCCTTGTGTTAAATTTTTTGACAACTCTAGCTTAAAATTCTAAAAGTTTAAAGGATTGATAGGCCGCACTTTCATGGTTTTTATTCGTACTAAAAATAAAAATAAAATGAGCTTTTACCCTTTTGTTCCACACAATATTTCTGTTCTCGTTGAGCTCATCTTAGGACATCTGCATTATCTTTTAACAGATGTGTCACCCTAGCCAAACTCGCAACCTGATAATGTATTCCACCTGGATCGACCCGTCGAAACGTGTCCTAAAGCCAAAAACAGGGGTAGTGCCTCATCTCCACCCCACGAAATAAGTAAAATAACATTAAAAGTAGTGGTTTTTCACTTGCACCAAAAACTTCTCCCACTTTTTCTACACCTCCCAAGTCATTTCATGAAGTTGGACTAGGGTCAAGCTCAATAGGGTCTTCTTTCCCCGTTGATTCTGCCAAGCCCGTTCCCTTGGCTGTGGTTTTTCTAGAAAGTAGATAGGACAATGGGAATCTAGTTAATCCATTCATGCATGTCACTAATTATATGACGAGGCATTTGGATACCTTAAGAGAGTCATAGTTACTCCCGTCATTTACCCGTGTTTGGTTGAATTTCTTCCCTTTGACATTCAGAGAATTGGGTAGAAATCACATTGCATCAACATCCGCGAGGACCATCGCAATGTTTTTTTTTAATTAAATAGTAATATTCCCCTTGTCCGTACCAATTCTGAGTCAATCGTTCTCTGCTTAGGGAAAATGCCATGCGAGGGGGAATTCTATGCATGTAGCACAATCGGCACACTAGTGCCCACCTATGCTACAAGAGCAGCCTAGGAATAATGTTGATAGCCCACGAGTTGAGGGCACAGACCCCTAGGCCCAATTCTCAGAGCCAATCCTTTTCTTAAAGTTATAATTTTCTTTTTCTGACTTCCCTTACCTACATTGTTCTATTGACTAGAGGTTGTTCACCTTGGAGACCTGATGCGGTTATGAGTATGATTGGGCATGAATGGTACTCGGTCCTATGGATTTTCAAGGGTCACGGAGGGTGTAGTGGACACTGGAAGACATGTGGTGCTCTTCCAGCCATTGGACCCAATCTCTGGTTGAACCGATTCTAGGGTGGGGAAGTTGTTAAAAATAAAATATAACTCTTCCCAGTGCCCCTGACGATGTCTTCGGAATTCCTAACGTCGTCACTTGCTGCCATGTCCCGGTTTGGGAATATTAACGTGATTCCATTTTGATGCTCCTGCATAATGCACCCTTGATACAAGGCTTCCCCATCTCTTAGGATCGACTAACCCATGTCCAAGTGTTGTTCACATGGAACCTTTCCCCACTTAAGTCTTCAAAGTTCTCATTTGAATATTTGCTACTACCACCAAGATCTGCACCTGGGGCCAATCCACCGAAGCTCATGCCTGAGGATTCTCAACAACCCCCACGTTGTCCTACTCATCGAACCGAGGAAATTTTTCTGACAGTCGAGTATAGGTTGCGCTCTTCAGCGCCATCCATTTTCAGGGCTAGTCGATTCGTAACCTGTGTCGTTACACATTACTAAGTGGATTTCTACTTCCATGACCACCGTCATACTGTCTTAATCAGCCAACACCATTTGTGGGATCTTGGTTAGCATGCAATTCATAACCATAACTCAACTTTATGTTCATCCCGCACCGTGAGTTATGCTTACCAAAAATGGCCCACTTGGAGCTCTCAATTCCATGGCACGACTCAATGGAGCAGCCGCACCATATTACCTATTTAAATTTTGAGAATAGGTGGAGGGCCTTACACCCTCAATCCCTCTAATCATTTTCTTTTTCCCGATAAAACTTGTGCGTGAGATCCAACTATATTGAGGCAAAATTCGAAGGAAACCAACTACTAGATGGTCTCATTAGTCTTTCGCCCTTATACCCAAGTCAGTTTAACAATTTTCGCATCAATATCACTACAAGCCTCCACCATAGTTTCCCCTGGTTTCGCCCTACTCAAGCATAGTTCACCATCTTTCAGGTCCCAACAGGTGTGATTGCACTCGAACCATTCACATAAGCTCAATTTCATTCAATGCTGCACCCCCCAGAGAGGGTATCTCACACGTCACCTTCATTGCACCTCACAGGTTTTCAAACCCACCGACTCAAACACATTTTAGACTCCTTGGTTCGTGTTTCAAGATGGGTTGAATGGAAACCCCATCAACCAACACCAAAAGCACGCAGGTGCACATGGCTTGCCACAAGGGCGCGTGCTTCATTCCTCTACCACAACAAAGACAAAATGAAAGGTTGTACTCCACCCGCACTTCTGACGATGCATCAGCCTATGTTGGTTTGCACCTCAAGTTGAGTGGTGGACTAGACTGAGCCATTCCACATCCGACCAAGATGCATCGATAACCTCCATTTTCTTCCCTACCAGCAATTTCAAGCGCTCTTTAACTCTCTTTTCAAAGTCATTTTCATCTTTCCCTTGCGGTGCTCATTTGCTATCGGTCTCTCACCCCTATTTAGCCTTTTATGGAATTTACCACCCAATTAGGGTTGCAATTCCAAACAACCGAACTCACTGACAATGGCTCGTAATGCGGCAAGGTCTCGACCCCATGGGGGTATCACCCTCTGAGGCACCCCCTTCGAAGGGACTTAGCCCAGGTCCTCCGTTGAGGACACTCATAAAGACTACAATTCAGGTGTCTCTGCCAACCGATTTTCATGGTGGGCTCTTCCTACTTTGCTCGTCACTACTAGGGAATCCTTGCAAGTTTCCTTTCCTCCACTTAGTTATATGCTTAAACTCAGCGGGTGTTCCTGCCTAAGATGAGGTCGCAAGTTGGAGCTAAATTTTCCCTACCCAATGGGAGGACAAGATAGAGAAAAGAAAGTTCTAGGGATGCCACAGAGAGCCTGCATCGGCTAACGCCAAATGCCAAACCAAGGGGATAAGATCACCACTTTTTGACGCACGCTACGAAACATCACCTGCTAATTTTCAGCAAAACACATCATGTTAGGCATGTAATACCAGCTCTGTTGCTCCCAGACATATTTCAGGGAGTGCATTTGAATGGGATGCGATGCCCAAACAGACGTGCCCTCGACTGAAGCCTCAGGCCCAAATTGCATTCAAAAACTCAATCATTCATGGCAATTTGTAATCCACAATAGGTATCACATTTCTCTACATTATTCATCATAACAAGAGCTGATATATCCGTTGTTGGGATTTTTTTACATGTGTTACCAAAAAATCGCACCCCCACGACGAATGGCTAAAGGCTGACCCAACATACAATGCATCGCAACAAGCAACAAGACCCCTCCCCCTTCAAGACAAATGCACTCCATAACCCACTCACTAGAGGGAGGCTCAAACAAGCTCCCTGGACCCCATGCCTTTTCAAAAAGGGGGAAACTACAAAGAACAATGATCAACAAGGACTGGGGTTGCCAAACCAGGGGCTCACAATACTTTTCATCCTTCTCGACGACCCAGCCGCAACAATTCCCTCCTTTCTCTGTAATGCTATTAGGGGCCGACAAGAGGAAGGGAAGGAAAAAAAATGTATATGTATATAAAAAAATGAAAGAGAATGTGGCTCCCACCCCCTCACAAGGTAAAGCTCAAGCAGATAAATAGGAAGCTTTCCAAACCCCATGGATTTTCAAAAAGTGGGGAATTGTAAATCATTGTCACCAATAACATTCAATTTTGCTGTTATACATATTTCACTGTTATGAGCTTGAAAAACCTCCAAAAACATCCATCACTTATCTCAATCACTTATTATATAATATTTGGTAGGACCCGCAGCTCTACCACATCACTTATCACATATCACATACTCGCAGTTCCACTTACCTTACCACATCCAATTTCCCGCTCCCAATTTGCGATTGTGATAATTTATTCACTTGTTCTTCCTTGTTAACCTTTTTGCCTTACTGCTTATCGCTATCATAATACTAAAATTAATTTATTAATTTTTTTTCCTACTCCAAACCCCAATGTGATATATTAGTAGGACCCGCCTTACTGCCACATCATATTGAAATCGTAAATCGCATATTATTTGTTACCATATCTTGTTGCCTACTCCGATACCTAATTTTGATATGCTCTTGAAATTGTGATTTTGATTATGATTCCCCAATTGTGATTGCAATAACCGATGGGATAGCAGTCTATGATTGCGATATTGCGATTGTGATATATGGCATTGCAAATTCCACCCTTGATAATGCATTCACTCTGCTCCACTAGTCTACGATTGCGATTTCAATATATGAAAAAGTGGTTTCCTCCCATTGGCCCCACGTTAACATGTTAGTCTATTATAATTTTTAATCCCCCCCCCCCTCCCCCCATTTCAATACCACGAACCATCTCAACCCCCCCTTCTAAATTTGTCAAAACCACCCTCCTTTCCCACCATTTTTCCCACTCTTCACTTCATTCCTCTACTACCACACCTCCTACTTACCATTCTATTCTTGCGCACTCCCCTCCACTTTCATCTCGACGCATAGCCAAAAAACAATTAGTCCATTCAATGACTATACGGGGTAATGGTTCAACTTATAACAGACCCACTCCCACCAGCATCACCATTGGTATTAGAAAAGCATGGGGAAGGTTGGAGGTTCCAGATCTTCGATATATCAGCAATTTTTGTAGGTTGTATTTAATAAAAATACATGGTTATTTAAGAACCAGAAACATGAAGAAATAAAGCAGTAGAAAAAGGAGCAACATGTCACGACACTCAGCAGTTTAGCTCAAATTTCTTCTCTTCTTGCTTCTACACCTGTTATTTTAGTTGTATTTCTATCGGATGATGTTTTAATGCATTATGACACATATGTAATGTGAGGAGTAATGTTTCCTTGTTTTTAGAAGAGTTTGAATTAGTGCCTCTCTTACTATATATACCATTTGTAAATACCATTTCATGAGAGGAGACTGTTATTTGACGGTACCACTTTGTAATTTTTTGGAAGATCATTAATATATAGTGACTGTGTTTTCTGCTTCACCTTAGGTTCTTTAAGTGTTTCAATGAGCTTATGCCTTATTTTTATTAATTTTTTGTTTCCAATAGCTTGATGTTGAATTACTCAGATTTCATGTTCTTCATGCTCTTACTTCCTTTTAACATTAAGCTATTTAATATTCCTGTGTGTGTATTGTCCTTTCATTGAAAACTTAAAATCCTCAACTTCCACAAGGAGAGCCATTGTCATTGAATTTCGTCATACTGACTCCAAAATCCCAATGGTAGTGAAACCTACACATTTTTCACCTGAAATTAAATACATTAAATTACATATCACAGAGTTATCCATATGATTTCCTAATTGAGAAAATCATAAGTTAATTTGAGACAACCCTCTCAGGCTCATTAGGGTAATCCTCAGTTAAAAAATGGTTTAGAAGATTTACTCTAAGTATTTTGGTGGAGCATCCCATCGGTACAAATTTAGCGATAACTTTTTGGTGTGTCTGTCGGGATTCTGAAGACATATTCCCCAGCTCAAACTGTGAAAATGAACTCTTGGAGGTAGTAGGAGCTCTAAACATTTCGAGGCTGTAGAAACTACCTTGTTGACTCTGCTAAAGATATTCATGCTTAAAGGTGGCTTCGAGAAAGAGATACACAACGAGAAATCTAGATCCTAACCCACCTACAATTGTCGATAATCCAAAAAATATCCTCAAAGGCATTGGAAGAAGCTCTTCAAAATCAGGTATTACATCACATTAAAGAGCGTTGTCCTCTGAAATTATTCAAAGTCGTGAATATAGGAAATTTGATGATAAAATTGAAGAAGTATTGTTTAGGTATAAGACTGAAAATGAACTGACTGACATAGTACTATACCTAAAAAGACTAGGTATTGACACATCATCCCTATTATCTAAGCAGGAAAGAGAAGAATTCTATAAAATAGTCACATCAGAGCTGTTGTTAGAGAGGGAGTCTTTTGAACATTTAAAAGAGTTGCATCCATTTTAATTTATGTTGAAGACTGGTATACCTTTTCCTGAATGGAGTTCATTCATATATAGAGTTCAAATACCATCTACACCATCTCTGTTATGTATATTTTATTAATTATTAGTTAGATATAGTTATATTAGGTTTTATTATGTGAAAGGGCATGATCAAAGATCATGCCTCTTCACCAAGGGACACCATGAGGCTATATTTAAAGCCTTGGTGATTCCCCATTGTAATCATATCTCATCTTTTATCAATAATAATATATACTTATTCAAGTTTACCAGAGTTTTTACACTCCATTGGTATCAGAGCCATCGCTCTTCGGGATCTGTGTGATCACCCAGAATTAAGGAATTACAAGAAAATTCCAAAATTGCAGATTTTTTTAAAAACCAAGTGCTAGTGGGTAGCAACATTTGTTTTTAAAAAAGAAGAAGAAGGAAGAAATATATACATTAATAAAATAAAAGAGAGAAGGAAAGTTAACATAAAGGGGGAAATAAATTAAAAGGAAAAAAAAATATTTAAAAGAAAATAGTTCCAAAAGAAAAAAGAAAAAGTAAAAAGAGATATATATATATAAAGAAGTACACGTACATGTGAAGACAAAGTAAAAAGAAATAAGGAAGAGTAATTGCTCGTGGTTTTGGAGCCCATGGTAATTGCCCATGGTATTAAAACCCATTCACCCTTTTCAAAACAACGTGACTTTTCAAAGTTAACAAAATTTTTTCCCCATAATTATATATATATATTATAATAATAATAATAATAATTATTATTATTATTTTATTATTTGAATTATATATAATAATAATAACAATAATAATAAATATTATTATTATTTCAAATTTTTTTTTTTAATTAATTAATTAATTAATTTAAAAAAAGGGGGAAAAACTGGCAGAAAAATATTCCCCACCTCATACACGTTCAATGTCTTCATCGATGTCGATGGCCGAATTCCAGAAGAAATTGGTGGATCTTGAGAAACAAATCAATAATAATTCCGAAGAATTCGGAAAAAGATTAGTCGATCTTGAAGGTACAGTTGCAGGACACTCCGACGACATCAAAAAGGTTCATGACACGACAAATCGAATAGAAAGACAAATGTGGCTAAATCATCATGAAACCACAGAACTCTTCAATAAGCTAAATGATAAGATAGATAAGTTAAGTCAGACACAATCCCCAATATTTCCTAACATGGAACAAAATCAACAAAACAATTCCGCAGATTCAGGGAACTCAGAAGAGCATTAGGAAAAAACCAATTCCCCACATCATCAAGAAGATAGTAATGCAGATTTTCAAAATAAGTAGCTCTGGAATGTATTTGGTAATCAATATCCTCTTCTTGTTCCACCATTATCATATCAGCGAAAAGCCAAAATCGAGCTACCCAAGTTTGATGGTAATGAAAAAAATCGCGTTGCATGGCTTAATAAAGCGGAAGAATATTTTGAGATTTATGACATTACTAGTGATGACGAAAAAATTAAGCATGCTTCCATGAAAATGGAAGGAGAAGCATATAATTGGTATATGCGGTGGAAAAAGATGACGCTTGCTATCAGTTGGATGAAATTTAAGGATGCATTCTTCAAAAGGTTTTAAGGCATAAAAGAAGAAAAGTTTTTTTCAACGTTTATCAAATTACGCCAAAAAGGAGATGTGGATGAGTACACTAGAGAATGGGAGACCTTGGCAACACGAGTACCGGGATTGTCAGAATCTCGTCTAATCTAGTCTTACATCTCAGGACTTAAAATCCATATACAAGAAGAGCTCGAACTTCATGAAGTTACATCAGTAGAAGTAGCAAGGCAAAAAGAAAAAGCTGCTGAAAAGAAATTTGAAAGATTATCAAAACCAGAAAAAGTATATTCAAGACAAAGATTTCCTCAATCTGAAAATATAGATGACACAAAATATGTCCCACTCCATCTTCGTGAAGAAGAAAAATGTAGTGTGGAAAAACAAAGAATGAGAGAGGGCAAGTGCAAGTGTTGCGGTGAAAAATGGGACCCTAAGCATAGATGTGCTAATGGAAAAGCGAAAAATCTATATAGTTGTGAAGCAACTAATGACGCTAACAATAATGATTCATATATAGAAGGATTAGAAGACAACTTAGAGTTCTCTCCAGAAGTGGATGGGAAACTATTCCGCAAGTGTCATTATTAGCTATGACAGGCATATCACAACCTCAAACCCTAATGTTAAGAGGACATATCAAGAACAACAACGTAATGGTTCTTGTCGAAACTCGCAGTACCCACAATTTTCTAGATTCAACCATGGCAAAAAGACTTAACATATTTACCTTCCCCATGCCTAATATGAAGGTAATGGTGGCCGATAGTAAGAATATTAAGCAAGTAGGGAAATGCCATAAAGTCAAACTACAGATAAAAAACTTTCATTTAGAATCTCCATTCTACACCGTTCCATTACGAGGAGTAGATGTGGTCTTAGGAATTCAATGGCTAAAAACTTTAGGTACTTATTCTACCAACCATCAGAAGAAGTTTATAAGTTTTAAGTGGAAAGGGAAGAAACACAGGTTGTATGGATTCCAAGCCCTAGAAGATCAAGTCGTATCTTCCTCTCTAATGATGAAGATGATTCAAATAGGAGTGCCAGCATCTAGAGTACAATGTCATCAGTTAGAAATGTTATCTTCAAAAGGGAGCCATGAAGAGTCACCAGAGGAACAAGGATTAATTCGGACACACGAAAAAGTATTCCATGATCTACCAATAAAAATACCTCCTAATAAGGAACATGAACATCCAATAGAAGTCAAGAGAGGACTGACCCTATCAATATCAAATCTTGTTACTATCCACATCACCAAAATATTGAACTCGAGAAGATGCTCCATGATATTTTTAAAATGTGGGAAGCAAGAGCTTGCCACTCGAGAAACCCAGGCATTCGTCAACATTTTCCATTATTACGTATGCTTTGAGGACAAATCATCTTTAAGATAGGGGCAATGTTATGTATATTTTATTAATTATTAGTTAGATATAGTTATATTAGGTTTTATTAAGTGAAAGGGAATGATCAAAGATCATGCCTCTTCACCAAGGGACACCATGAGGCTATATTTAAAGCCTCGGTGATTCCCCATTGTAATCATATCTCATCTTTTATCAATAATAATATATACTTATTCAAGTTTACCAGAGTTTTTACACTCCAATCTCCTAAAATTTCAGCCTCACCTACTGTGTTTTCCAAAATTTAGAATTTAACCTCATATACTGTCCTTCCAAAAACCAGAATCCCTTTCATCATGGCTGGAATTTTCTCTCCTCCACCTCCTATTGGATCTACAAGATATGCTCCCCTTTTCCTCCCTGCTATCCTTCATGAATTCCCAGATGGATACTCAACGAGAATTAAAACCTTACGGAGTGAAAAGGAAATATCAGCTGAGGAACACGTAGACCAATTCAATGACTTCATTGATAGAGAGGAGGTAGAACATCAAGATGTAAAATGAGATTATTTTCTTAGAATCTCACTAGTGAAGTACGTAAATGTTTTAAGGCCTTAGCTCCAGCAATTTTGCAGAATTGGGACCATCTAGAAGATAGTTTTTTTACCAAGTGGGGGAGTAAGGTAAATCCAGTACAAGATCTGGCTGAGTATAAAAATTTGAAAATAGCCTTAGATGAATATGTCCAAGACTTATCTAAGAGGTTTAACAAGGTATTTAACTCCATACCTGCTCATATTAAACCTCCTCCAGGAGTTTCTCAATTACACTATGTATAGGCATTTTATTATGAGTTTTCCATGTTGCTAAAAGAGAGTCTACCTCTCTAGCATAAATGCAGAATGATGCAGTGAAAGTGGAGGTGAACATGGAAGTTGCCAAGAGGTCTAAGATGGGAAAAAAATTTGAAATAATAGGAAAAGCATTCATCCTCAGATGATAAGTTTTATTCCATGATGAAGACCATTGGAAAACTCATGGATATAATTTTTCTTGGAGCCACTCCTTTTCCTCCTGCACAACAAGATGCACACATCAAAAACCCACAATTTAGGAGGCCTCAAAATTAGAAAAGACAAAGAGAAAACAAAAATCAGCCTGACACACAAGTGAGGCCTCCCTTTTAATAGAATTTACTTGATGAAGAGGAAGCTCAACCTGAGTTCCAAGAGGATATTATTCATTGCTTAGATGAAGACATGTTTGGGATGTTTCTAACTAAAGAAGAACATGATGAGTCTAGTCATGAATTGGATAAGAATGAGGGAAAATCTAATTAACTAAAGGGTTATCAACATGCCATATTTGAAATGCATAAACAATACAATTTGAGAAATAGGAATGTCCCCTTTACAACAAACAAAGCTCAGCCTAATAAATATGTTCCTAAACAATCTGAGCTAAAGAAGGATACATCACCTCCACCTCTGGTCAAAGGAGTTGAAAAATCCTCATCTACTTTCAGTTTAGAAAATGAGATCTCCAAAATCAAAATTCTAGTTCCCTTTGGAGAAATTATCAAGGTCACTGAATATAGAAGAAAAATTTTCAAGATGTTAAATTCTCAGCCAGGACCTTCAGACATCCTAAATCTGCAAGAAGAACATCCCACCATTTTACTAGGACCAAGGATTGAAGATGAACAAAATGAATAGGTTCCTCATTTTTATGTAAGTCTAAATATTCATGATATGATTTTTCAAAATTCCATGTTGGACTCAGGTGCTTCCCATAACCTTATGCCTAAAGTGATTATGGAGAGGATGGGTTTAGATATCATTAGACCTTACAAAGATATGTTTTCTTTTGACTTAAAGAGAGTCCAATGCATAGGTCTTATTAAAGATGTTGTTTTTGGCCTAACACAAGTACATGCTAAAATATTAGTGATGGACATAGTAGTATTTGATATTCCTCCAAAGTTTGGTATGATTTTATACAGATCTTAGGCAGCCAAAATTAAAGGGACTATGCAAATGGATATGAAATATGCCACCATTTCAGTTTTTGGTGATAAAAGGAGGTTGTATAGGGAAATTAGGATGGGCTACATGGTGAGTAGTAAGGATAAGCCTCAAAATTTTCCTATTTATTCAGTTGAAACTAAATTGGGATACTCAATTTTATTCAATGAACTCACTGATGTGGTAGAAATTGAAGAAAAAAAAAGAAAATTAGCAAGAAAAAAATCAAGGATGTGTTGAGGAAAAAGGAGAAGGTTGGTGGATTTTACACTTTGATGTCTCTTCTGGAAGAGAGGAGGTTGGAGAAGGGATATGGATCACTACTACTAATGATTAAATTAATTTTTTCTCTTTTAAACTTAACTTTGATTGCACAAACAATATGGAAGAATATGAATAACTATTATTGGTTCTAGAAATTTTGAAAAAAATAGGTGCCAAAAAGATATCAGTGTGTGGTGATTTAGAGTTAGTGATTAAATAGGTTGAAGGGTCATATCAAACCAAAGATGTAAGAATGAGGGAATACAGAAATTTGATAATGGAAATTCTTGAAAATTTTCAAGAATATGCTTTCATTGTGAAAACTAGAGACCAAAATTCAGTAGTTGATTCTATAGTTTTCTCTACAAGTTTATTTGTCATCCATACTCATTCTAGTGATAAATATGAGGTTGGGGTCATACATAGGCCAACCATCCCTGACAACATCATTCATTGGCAAGTGTTTGAGAATGACCAGCAAGTTCAAAGTTCCTTGAGTTGAAGGAGGAGTTTGAGAACATCCAAGAGGATCAGCGAAATATGTTTAATGAAACTAAGGTCAATCTTGAAGTCCTGCAACTGAAAAAAAAATGTATTCCCAATGGCCTTATTCCCCTTGAGAAACTATTTGATCAAAATGATGTTTTCAATTCTCCTAGAATGCACACTGTTGTAACATGTTTTGGCATGCCCAAAATTTTTAATTTTCGGTAAAAAAAATTCAAAATCTTACTAAACTAGAGTCCTAAGAGATATAATATTATGCTTTTGAAAAAGGTTTATTTCTTTTCTATATTAATTTTTCATTTAAAATATATTCTTTTTATAAAAAAATTAATCTTTTGTGAAAATATTTGTTTTAAATTTAAAAATTATATTATAAAATTTTAATCCTAAGTTCACTTGAACATTTTTAGCTTATGAAGGATGGTCTTCATTCAATTTCAGACCCCCAGGATCATTCAAGCTTCAACAACTGGGGGGAGGGGGGTTCGAAAAGAGTTGTATTTCAAAACAAATTTTGAACACGTGGCAGCTTCACATGATTTTGGACCCCAGGCAGAAAAACCACAGATGATTGTGGACCCCCTCTGAATTTTTGTTAGTGGTTTTCATGACAACATTCACTACATCAGATACAGGGATTTACTTTGTCAAAAATATCTCAGCAAATCGATTGCACAGATTACTTACCTTCTCTATGCAGATGTTGCAACGCCTGAAACAAAATCTCAACATTTTCAGTAGGTGATTTTCAGGCTCATTTTACGAGGAAAAAAAGACGAAATTGAAAAATCTGAGACGTGGGTTTTGTGAAGAATCACATCAGTTAGCTGACCTATAAAAATTCCTATGAAATTTTGAATGGATGGAGTGATTTTGATAGTTATCTGAAGGGTAAGTGTTTATTTTTCGTGAATGGTTGGATTGGAAAAACGTCCAAAATAAGAGCGACCAAGACCAATTCCCAGTGATTGGATTTTAGAAATGGAAATGCACAGGTGGTATGACACCATGGAAAAGGAAACTCACTCTTATTTCAAATAGTCATGTTAGTGGACCTTATTTGGTACTCTTCATATTGCAATCTTTTTCTTAATCGATCAACTTGTTTAGTGGAAATTTGGTTATGATGCTTGTACCTTGCCTCACATGAATTATGATGACATCATGGCATAATTCATTAAAAAAAATTACGGATATTTGTTTTTAGGGTTTTTTTCCTTAGTTTCCAATGATTTATAAGTAAGACACTACAGGTGTGCTCGTGGCAACATGTAATCATGAGGGTATTCTTATTAACTCCTGTAGAGATCTGGTAAAGATTAATTTGCTAGCATGAGATCTGGTCACCAGCCTTAAAAGAATTATATGGATCGTATGGAGTCTGGAAAATGATTTAGGATCACAAATACTTTTTGTAGTTCAACTTATCAATATTCTTAAATCAAAGGTTGTAGCATTGAATGATCAATATTTTTTGTTGGTTTTGATTACAGGAACATTTTGGGCCATATTTTTTACATGAAATGCCTATAAAGACAACTTTGCAAAGGATATAATTCCAACTTCCTACATATACAAGAAATAATTTTAGTGATTCAGTTGTCAGACTTGCAGAATTAGAGATTATGTATTATTAAGTTTTAAGGAAATCTCACCCAAGTGCTAGAGTAAAGCTCCAATTTTTGTACAAGTTTCTTCAGGGCTATTTAGCACCACCAGTGAAAGGGATTTGAAAACACACCATTTTTTTGATGCATCACCAATTATAGCTTGGACATACATACTTCCAAAGAGGCTTATTGGAAATATATATTAGCATAAATTTGAGTTTCACTTCAAAGCTATCTGTGTATACTCTCAGTTGCTTCATATAGAAGGAAGTTGCATGACTTGGAACCAATATTTAATTTGGGTTGAGCAAGCATATCCATGTTCATTAATTTTTGTAAAAATCACTATTTATATGAGGTATGTCTCATCCTCAGGATTTGGTTGAAAGTGACATAGAGGAGAATTAAATCCCAGTGAGTTAAACAATAGTATTTGGGTATGATCTACTGGTAGCAGTGGAATAAACTAATACTTGGAAAAAGAAGTCTTTTCCAACACTAAAGAAATTAAAAGTCTTGACTGAATATCTCTTGTACATCTAAGGTCATTTTGCTAGTTGTGATGATTAATTTTCATTATTCTATGAAGAAAATATCCAAAAGGATTGATTTGAGATGGAGTAAAACTGCTACTTACAATAGTTCAAAGACAAATATTTCATTATCAGTTTCCATTAGGGGAATTTTGAGGTGTAAAATGGGCCTCCTAAGAAAAACGTACAACTAAAATAAACTTTATAATAACCAATAGGATTCAAGATGATGATGTCAACCATGTAGGATGATTGACCATTTTGGGAGTGAAAAAGTAAAAAGATTAAAAAATAATAAAATAATAAAACTATTTTTTCAACTTGTATTTTGAACTTATCTCCCTAAGGGTTTACTCAAATTTTGAGTGGAAATACTCGTTGGATGCAAAATTTAATTCCTCATCAAATGAGTAATCATGTTGCATACTTTTGATGGACCCTGCTACATGAAAAGTAAGAAATACACAAAAAACAACGCGATTGCAATCATGATTTTTATGTATTTCTCATTTTTTGTGTAGAAAATTTCATCAAAAGTATGCAACATGGGTACTCCTTAGATGAGTAATTAAATTTTGCATCCAACGAGTATTCCTACTAGAAATTTGAGTAAACCCTTAGGGAGATAAGTTCAAAATATGAGTTGAAAAAGTAGTTTTGTCTTTTTTCCCTCTAAAATTTGATGATGTAATCAAATCTTATTTTATTATTTCCACTATTATTTTATAATTTCCTTAGGAGGCACATTTTAGACCTCAAAATTCCCCTAATGATAATGAAATATAAAAGGTTTATTCTTTGAGATAAAAGGATAGATGATAGATTTTTAGTATACAGTTTCAACAACTCCAGATTCCAAGGTGGAGGATCAAGAACCAATTAATTAATTTCCAAATTCTGAGGCTGAAGACTTGCAAACAGTTCCAAATTGCTTGCATATTATTCAGAGATTATTTTTATTTTAGGTGCATTGTGTATATTTTTATTCCAAGAATATTGTAATAGTGTAGGAGATGTATTTTTCTATATATTGTTTGATTTTTAATGTAAAAGTGCGTGCTTTTGAGGCCAAGACCACTTCAGCTCTGTAAATCTCTTTTTCTAGAAATTCTAATTGAAGTATTTCAACTCTCGCTTCCACATAATTTGTATTTCTTGTATGTTTTTCTAGTTTTTTCATAATCTATTTCCGCACATGTCCAGAGTTACATAGAAGAGTTGGGTAGGAATAGATTGAGTTTCAATCTCTATAAAATACCCTGTGAATTTATAATTGTTTAAAGAGATTAGTATATCATAATTTTGTTTGAGTAAGCTCCTCTTTGAATTGGTTATTGTTTTCCAGTTCTATCTTCTCTTGGATGTGCTTTCTTTGGCTGTAGAACTTTTCTACACACATCCAATTCTGCCTAATTTATTAAGTATTCAGTTTGATTCCTTAATTATCAGGAATCTCCATACATTCTTCTTTCAAATTATTTAAAAAACTAAGTTCTTCTGTCAGGTTGGAAGTTGAAACTTTGAGAAAGGAATCGAAAAAGGAGGGATTTATTCATGAATAGGTATTGTCATTGATTGCCAACCACCTGCAATTAAAACCATAAATTTGGCCATTGTGCTTCAAATTTTGTCGTTCAGTGACAGTGAACAACGTTAAACAAGGCCTCGTAACAACTGAAAGAGCCCCCTCTAGTTCAGGGGAAAGCTTGAACCTAAAACTAGTTGAGTTGGTTTCCTGGCATAGTTTTTGCAGCCAAGGACTACCTATGAGAAACATGTACAAGACACATTGATGATGAGGAGTTGGAGACTTGAAATATTGGTACAACAACAATGCATAAAATGGTCAAAATTTCTAAGTTTCTTTCTATGGATATGAGATGGAATTATGTGGATAGGATGACAGAGGATATGAGATATTGTTCAGGAGATGATAGGTCCTGATATATCCCAGGGGCACTCGAGCTGATTTAGCTAGAGTGATAGGAGTACGCCATGCAAAGGTGTACAAGTTTTCACTTCAGCCCCTTTTGGCATTGAGTAGTAGTACTGATAGTAGAGCTAGAAATTCTGAGCTGTGTGAGATTTGGCACCGCAGGATGGGGCACATGTATCATGGGGCCTTGAGGAGATTGCGGGAGATCACTACAGGTGTGGTAGATTTTAGTACCGATCACTTTGATACTTGTAGAGGATGTGCAATGGGCAAGTTTTCCAAATCCCCTTTTCCCAGCACTGATAGCAGAGCGACTGGGATAATTGATTTGATTCATTCTGATGTGAGCGGTTGGATGTCTCATGTTTCCTTGAGTGGATATGAGTATTATGTATTATTCATTGATGATCACTCCAGGAGGACCTGGATTTATTTCTTGAAGACCAAGAGTGAGGTCTTCAAGTGGTTTCAGGAGTTTAGAGCTCTTGTGGAGACTCAGAGAGGTCAGAAGATCAAGTCCCTGAGATCGGACAATGGAGGTGAGTACACCCTTGGAGAGTTTGTTGACTATTGTGCGGATGAAAGTATTAGGAGGGAGTTCACTATTCCTTACAACCCCCAATAGAATGGGGTTGCTGAGAGGAAGAACAGATCCATCGGAGGGGTTGCCAAAGCCATGTTACATGACCAAAGGTTTCCATTGTTTTTCTGGGCAAAGGCCTCCAACACTACTTTTTTTTTGAAGAACGGGAGTATGCATCATGCCTTGGGGCATATGACTCTGAAGGAGGATTTTTCTAGGAAGAAGCCTGATATTGGTCATGTTCGTATCTTTGGGTGTATTGCATACTCTTATGTACAAAAAGAGAAGAGGACCAAACTAGATCCCACCGCAGAGAAGGGTGTCTTTGTGGGCTACAGTGAGACCTCGAAGGCCTTTCGGATTTATATTCCCACATAGAGGAGAGTTGTTGTCAGGCGGAATGTGAAATTCGAGGAGGACAGGGCCTTCAGGAGGTCATGGGAGTTAGATTATCTGGATCATCCAGACCCTCAACAGCAGCTGAGTCAGTCATAGGGATCCAGTGGGTAGGGATCAGGAGGATCCGGAGGTACATCGATTACGGTGTCAGGTCCATCAGTGAGCAGTGACTCGTAGAGTCAGAGAGGTGGTGCTTTGAGCAGCATGCAAAGCATTCCACAGATCAGTTCACTATGGAGTTCACTGATGGAAAGTTCACATGATACTTTAGCATCTACAAGTTCAGGTGCAGGCAAGAGGACAGCAGACAGACAATTAGGATTTCAGGCTCCTGATGATGAGAAGGAGGAGTTTCATTCTCCAGTGGGAGAAGTTTTCTTAAGGAAGAGGAAGCCCAGGTGGCTTCAGGATACCTTGAGAGAGGCCACATCTATTGTTGGGCCTAAGAGGCCGGTCAGAGAGAGCAGACCACCTGAGAGGTTTTGTAGCTATATGGCAATGGTTTCCAACATCCTTGAATTTGAGCCTTCTAGCTATGAGGAGGAAGCTAGCCAACAGGTCTGGAGAGAGGCCATGCAGGAGGAGTATTCTTCTATCATGAAGGATGATGTTTGGGAGGTGGTGCCGAGGCCTGAGGGAAATTCTATGGTTACTTCCAGATGGATTTACAAGGTAAAGCATGCTGCAGATGGAAATATTGAGAAATTCAAAGAAAGGTTTGTAGCTAGAGGGTTCTCCTAGGTAGAGGGAGTTGATTATGAGGAGACATTCACTCCCATGGCTCGATATACTTCAATCCACTTCATTATATTGATAGCAACAGAGATGGGTTGGAGGATCCACCAGATGGATGTGAAGACCGCATTTCTCAATGGCTTCATACAGGAGGAGGTGTACATTGAGCAGCCACAGGGCTTTGAGGTGCATGGGAAGGAGTCCCATGTGTGCAGACTAAATAAGGCCCTTTATGACCTGAAGCAAGCTCCCATATCTTGTTACTCTGGGATAGATACATACTTGCAGGAGATGGGTTTCACTAAGAGTGAGTTAGATCCGAACCTTTACCATATTGTGATAGGAGAGGAGCCTCTCATTCTGGTGATGTATGTGGATGACTTGGTCATTACGACTGCAGAGAGACTCATAGATAACTTAGAGAGAGATCTTGTGTCGGAGTTTGATATGAAGGACATCGACTTGATGCATTAATTTTTTGGTTTGGAGGTGTGGCAAGAGAAGGGGCATTTCTTCCTGGGGCAGGGGAAGTATTTTGTGGACATCCTTGGAAGATTCCACAAGTAGGATTGTAGACCCATGTCGACACCGATGATCACCAACTGGAAGAAGCTTCATGCTTCGGATTTTTAGTTGGTGGATCCCACATTATATAGACAGCTGATTGGTTCCTTGATGTATTTAGTCAACACCAGACCAGATATGTGTTTTTCAGTCGACATGATGAGCCAGTTTATGTGTGAGCCTAGGAAGGTTCACTCGTTGGCTGCAAAACACATTTTTCGGTACTTGCAGGGGACAATGGAGTATGGGTTGGACTACAAGTAGGGGGATGGAGTGAGATTGGTAGGTTACACTGATTTTGATTGGGCAAGTTCTGTTTCTGATAGGAAGAGCACTTCAGGGTGTTTTGGGTTGGGTTCGGCAGTGGTGTCTTGGTTCAGCCGGAAGCAGCAGTCAGTAGCATTGAGTTCAGCAGAAGCAGAGTACATGGCAACCATTCTAGCTAGTTGTAAGGCCATTTGTCTTCGCAAGATGTTTTTTGGCTTATTTGGTCAGCCATTGAGACCTTTAGTGATATACTGTGATAATCAGAGTTTCATTAAACTCACAGAAAATATAGTATTTCATGACAGGTCAAAGCATACTAGCATCAGATATCACTTCATCAGAGGCTATGTTCAGAAGGGAGCTTTCAAGCTTGAGTATACTCGCATTGATGAGCAGGTGGCAGATATTCTTACCAAAGCCTTACCACGGGGCAAGCATGTCTACTTCAGAGAAAAGATGGGTGTGGTTAGGAACACCTTCCTCGATAAGAGGGAGTGTTGAAATTTGGTTACCGGAGGACAGGTGGTTTCTTAAGGCTTTGATCTTTGGGCTAGGGAAAAGTGTCCAAAAGAATTTAATTTTTCTCCTAAAGTGACTTTATAAAGTTATAAAGTCAAATCTAATTTAAAAGTGACTTTAAGTGATAAAGTTACTAAAGTCTAATTTTAAAGTGACTTTAATAAAGTCAATGTGAAATTAGAAAGGAAAAGTGACTTTGGAAATAAATGACTAAGTGTGTCTTTATTAAAGTGGGGTGAATTAAAAAAAAGAAAGTGAGATTTAAATGATCATTTAATCTCAGCCCTAGATCTAAAGCTTTTTTAGCCATTGGATTTAGAGATTCCCTAAAAGTCACTTAGAGTAAGGTTAAAGGAGGAAAAGGAGGAAAAGGTCATTCATTCTTTCATGAGCAGATTGGGAGAAGGAGAGAAGGAGCACTGGAGATTTTTTTGAGCAGTGAGAAGAAGGAGGGCAGCAGCACTAACATTCATCAAATCCATACAAAAAGGGCATAGCACGCAGTTCGAGGCAAGAGAGCATGAATTTCAATGGAGGAAAGACAACATATATTGCTGCACATTTTTTGAGGATTGTACAATAGTTTGGAGGCACATAAATCAAGGTCTGTACAGCAGGAGATAGAGGGATGTTTTCTGAAATCCATACAGCAGACAATCAGTGCTCAAATCGAGGTTGTACAACAGATTTATGGCAGTCGTACAACACGGTTTTCGAGGTATCCATACAACAGCTTTCAGCAGGGCGTACAACATGTTTTTTGAGGAGGCCATACAGTCGTACATCACATATTTCAATTTTGTACTTATAGAATTTAATGATGGATTGTTGTCTGTAATTTCGATTTTTGTGGGCACGAAAATCGAGGTGGAGTTTGGCACGGTTTTTGAGATAAGTATTGTTATGCAGTTGTTGTAATTTTTTTTGCTGTGTAAATTTATGTCTCAATGTAAAAGAAATATTCAAAAAATAAAGAGAAGCTTTCGAACTTGTTTTCCCCAAGAGTTGTAGGGGGTTTTTCCAGGGTCACCTTGACCAAAAATCCCTGTGTTAAAATGTGTTGAATGGTTGTTTGAGTCTGCTGATTTTTATTTCTGCATTTTCCAGCATTGTGAAAAATTTCCAGAATTTGTGTTTTCAGCAAATATCTATTTTCCAACTTGTTGAATGTAAGGTTATAGGAAAGGGCATTTAACTAATTGGAGAAATAAGGTGAAACTGAAAACTGGGGTGGGAAAATAGAAATTTCTACAGAAATATATTGATGTTTTTGCATGGATCTATGTTGATCTGAAAAGATATGATCCTAGGATGATACATCATATTATTCCCATCAAAGAGAATAAAATAATTTCAAGTAGAAGTTGAGAATAATTAATCCTTTTCTCATGCCTTGTATTGAGAAAGAGATTAAGAAACATTTTGATGCAAAGATAATTGTCCCTATAATATTTTAAAAATGGCTTCGTAATCTTCTTCCTGTCGAAAAGGAAATTAGTGAAATCAGAATTTGTATTGACTTTAGAAATCTTAACAAGGCTTATTTGAAGGATAACTAACCTCTTCCCAAGATGGATTATATTTTGAATAATATTCTTAGCTCTCAAATAATTCCATGCTTGATGGATTTTCAGGTTGCAATCAGATATTGGTACATTCAGAAGATCAAGAAAAAACTACTTTTACCACGCCATGGGGAACATTCATGTACACCAAGATGCCTTTTAGTTTGATGAATGTAGGGGAAACCTTTCAAATATAAATGGATATTGGTTTTGCTGAGGAGAAATATAAATCATTTGTGTTCTATTTGGATGATACAACTGTGTTTTCAAGAAAGGAGGAAGATTACTTGAAACATTTGGAGAAAATTCTACAAAAATTCAGAAAATTCGATATCTCAGAAAATTACTATTGTTGGTTTGAGGGGTCTTGACCCAGGTTTATATTTAAGGTTTACCAAAAAACCCCTAGACTATTATCCCCTTCGGTAATGGTCTACTTGCACAGGTAAAGGTCTCACCAAAAGTAGTATGGGAGGGTGCTGGAACCATATTTTTGCACCCTAAGAGAGAGAAATTTATTAAAGTGGGTCCCTTCCAATCTAACAAACATGTTTCTGATCTAACAAACCTATGCTAGAGAAGCCCTAACCCAAAAAACCTTAACAATACATTGAAAAAATAACTTAAGTGAAGCTCATAAATAATGAGATAACATGTTAACAGAATCAAGGTAACTAGTCATAACCAGATCTATGCATTTATTCCTTCCTATAGTATCGCATCTACGTGCGCATCAATAAATCATCCATATTGAACAAACATATATAGTATCAGAAATAACATAGAGCATAGCCAATAACCATAACAAAAAAATACTTAGATATCATAAAAAAATCTTCTCATTCATTCATTTTTGAATGTGACTTACAGACTTTATGTACCAACTCGCGCACACAGCTAGAAAGGTCTGCACACAACAGGACTTAGGGTCTCTACACACACAGCCAATTGGAACTCTGACCAAGACAATGCACCCAATAGATATCTAATATTCATATCCAAGATTAATAAGACTCAAAAACTTACTTCTAGACTACACTTATCCATCTATTTATATCATATTAGCCTGTGCTACTCTATGGTCCGCAAACCATGGTTTTCGGAATCCTGGTCTACCCTTTGACCCATTACAATTCATTGGGGGCTTTGACACACCCCAAAACCCTTGAGCTAGACTAAAATATTAAAAAATACTACAAAATTGTATGAAATTTGCGATTAGGGGACCCTGCTTGAACAGGCCTTCAACACAAGCTTGTGACTCGTCCTGAGTCAAAATTGAAATGGGGTCTTCATATTAGCTTGGAGCTGCTCAACTGCAGCGAAAAATGGGGATAGGATGCCTTCACTATGTGCGATTTCATAATGCGTGATGTTGACCAAATTTTTTCAATTTGGTCCTTCAGTAGTAGTAGTGACACTTTCCATGGTCTAGTTCAGCTGCTTTACTGCCATATCTAAGTCCTGCAAAAGCTTGAGAGCTTCATCGGCCCATGGCTTCAGGTGGTCACTGAGGACCTTCTTCTTGTGGAAGAGCTCCTCAATTTTGTCTTGAAAAGTGTGGCTGTTACGAAGGCATGCTAAGCACTATGCGGATATGAGGGTGGGCATGGTAGCTTCCATCTGCTCAAAATATTGCTCTTTCTGGTGCAGCTCCTGGTTGAACTGGCGGAGCAGGGGATCATGCTGAATTGTGGACCATATTCCCATAGAAGTATATAACAAGTTTTAGCCCTTTTTTACATTTTCTAAAATGTTTCTTTTGGCTTCCTTGACCAGCGCAGTTCGCTGGTCGCACACCTCACAAGGGATATATGGCTGCAACTTAGCTTGTAGTGCAGCAATTTGTTTGTTTAGGTCTGCTTTGACAGCTTGGAATTTTGTCTTTGATGACTTTAATGCAGCTACCAAGCCTTTCACCTTGTCCTGCAGTGTAGTGGAGGCAGGAATAATTTTCGGCATGTCTTCACATAGCCGTTCTATTAGATGTTCTAATTTATCTTGTTGCGCAACGACTGTGATGTGCGTTGCCTGAGCTTGGGCAGTTTCGGCAGCTTTGACCACAATGTTTCACTCAACCTCACTTAGTTGTTGTTGTGTCCAAATTTCTCTATGCTGGAGTTCTCTAGAGATGAAAAAGTAGATCATGTAGCTCCTCACCCATTAATCTCGCAACGTTAAGATCGAATACAGAACATGCGCAGAGTTGCTCACACAAGACCAGTGGTTCTACTATCGCACCTCAGAGGGGAGAATCATACTTTAAGTCACTATGGCTAAGGCAGTAACTATGGCTGGCTAGATTTATTAACTCTTCCTTGCCTGGTTCATTCTCAGTTGAAGCATATCTACTTTTAACTGAAGGAACTACAGCCCAGATTGCAAGGCCTCTACTACAGTCTTGTGTTGATCTTCGAGGGTAGCCCATCAATCTTCATATGCAATAGTCACATCATCTATGATCTTCTCCAAGTCTTCCTCTATTAAAGTGACATTTGTGTCCTCGCCGGTCTTATTGGCCTCATGCTTCTTCCACTGCCCTTTGGGAGGCTCGCCTATGCGCTTTGTACCGCGTGGGGACTCCACGCCCTTCCCACCAAGCCCTTTAGATTCCGCATCCTGCTGAGATTCTTGCTCGACCCCCTTGGTCACATATTTGGGGGTTTCCTTAGTCGTTGGTTTCTCCATGGAGTGCACCTCAGACTCCTTTGTTGTACTTGGCAGGACAATATCTTTCAGGGTTGCGTCCTTTCCAGAGGTGTTCGCTGTGACTGGGGTAGAATATTTGAGGCTGAGCTTCCAGGCAGGAAGCCATGTTGTGACGAGCTTGTCAATATCTGCCTCGGTGGCCATGTAAGGCAAATTGTACCACATTGGATCCTTTTGGTCTTTGATCTGCACATTGTGCATGGTGATGTGAAATTCAACGATGCACTTGTATTTTTACAAAGTGTGACCTGGAATGAATTGTTGCTACTAGTGCACGGTCAAACAACACCCAAAACACCTTGTTATCCTCAATACAGTTTGAATCCTTATAATCCCAAAGGTTCGCATACCGCACACCTTCACAAACATCCAGCTTGAGCTCAAGGAGCACCACATCATCATGTGTCTCCCACGCAATCAAGGTGATGAATAAAATAATCCATAAGTAACAAAATTTCTTTCCATGGTCCTGCGCCTTGTGCACATTTTCCAAAAATTCCTGACAGAGGTACTGCGACTAGTTGTAGCAGACCCCATTCTCACACCATCCTTCCAGTTGAATAACATAGGTAGGGATGGCCAATTCCCAACATTTGCGAATCATCTTGCATGCGAGCAGTAGAGTGCCCATGCGCACTCCTAGATGACCTATGGTCTCTACTATGAATCCCCTCTTATTGCGATCTAATTTATATTTTTTCCGCACTTCATATGATACCTTATGCTTATATTTATTGTCGAATCCTTTCATGAGATGGGGCCATTTCATGGGTAGGATGGTGATTCTGTGAATTAATGCAACATCGATCAGGATGTGACCTTAGATCCATAAGCACCCATCATGGATCAGCACCAGCAGCTGACGCACAAACAAGCTGGTTATAGGATAATTCCCAAAGTGGGGGATGCACTGTAAATTCAATATCTATGAGGCCTCTAGTCCACGCACCCACGAAATTGGTTCCACCTTCAGCACATTGTCATACAAAAATATTTCAAGCTACAATTTTGGGGCCAGTTCTAGGAAGGTGGCTTCATTTGCAAGGTCGTGGTAATAAAAAATGATGGAGGGAAGGCTACAAAACATGTCACCAATCACAAGGACCTCTTTCAGAAAGAAACGACATTTTCATATATTCTCGGACAACATTAATGTTCTTGCGGGTGCACACTGTGGGTTTCCTTGGCTTAACATATGCTGGTAGCTAGGAGAGCGTAGCCACCAGTAGATTTTCCTCCTGAGCCATCATAGGGCACTTCAAAGGATTGAGCGAGCATTCCTGAGGCACCTATTGAGGGGAATGTGCAATCTTAGGGGAGGTGCACGGCCTCACCGAAGCCCACTTTGTCACTTTCTCCTTCCCTTTATCCTTTCCTTGCTCCTTGCCCTTCTCCTTCCACTTTCCCTTTCCCTTGGCTAGTGTAGACACGACCTCTTCAATGTCAGGTGTTACCTCAAACACATCTTCAAATCAAATTTCAACAAAGGCCATAACAGGTGATGACTCGGCGGGGTTAGAAGAAGTCATTCTTGCATGGAATATAAATTTGGGGTTGTCATTTTCAGAGGGGGTAGCTCTCACAGACATACATATGGCAAAGTTAGAGAACACACATAATTCACTGTGAAGCATGAAGCATAAGAAATCCAGAAAGCAAAGAAACAGATCATGACCTGCGCCCCTCTTTTCATAGCCTCCTATGAGTAAAAATGGTTGGAATAGTCTTAAATGCGACTTACCATCAAGGAAACAGTAAAACATCCTCCCAAATCACTGTATTAATTTCCAAATACCCACTCCATTCAATTGTAAAATTAATTTTCACCCAATTTTACTGTTCCAACGGCTAGTTTTTCTAGCTACGCACTACCCCTGTGCCTCCATCGCACCTTTATTCTTCTCTTCACCTACGCACTACACCTACACACTTGTTGTACCTTCCTTCGCATTTCCTTCCTCATGCATGCAACACTCCTAATACATATACTCCATCCATATAGTCATTTGGTAGGCATCAGGTTATCCTTGTAAGGTTTCAGATGGCTTCCATTAATGTACCTGGGTAGATAGTCTCTGCGCAACATAGCCAACCTTACCACACCCCCATCTGTAATCTCTTTAACTATGTAAGGACCCAACCAGTGCTTATGGAACTTTCTTGGGTGGCGTGCAAACTCTCTATCATAAAGAAACACTAATTCGTCTTCCTTGAATACCTTCTCTTGGATGTGTTGATCATTCCAATATTTTTCTCGAGCCTTCTGAACCTACTAGTGAAAATTAGAAATGAATCGATCATCTTCCAAGGAAACCAGTTGCGCCAAGCATTCATCCATGATGTTAGGTTCTGCCATGTTTTTAAAAGCTACAATGCGCAGGCTGGGGACGATGTATTCCATGGACATGATGGCCTTGTTTCCATAGACCATCCTGAAAGGAATTTTCCTAGTTAATTTCTTGCATGTGGTCCTATAAGACCAGAGCACTGAGGGTATGTGCACATCCCAATCACTTCTATCAACATTACAAACCTTAGTTAGCACATGTTCCAAATTTTTTTTGAAATATTCCATCGCCCCATTAGCCTATGGGTGATATGGGGTACTCTTTGCATGGTGGATCTGAAATTATTTAGTAAAACCTTCAATGGTTTCATTAACAAAATGCGTACCTCTATTGCTCATTAAGATCTTTGGGCAACCAAACCTGGTCAGAATATGCTCAAAGATGAAGTTTGCATCAGTGTTTGTAGTGCAATCATTCATAGACTTTGCCTCTACACATCTGGTCACATAATCAGTGGCAGGGATGATGTAATGTGTGCTAGTCTTCTTCCTCAGGGGATTGATAGGTCCTGCAAAGTCTATAGCCCAGTTTTCAAAAGCTTGTAAAGCCATCTGTGGTTGTAGGTGTTGAGCTCCAAAGATGCTCTTTCTTCCACCACATTCCCCTCCATTTCCTTTGTCCATTATTAATCACAGGCTCAAATGATCAGTAGAATTAGTTAAAATTGCTTTAAGAATTAATATCATGAATAACTTGCTATGTTTTTATGATTTTGTCATTGTAGTACTTTTTGAACTAGATCTAGTTACAGAATGCAGACATTCTGTAGCTAGTTGTCGATTCTGCAGCTGTCTTCATGTCTAGGTAGGTTCTAGGTGTCATCTCAGAGGAAACCACATATGGTCGTATTCCACATCATTCCCTCATCATTTTTTTCTCTCCACGAAGTTTGAACGGAATTATGTAGGTGGTTATGTACGTGGGAACTCAAACTAGGAAAGAGACTCCTAATAGGACAAGGACAGTCCAGATGTCCTTAATTATCTTACGTGACCACCATCAGAGTCTTAGTTTGGTTTTTATTTGGAAATACAATTATCCCTAGGTTATCTCAAGATATTTATGTAAATTTGTTACAAATATGGCTCGGGAAACCGAGGGACAGAGTTAGATTTTTTGGTTGATTGCTAGATTGCAGAAGTCTGAAAACACTCTATTTTGAAGTAATTTCTCTTTTAATGAAAGAAGTACCATGCCTACCAACATTGAATCAAATGTCTAGTAGATTTCATACACTACCTCAGGTCAGTGAGGCTACTGCTGTGAAGCAGCCTTGTTTATACGGTTTAGATAATTATTTTAGTCTCGTTTTCATTTCTAGCTTAGGCAAGTTTCTGAAGTTTATGTTCATACTTGTTTACATTAATTATCATAGCTAGACTTACTCTTATAAACTCTTCCAAAATATCATCACGATGAATAAGGCATAGCTGTGGTATTGTAGGTTTTAGTTGCATTTCCTTTCAAATTTTATGATTTATGCTTGTTTACACTAAGTGTCACAGCCGGTCTTACTCTTACAAACTCTTCCAAAACATCATTAACAATGAATAAGAAACAACTGTGGTGTCTTAGATTCTAGTTGTCTTTGCTTTCAATCTTATGTTTATGTTCAATTGCATTGAATAATACAGCTAGACTTGTTTTACAAACTCTTCCAAAATATCATTCCTATTGAACGAGATGGGCTGTAGAATTCCATAGACTAGTTGCATGTTAATTTAGTTATAGCACTCCGGAGGTTGATTGCATTTAGTTCAGCTCTGTCACTACATTTCTAGTTTGATAATGGAATTTTAGTTTAACTCTGTTCACTGTACTTCAAGTAGATTAGAAGCACTCTAGTTCAGTCTCAGTTCATTTTGTTTCAAGAAAAGATTAATGGCATTCTAGTTTAAGTTGTAGTCACTGTCTTTTAAGATTGATAGACCACTTTCTAGCCTAGGTTATCCATTGTATTTCAAGTAGTATTAGTTGTCAAAATTAGTCTCTCGGCCTTCATTATTTACAAACTTACTTTTGTTCTAAATCTATATTGATGCATCATCACATGAACAGGGGTTGGTAATACTAGTTTAAGGCTTTGATCACTCTGCAAATATTTTACAAACTCACTTATAGCCTTTTTCCCAAGCATCATTTTAGAAAATCTCAAAACTTATGAATAAGGCCTAGAAGTGATAAGTCAAGTTGCAGAATAGGGTAACTTCAAAATCATAGGTTAATCTAGAATAGAAACCTTACTGTGTTACAAATAATCATTTTGTAATATTATGAGTTGATTGTTTATTTAGGAGAACTTCATTTACACTTAACTTTTCCATTTCTCAAGCTCTTCCAACACACCTTTAATGAATGAATTGGATAAGTTCAAGCTCATGTTGTGATTTATTTTCTTGCAATGAAGTCATTATCAATATTTGCATTTGTTGTTTGTCATCAATAGTTTAGGCTTTGTTATGTTTTAAATAACCAATAGCTTATTTTCACCAGCACTTAGTTCTTTCCCTTTTCAAACACAAAACCATAAAACCAAAAACATCATAAAACACTAAACACAACGTAGTGAGAAACAAATACCTAGGCACATATAGTGCACCACACTTCAGCAGTTTACCAACCCTTGTTGACAATTAATGAACTCAATTTAGGAACACTAGGTTGAGCACAAACATTTTGGCACCGTTGCCGGGGAAGTGTAACTAGGTAGCCTTGTTTCTTAACTCCCAAAAACGATGATATGCATAGAGAGAGAGACTCAAGGGGTAGATTCATAAGAAGCATAAGTAGAAGTTTGATTCCTAGAACACCACTTGTTTCGCCTAGACCAAGAGCCAGTACACCTCCAACTCAGACCCACATTCCATCCTTTACAGATCCTAGACTTCCAGGAGACTTAAGATCAGATATTCCATTAGAAATACCTTCCACTTCATCCACTAAACCTGTCTTAGGAGAAGATTCAAGGACCCTTGCTAGAGATACAAAATTTTCCACTTCCACAGAAGAATCAACTATGGCAGAAGAAGGGGGAGGAGGAGTCTTTAATGGAGAACACACATTATTTGGAGGGGGTAGAGGTAGAGTTAGAGGAGAAGAAGGTAGAGGTGCAGAAGGAGAAGGAATTAGAGGAAGAGGTAGAAGAGAAATGGGAATCTCTTTTGGGTTTCCTATAGTAGATGAAGAAACCAATACAACTATGAAAAACATTTCACCCTCTGTCCTTCCAAACTTCTATGGACTTAAAACTGAAGATCGTGAAACCTTCCTATTTGAATTTGAAGTCCTATGTAGAACTTATGACTACTTACAAGATGCTCAAAAACTTAAACTATTTCCTTCAACATTGAAATGAGCAGCATTGAAGTGGTTTATGAGTTTGATCAACAGTTCTATTAGAACATGGGAAGATATGAAACAAGCATTTCTAGAGAGGTATTTGGATTATTGTATGCCAATCAATCATAAGGAGGAAGTGTTTAAGATGTTACAAAAAGAAGATGAAAACCTGGAAGATTTGTTGGAGAGATTTCATTACAACATCAAAAGAGAAAAAATGGAGAACTTAGATCAAGACACCTTAAAAGCTCTCTTGTTGAAGACAATTAGGGATGAATGGTTGGATATCTTTAACATGATGGGAAAAGGGGATATATCTCAGCTCACATTACCTGAAATATCTGAGTTATGTATCAACCTTTCAAGAGGGAAATCCAAAACTGTAAAAGGTCCAAGAGACCCTGCTCTTGCAAGGGAAAGTAAGTCTGCTTCTGGGACAGTAAGTAGGGCAGAGATAGGGCATATGCTTGATGAATTCAAATCTGACATCTTAGGGAGTCTTAGTGAACAAATAGACACCCTTAAGTTACAAAACAAGCAAAAAGCTGAATCTGATGCCTTAGCAATATTTTGTCCCAAATGTAGAAGGAAGCATGCCTTGAGAGAATTTCCTTTGGATGCAAAAGTTGTAGAGACTTGTGTAATTTGTTCAGAAAAACATGAGACCAAAATTTGTCCTTCACTTCCTGGTCTTAAAGCTATCTTTCAAGAGGAAACTCCTACAAATTCCACAGAATCTCTCAATTTTGTCTCTAGAAGGCCTTGGAAAGGACCTCAAACACAAGGATTCCATGATCAAATGTATAACCAACCTCCACCAAATTGGAATTCTTGGCAGCAACCTTGGCCCTAATTTCAATATCAATCTCAAGCTTGGGCACAAGGGGCACAAAATACCTATGGAAGATACTCTCAATACTATCAGTATCCACCATCCTATCCACCATACCTACATTTTTCTCCTCAAAGTCCTCAACAAAATCCTCAACAGAATCCTCAGAACCCACAACATCAAAATCAACCACTTCCATTACCATTTCCTCAGAAATCAAATCAGTTGCCTGCTCAACCCATACCAAACCCCAATAGTAAAAATCCTCAGAATACATACATCATAGAAGGCCAATAGTTTCCAATCTATTTAATCACTCCCCTAGACCTTAGTGATGTTCAAACTAGGTCTGGAAGAATACTTGAAAAGAGGAAACCTTCTGTGATCATACAAGAACAAGATAACTCTGAGGAAGATTCTCTACGGGAAAATAAAAGTCTTGAAGAAGGCACATCTTTTCAGGACCCAAACATTGAAAAACTAAAACAAAAAGAACCAATAATTTCAACTCCTGTATTAGAGCAGCCATCAACATCCACTTCTAAACCTCCCTTTCCAGAAAGATTACAAATTGATAGGGGTGTAGAAAAAAAAATTATGGTGCCTAATTATGATTTCCTAGATGAACTGAGAAATGTTTGCATTAAGATTCCATTATTACAAGATATCAAGGAAATTCCAATTTTAGCAAAAACAATAAAGGAGTTGAGCATGAAGAAAACAAGAAAAAGAATAAGAGAGACAAAGAAAAATAAACTGGAAGGAAAAATAGTAGACATTATGATGGGTAAGATTTCTATTCCAAAGTATCTAGACCCAGGAAATCCAGTTGTTAAAATTCACATCAATGGAATTGAGATCCAAAACACGCTCATTAATTTAGGAGCAGCAATCAATATCATGAGTAGACAAATCATGGATAAATTGAAACTTCCTAATCTTATTTTTACACCCACATTATTACAATTATAAGATAGATTTGTGATCAAACCTAATGGGGTAATAGAAGACATTCCAGTGTCCCTAGATTCTTGGGAGTACCCTGTGGATTTCATGATCCTAACTCCTAAGAATAATCTAGGAGGGCATCCTATTATATTAGGAAGACCTTGGTTAGCTATAGCTGATGCTTTCATTAGTTGTAGATCTGGTGATATGTACATCTCTGATGGTAGTTCAACTAATAAATTCACTTTGTATCCTCCAGCAAGGACAATTACAGATTTAGATGATACTCAATGGATAGAGGATGAAGAAGACTTACAACCTCTCTTCACAATTTTAGAAATTAGTGAAGATAGTCAAATTCTGAATACTTTAGAAAACTTTGAATCCTCTTCAGAATACAAACATGAACAATTTCAAGAAGAATCCAACATTGAGTTTTTGTCATCAAGAAAGATGTCTCTTTATTCCATGGATAGATTTGGCAGCTCTACAAGTGAGATATTTCCAGGCAAAACTTTAAACATAAACAAGAACCTAGAAAAATCTCAACAAGAAGAGCTAGTCAAGATCTTACAGAGACATATTTCTGCATATGCATGGGAGTACACTGATATGAAAGGGATAAGCCCCAAGACTTGCACTCATCACATCTACATAGAGGAAAATTGTAAACCAATCAGACAACCTCAAAGATGGATGAATCCAAATCTTAGGGAGATTGTTAAGGAAGAATTGCAGAAATTGTTAAATGTTAACTTTATCTATCCCATTTCAGATAGTCAGTGGGTTTCTCCTTTGGTAATTGTGCCAAAGAAAAATGGTAAATTGAGGGTATGTATTGACTACCGAGAATTAAACAAAGCTACTCTTAAAGATCATTTTCCCCTACCTTTCATAGATCAGGTGTTAGATACCTTAGCTGGCAAAAAGTACTTCTCATTTCTAGATGGGTTTAGTGGTTATAATCAAATTCAAGTAACACTTGAGGATCAAGACAAAACCACATTTACCTGTCCTTGGGGTATCTATGCTTACTGAGTATTACCATTTGGATTATGCAATGCACTTGCAACATTTCAAAGGGAAGTATTAGGAATCTTTTCGGATCTAATACATGATTGTGTAGAGGTATATATGGATGATTTCACAGTTTATGGAAACACATTTGAAGAAGCCTTAGCAAACTTGGAAAAAGTTTTAAAAAGATGTAAAGAAGAAAATCTTTCACTTAGTCATGAGAAGTGTTTTATGATGTTTACTGAAGGAAATGTTTTAGGACATCACATTTCAGGGGATGGGATTAGAGTTGATGAGTCAAAAGTTGAAGTCATCTCTAACTTATCTATTCCAAGTTGTCAAAAATATGTTAGGAGTTTTATAGGATTTACAGGATATTATCGAAGATTTATAGAAAACATCACCAAGATAGCATCTCCACTCTTCAAATTACTTACCAAAGAATGTGAATTCAAATGGAGTTCTGACTACTAGTTAGCCTTTGAGACCCTGAAAACAAAAATTTCTGAAGCACATATTTTAAGGGGACCTAACTAGAAGCTACCTTTTCATATTTCAACAGATGCCTTAGATACAGCTCTAGGAGCAGTATTGGGACAAAAAGACCTGATTCCTTATTGCATATACTATACCAGTAAAAATTTGACTCCTTCAGAGTTAAACTATACTGTAACTGGAAAAGAGTTTTTAGTTGTTGTTCATGCCATAAATAAATTCAGACACTATATAACAGGCTATGAAACTTTTGTTCACATAGATCACTCTACAATTAGATATTAATGAAAAGATCAATTACTAATGGCAGAGTCATAAGGTGGTTATTTCTTTTACAAGAATTCAACATTACTATTCTAGATAGGCCAGGTAAACAAAACACAGTAGTTGATTTCCTATCTAGACACCAAAACATCAAAGATGACACTCCAGTTGAAGATCAATTTCCTGATGAATATCTTTTTGCAATTTCTACCCAAACTCCTTGGTTTGCTGACATTGCTAATTATTTAGTTTCAGGAAAATTTCCTTCAATAATGAATGCAAGAGATAAAAGAAAAATTATTTATGACAATGAAAAATATTCATGGGTTGCTAATGAGTTGTACAAGACATGTCCAGATTTTCTCATTAGGAGATGTGTTCGGGAAGATAAGATGCCTGAGATTCTCAAAGCATGTCATGATGAACCTTGTGGCGGACACTTTTCTAATAAGAGGACAGCTTATAAGGTCCTTCATTTAGGATACTATTGGCCATCCCTTTTGAAATATGCTAAAGAGTATGTCAAAAGGTGTGACAGTTACCAAAGGGTAGGGAAACCTTCTCCTTCAGGTGAGATGCCATTGCAGCCTCAGGTACATATTGAACCTTTTGAAAAATGGGCTTTGGATTTTGTAGGACCTATTAGCCCTCCATCAAGACAAAAGAAATATATATTAGTTTGCACTGATTATGTTACCAAATGGGTAGAGGCCAAGCCATTAATTTTTTGCTACTGAAGCATCTGTAGTTAATTTTCTTTCTGAGGATATTTTTACTCATTTTGGTGTCCCAAGGGAAATTTTTACAGATCAAGGAGCTCAATTCACATCAAGGCTAGTGGAAAAATTGATGGAGAGGTACAAAATCAGACACAGAAAATCTACTTCCTATCATCCACAAGCAAATGGTCAAGTGGAATCTACTAATAAGGTCATTGAAGGGATCCTAACAAAGACTGTTCATTTACATAGAAGAGATTGGGCAGATAGGCTTCCTGAAGCTTTGTGGGCCTATAGAACTACATGGAGAAGCACAATAGGTCATACTCCTTATGACCTTGTTTATGGAAAGCAAGTTTTGTTTCCCATAGAATTCCAGATTCAAACTTTCAAAATGGCAGTTCAGTTAGGACTAGATCTAACAGAGGCACAAAAGCATAGATTGGAGTAGATTAATGAATTGGATGAGATCAGAAAAGATGCAGTTCAGAAAACAAGTATAGTCCAGCAGCAAAGTACTAGATGGCATGATAAGTACATCAAGGAAAATAAGCTCAAAGAAGGTGACTTGGCTCTCTTGTTTGATTCAAAGTTCAAAGATTTTCAAGGTAAATTCCAAACACATTGGCTTGGGCCATATGAAATTGTGAAATTTTTTGACAATGGAGCAATAAAAATTAGGACAATAGATGAAGAAGAGGTCACTTTTCTTGTGAATGGTCATAGATTGAAGCTGTATCATAAGCCACTTTCAAGAGAAGAATTTGTCAAGAAGTTCCAGGAAAACAGTGATGTGAAGTTAATGAAGAAGAATCTTTCTTCTTCATCAAATTAATTGAATTTTCTGAAGTCATTTTATTGAAATAAATAAATAAATAAATAAAGTATAAACATGAAAACTAATCACTGATTAGCATGTTTATACAGAAAAGGTAGAGTGAAAATCATAATCTTTCTGACACTTTAGCTTTTCAAAATTGTTTTTCTGCAAGCAGTTGTTACAAAATCATAAGTGCAGATCCATTTCACTTATGGTCCATTTCATTGCATTCATCCATACTCCATTTCATTCATCCATACACACTTCATTCATTTCACTCCATGTTCCACCTTATTTCCATTCCAGATTTTTAAAGTTTGATGTCTTTCTGCAATTGAATAATACATATCATGAATTGCCGACCACTTCTCATACTTCACTCCATTTCATAAGTTGTGATCCATTCCACTCCATTATTCACTTCATTCATATTCCATTACATCATATTTCATCATCCATCTTCACTCATTCCATACAAAATTTCACTCATGCTCCAAACCATTCCATTTCATGTTTCAAGTTCTTTACAGGTACATTATGCAATCAATCAGACATTCTGCATCCAGTCAGACATTCTACAGCCAGACAGACATTCTGTAGCCAAAGATCCTGAAGGCACTGTCTAGTAATCACCTGACCTGCAATAAAATGATCCTGCATATCCATGACAACAAGCAAAATCAAGAAGGTTATGAAGACTCAAAAATTAATGATTTTCAGGGAGAGAACAACGCATATGAAAAAAAAAATCAGAGGGAAGGCAAAGGTAAAATTTCTGATTATAATGACATATCATGAAATATTTTAGTATACTTAAGTTATAAATAATTCAAAAAGTTGTTTTAATTAATTTTTTTGATCATGCCTAACAGACCTCCCGCAAAAACTTTGGATAAAACTCCTTCCATTCCACCATTTCAAATCCCATATCTGATCATCATTTAAAAATCTAAACGGTTAAAGCGCTGAAGTGATTGGATTAGTCACGTCACTAGGCCAAAGAATTTAATGATGATTTTGAATTCGTTACAAAATATGTCCACAGTATTTTCTTCTGTGATATCTTTTAACTCATACACATCATCCTCACCTCATTATATTCATTCCATAACCACTCCATATCACTCTTTCCCGTAGCCAATTTTTAACCATTCCGGTCTGTGAAACAGAGTCATCTCTGTAACAACCATTGTCACCGTGAACAGAGGAGCAACAATTTGAAGGTTGGAAAGAGGAGTTATGGGTCTTATAGTGAGGACTGAATCGGTTGGCACTAAGTACTTGGAAGGTTATCCTCAAGTCAGAGAAATGTTACAACAAGAAGGGTGGTTGCAATTCTTTGAAAAATTTAGTGGGTTTCACAAAGAGGTGACCAAAACGTTTGCAAGATCCTTCAACGGAGCTGAGGTTGAGATAGGAGATATAAAATTCACCATTACTGAAGCCTTCATTGCGGAAGCAACCAAATTTCCCAGACAAGGAGAAAGGTGGTTCAAGAATAGAGAATTTCATAATGAAGCATGGAAGCAGATACTCAAGTCACCAGGTATGGATGTCACCATTTTTAAAAAGGGTATCCCTAGCTCTACACTAAAGAACAAATGGAGGAACATGTTGCTTATCTTGCAAAAATTCATCACTTGTGAAGGAAGATATGGTACTTTCTATGTCTATCATATTCGGTTGATAATGCATTTCCTAGAAGAAGAACTCAATTTGCCCTTTTTCTTGCTTCAGAGTTTAAAGAAAATGGCCTCAAGTGTTCAAAAGAGAATTCAATTTCTGGAAACAACCTTATACCACCATGGTTTAGTAAAAATTTTGATTGAACATCATTTGAGCAAAATGGGATATAATTAGGAAGAGTTCTTAGTGAGAAATCATTTTGAAGAACCCAAGGAACCTCCACCTGAAGACAAACCTACAAAAAGAAGAAGAAGATGGAAAACCTCCAAAACTAAAACTGGTAAAAAATACAAGAAAGAAGTGAAGAAATGATTTCTGAGAAATTGACTCAGATTAAGAAGCAGCTCAAGAAAGAGAGGATAATAAGAAAATTTTCCAGAGAGAAAGGAGAAGGGCCATCTCAACCAAGAAGGAGCCACATACTTAGAGGGATACTAAAGAAAACAAAGGTTAAACAAGCTGGAGTCATAAACATAGAGGACGAAGAAGAACCTACTGAGGGGTATTTTGATGAAGGGGCTCCTGAAATAGACCCTGCACAGCAAGAAATTTACAACTATGTTGAGACATTAGAGAAAAGAGCTTCAGAAGGAAGAGACAGAACTCCTAGTCCACCAAAATTTGCAATTGATATCCTAAAGAGGGATAAATATGAGTTAGAAATACTCAACAGACATATCAAGAATGAGAATGAAATTCTGAGAGAGCAAGTTAAACTGAAAACTGATATGAATTCAACTATGTTTTTACAAAAGCAAAAGTTACACAAGACCAGTGAAAAATTGAAGAAGAGAAATAAAACGTTAACCAGGGCACTCACAAATTCGAGATTCAAGTTAGTCATAAGGAAGCCCAAAAGGCCTTTGACTTCCAGGCAAAGCATAAGAAGAGGGTTGGATGTCCTTGCAGAGGTCTCAGAGTTCATGGAATAGTTGCATGAGGACATGCAATAATCTAGCAATGGGGGTATGTTGAGCTCCAAAGATGTTCTTTCTTCCACCACATTCCACTCCATTTCCTTTGTCCACAATTAATCACAGGCTCAAATGATCAGTAGAATTAGTTAAAATTTCTTTAAGAATTAATATCATGACTAACTTGCTATGTTTTTATGATTTTGTCATTGTAGTACTTTTTGAACTAGATCTAGTTACAGAATGCAGACATTCTGTAGCTAGTTGTCGATTCTGCAGCTGTCTTCATGTCTAGGTAGGTTCTAGGTGTCATCTCAGAGGAAACCACATATGGTCGTATTCCACATCATTCCCTCATCATTTTTTTCTCTCCACGAAGTTTGAACGGAATTATGTAGGTGGTTATGTACGTGGGAACTCAAACTAGGAAAGAGACTCCTAATAGGACAAGGACAGTCCAGATGTCCTTAATTATCTTACGTGACCACCATCAGAGTCTTAGTTTGGTTTTTATTTGGAAATACAATTATCCCTAGGTTATCTCAAGATATTTATGTAAATTTGTTACAAATATGGCTCGGGAAACCGAGGGACAGAGTTAGATTTTTTGGTTGATTGCTAGATTGCAGAAGTCTGAAAACACTCTATTTTGAAGTAATTTCTCTTTTAATGAAAGAAGTACCATTTCCTTGAAAGCGTTGAGTCAATATTGAAGTAGATTTCGTGCTACTCCAGTGGTAGAGGGCCCCTGCTACCTGAGCAGCCTTGTTTATACGGTTTAGATAACTATTTTAGTCTCGTTTTCATTTTTAGCTTAGGCAAGTTTCTATGTTCATACTTGTTTACATTAATTATCACAGCTAGAATTACTCTTATAAAATCTTCCAAAATATCATCACGATGAATAAGGCATAGTTGTGGTATTGTAGGTTTTAGTTGCATTTCCTTTCGAATTTTATGATTTATGCTTTTTACACTAAGTGTCACAGTTTTTCTTACTCCTACAAACTCTTCCAAAACATCATTAACAATGAATAAGAAACAGTTGTGGTGTCTTAGATTCTAGTTGTATTTGCTTTCAATTTTATGTTTATGTTCAATTTCACTGAATAATATAGCCATACTTGTTTTACAAACTCTTCCAAAATATCATTCCTATTGAACGAGATGGGTTGTAGAATTCCATAGACTAGTTGCATGTTAATTTAGTTAGAGCACTTCGGAGGTTGATTGCACTTAGTTTAGCTCTGTCACTACATTTCTAGTTTGATAATGGAATTTTAGTTTAACTCTGTTCACTGTACTTCAAGTAGATTAGAAGCACTCTAGTTCAGTCTCAGTTCATTTTGTTTCAAGAAAAGATTAATGGCATTCTATTTTAAGTTGTAGTCACTGTCTTTTAAGATTGATAGACCACTTTCTAGCCTAGGTTATCCATTGTATTTCAAGTAGTATTAGTTGTCAAAATTAGTCTCTCGGCCTTCATTATTTACAAACTTAATTTTTTTCTGAATCTATATTAATGCATCATCACATGAACAGGGGTCAATAATACCAGTTTAAGGCTTTGATCACTCTGCAAATCTTTTACAACCTCACTTATAGCCTTTTTCCCAAGCATCATTTTAGAAAATATCAAAACTTATGGATAAGGCCTAGAAGTGATAAGTCAAGTTGCAGAATAGGGTAACTTTAAAATCATAGGTTAATCTAGAATAGAAACCTTACTGTGTTACAAATAATCATTTTGTAATATTGTGAGTTGATTTTTTATTTAGGAGAACTTCATTTACACTTAACTTGTCCATTTCTCAAGCTCTTCCAACACACCTTTAATGAATGAATTGGATAAGTTCAAGCTCATGTTGTGATTTATTTTCTTGCAATGAAGTCATTATCAAGCTTTGCATTTGTTGTTTGTCATCCATATTTTAGGCTTTGTTCTGTTTTAAATAACCAATAGCTTCTTTTCACCAGCACTTAGTTCTTTCCCTTTTCAAACACAAAACCATAAAACCAAAAACATCATAAAACACTAAACACAACGTAGTGAGAAACAAATACCTAGGCACATATAGTGCACCACACTTCAGCAGTTTACCAACCCTGATTGACAATTAATGAACTCAATTTAGGAACACTAGGTTGAGCACAAACAGTAGGGGCATCTCATCTCTACGCGATGGTTTCCTTTTTCGATGACCTGCATCACAGGTGTGAAAGTATGCATGGGCATCGTTATGGAATGTGGGCCACCACAACCCATCCCTCAATACCTTCTATGCAATTGCTTTTCCTGTGTAGTGGCCTCCTCCAACTGCGCCCTCTCCTTCCTACTCTAGGATAGTGATATTTCTAGGATCCTCGTTGTAGTCTTCTACTAACAAATTTTGGCAGTTGACACTATCCTGCATCTGCACATCCCAAGCTAGCGCAACACATTTTTTTCGAGGTAAATACTCATCAAAGACAAGTGCATTTATATCTGGTAGGGCTTCGTCAAGTTTCTCTGTTCCTCCAAATAGAAAAAATGTCATTATGAAATCCTCTATCATTGTGCCCCTTGGCCAGTGTGCTAGTGTATCTCTACATCTAAATACCAGGTAGCGGGGATTGGTCCTAAATCATGAATAAGCATATGGACCCACTCGTTCCAATTCCTTTCATTCCATACCTCCATCCGCATAGCCAGGTGCTTTCTTAGGTCCCCTAGGCTACCGAAGAGCTCCATGGGTGGGTTTACTAGAGGTTGAAATCATAGGATCATCATTTTTTAGCATTCCTCCCAGTCTTGGAAAGCCCCCTTATGGGTTTCCCACCACCGCATAGCGGTCACGCGCGTAGCCAAGTAAAGTGCCCAAAAACTATGTTATTTAGGGACATCTTCTTTGAATGCTTTAAGAAATTCGTTAACACTAACAAAACCATCAAAGTAGGGAAGTTCTCTTACCTCTCAGGAGATACATCAGAAGCTCTTTGTGGTCTTAAGGCACCGCAGCGTAGATACGTCATGCAGCCAGTTCTGCCAATTTTCTATCTCACTGTCTAAATCTAAGAGACATGCACTGTCTTTATCCAACCACAACATGCCATCAGCTGTGGGGTTGATCGAATAATCATCCTGGGAAGTCCGTTTGTAAATGTGATCAATGTCCTCCTCCTCACACGCCGGTTCTATATATAGTTCACCTTCTACTAGACCTAGGGGGACTATCACCCGCATACCATAATTCTCAAAGACCATGGTTCTCCTTTTCAGATTGATGATACCTCCCATGTCAATAGCCTAGTATAGACCTAAGAGCGCAGGATAAGGGTCTGCATCATCCAAAATTTGGATTACCTCAAAATTTACATAGAATTTAGCTCACATAATGTGTACCACAACCTTCGGTAGCCTGGCTATGGAATGATCTTTTGTTGGTTAGCCATTCGTAAGTGAATAGTGGACCATTTCAGCATGGGTTATCCCATCCTATTCCAGGTTTTTTTTGGTATGACATTGGAATCCAATATTAAATCAAGGATGACTTGATCCATTTCATAATCTCCAATCTGTGCACTCATACGCATCTCCCGACCAATCCTTTGCTTGTTCTTATAAATTGTGTTCACAATTTTAACCTCCATTTCTGGGGCAACCTTTTCTCCGTAACTATCTATTAATGCTTGGATATTATCCACTGCCTTATGATTGTGCAGTAGCTTCATACATGCCTGAAGGAATGACTTAAATACTTCATCTTCTTTCAGATCCATCGAAGTCCTTGAGGTGGATGCTTCATCCTTGGAAAAATCCTTCCTAGATTCAATGAAGGTCTCTTTCTCCTTTTTCAGGTCTAGGATTTCTTTTTGGTCAGAAGCCTTCCTGATCAGTGGTTCAGGCGCAAATTTTTCCTCAGCTCCTCCAGTGGCAATGCCACTGCATGTTATTATGTTGATACTTGGCCCATCATCCTATGGTTCCGCCTTAACTCATTGCACATTCTGCATCAACATCTGTTGTTTCTCTTGCATATTTTCTCTCAGTATAGGACAATATTCAATTATGTGATTGAAATGTCTACAATATTTGTAGCATTGGCGTGTGGGGTTTAGGTAGTTTCTTGCATAATGTCCCACATACCCACAGTTGTAGAAAATTAGTTTCCCTCGTCCTCGACCTGTGCTTATGCCTCTCCCTCCTCCCCGTCCTATTGCAGGGGATCTTCCTTGCCCAGAGGGAGATACTAGTGAAGGGCCAGCCTACACCTTGTATAAGTTTCCCCTATCTACCATCAATTTGAATGTTCGATAGTTTTTCTCGTCGTGACCCATTGATGAGAGAAATGTGCACCACTTTTTCTTTATTTTTAGGACATAGGTGCCTAATCATGGGCAGTGATATGTATCATGTCTTCTTGCTACCCAATAGTTAGTGCACCACAGCATTGGGGTACTTGGTCCAACCATATCTCTAGGGTGTAGCATACATGGTCCCCTAGCCTACATATAATCTAACAATAGAGGGCATTGATCATTAGTGTGGCCTGACACTCTGCAACGCATGCACGAGACATTTTCACTGGCTTCTTTGCCTTGATCCCTTCTTAGATTCTGAATTTATAAGTGCATCACCTCTAGCTGGCATTGGATCTACAATGCTCCAAATTGAGCATCAGACCTTGGTGCAACTTCTAGCTTCATGGCCCATACGTCTATGGAGGTGGGGAAATAGCATGGAGATAAATCATTCCTTGTGTTGTTTTTCCTCATGGACAGATCATCCATCACTGATGACTTTCTTCAGCTGTTAGTCATCTTCCCAAATAGACTTTGTAGGTCCTTGCTTAATATATTTTAGCTCTACTACGCATTGAGAATAGGAGTTGGGCTTCAAGAACTACAGCTTCAAGGCATCCTTAAAGTCATGTATGGTGGGATTCACATGCTGACCAATGTATCCCATGAACCAATCCAGAGCCTGCCCTTCAAGGGATATTGATATCTGCGCTCTCTTAACAACATCATTATTAAAATTTTGTGTGCTCCATACTGAATCTGCCACAAACCAAAACTGATCCATATCCTCATCCCCCATGCCCTTAAAGGCGGGTAACTTCATGTGTGTAGCCATATCGTCTTTAGGTGGTGGTGGAGGTGGGGTAGGAGAGTTCTTACCTTTGCGTGATTTTGATGGTTGCATAGTTGGGGAACTAGTCTCTGTGTGCGTATCCCCACCTCTGTTTAGGTTAGGGGAATCCCTTAGAGGACTGTATACTGATATCTCCCTTTCTTGATTAACCTGGTAGTAATTACTGCTTTGTGTCATGCTTCCACTCTGGTCGGAGGTAATTCACTCAGTGTAGCTACACAAGACACTCTATTCACATAATAACATCTTAATCAGCCACAACAATGTTTGCAAGAACTTACCCCTAAATCCCTTGAAAAACCTTCTCTCTACTTCAGAATAGGACACAAATTTATCGACTACAAATTCATTTACAAATCCACCCAACACGCTATCAACCCAGTGATCTACAGTCTGGGTGATATTGTTATCAGTCTTTTCCAATTGTTGGATCAACTCAGTGGTCCACTGTCTGACATGATCATCCTTCCAAGAGGTTTGAAATTTAGCTAACCTTGCCAGCCACTCCTGTAGTTCATGCGCAAAGGTTACGAAGAATATTTGGTGCACCTCTATAAATAAGTACTTGTTATTCCACCCTTTGGAAGATAGCCTCTTACTTCTATTCTCTTTTAGGACAAACTCCTGAATCTGCTTCTCAAACCAGTCCTCAAGTTGAGGCTTCAATGGTTTCCAATGACCCCGTGACCTTACCCGATCTTTCTCCCACAATGCTCCTGGTCCCGACAAGAGAACCATTTGTTGGTTTGAGGGGTCTTGACCCAAGTTCGTATTTAAGGTTTACCAACAAACCCCTGTACTACTCGCCCTTTCTAAAATGGATCGCTTGCGCAAGTCAAGGTCTTACCCAAAGTAGTAAGGGAGGGTGTTGGAACTAGGTTTCCGCACCCTAAGAGAGAGAAATTTAATTAAAGTGGGTCCCTTCTGATCTAACAGACTTGTGCTGGAGAAGCCCTTACCCCAGAAACCCGTAACAGTATGTTGGTGAAATAACTTAAGTGAAGCTCATAAAGCATCAGATAACATGTTAACAGAAGCAAGGTAACTAATCATAACCCGATATATGCATTTATTCCTTCCTATAGTATCGCATCCACTTGCACATAAATAAATCATCGATATTCAGTGAACATATATAATCTCAGAAATAACATAAAGAACAACCAATAACCATAACACACAAATACTCATATATCAAAAAATAGTCTTCTCATTCATTCATCTTCAAATTTGACTTACAGATTCTATTTTCTAGCCCGCGCACACAGCCAGTGGGGTCCATACGTAGCAAGAATTAGGGTCTCCGCGCACACAACCAGCAGGAGACCTCACCCAGATAATTCATCAAAAAAATCTCTATAATTCGTATCCAAGCTTAACGAGACTCAAAAACTTACTTCTAGACTCAACTTATCCATCTATTTATATCATATTAACCAGTGCTACTCTATGGTCCACAAACGATGGTTTGCAGACTCTTGGTCTACCCTTTGACCCATTAAAATTCATTAGGGCCTTTGACCCACCCCAAAGCCCCTACTCTAGACTAAAATATTAAAAAATACTAAAAAATTTCACCAAAATTGTGGTTAGGGGACCCTGCTCCAATAGCTAGGACACATTATATCTAAAAATGGGATAAATATTGATCCTAATAGATTCAGTGCAATTCAAAAGATAGACCTGCCAAAGAATAGGAAGGAGATTCAGTCTTTTAAAATTTGATGAGATTTTCAAGAACATTACCAAGATGTTAAAGAAGGGATATGATATTAATTGTACTGTTGAAGCTATGAAATCATTTGAGGAGATAAAAAAGGCTCTCAGTCAAGCCCCAATGCTGATAAGTCCTGATTTCTCGAATGAATTTTTGGTTTTTACATTCACTTCTAAAAATACCATTGTTGTAGTTTTATTGCAGAAAGGGCAGTAAGGTAGTAAGAATCCTATTTTATTTTCCAGTAGGACTCTTTCCAACTCAGAATTGAAGTATAATATCTTGGAAAAGTAGGCATATGCTTTTTTCAAAGCCCTTAAAGATTTCAGAATTTACATTCTGCATTCTCATATTATTTCATTTGTGCCTAACACTATGGTTAAAGATATTTTGACACAAGCTTATCCTTATTGAAAAAGAGGGAAATGGATCCCTACTTTGATGGAGCATGACATATAAATTAATCCTACCAAGTTGGTGAAAGGGCAGGTATTAGCAAAACTGATGGCACAATCAAATTTTGAATGTCTTGACATGCATTTCATTGCAGAAATTTTAGAGCCGACAAAAGAAGAAGAAGAATTGGTCCCTATTGAAGAGAAATTCATATTCTTTGAATCGTAGAAAGATGTAATATTTTTCCTACATCATCATAAAGCTCCTCGACAGTTGACTAAGTCCAAGTCAAGGTTTGTGAAGATGAAATCATTAATACATTGCATTTTAAGCAAAAAATTGTATTGGAAAGATACCAGTGGAATTATTTTTAATTGTTTGTTGGAAGATGAGGCTAAAAAATTCATTGAGGAGCACCATAAGGGATATTGTAGAGGACACCATTACTGGAAAGCCACAACCAACAAGATACTCACGGAATGGTATTATTCACCTATCACGTTTAAGGAAATCTACAAGAAGATGGCTACATGCCATGAATGCAAGGTTTTTTATGGTAAGAAGAAGTTGATTCCTTTACCTTTGAATCCAATATATGTTGAAGCTCGTTTCTAGCAATTTTGGCTAGATTTCATTGGTGAAATACATCGAACATCCTCAGGGCAGCATCGTTGGATTTTGACAACCACAAATTATTTCACTAAGTGGGTCAAAGCAATCCCAACAAGGTAGGCTTCTGACTCAGTCATCATTCAATTCTTGGAGAACAATATTTTGTCCAGGTTTCGTTTTCCTATGAAGATTATTAATGATAATTCACAAGATTTTGAATACAAAAAATTAATTATCTTTTGTCATCAGAATCATATTACACTTGGACATTCCAGAACTTCTTACCCTCAACGTAATGGCCTTGCAGAATCATCCGATAAAATCATAGTGAGGATCATCAAAAATTTGTTGCAAGAAAAGAAAATATCATCACATCTAAATTTGAAGTTTCATTTGTGGGCTGATAGAGTTTGCACAAAGCGATCCATTGGTACATCTCCCTATGAATTAGTGTATGGAGCTGGAGCTATTTTCCCCACTCTTTGGGATTTCCGGTAATGAAACTATTGCAAGGACTTGAAGAGGAGCCAAATGCTATCAAAAGAAGGATAAACCGGCTTATAGCTTTACAAGATAAAATAGAAGAGGTGTATGAAAATCATCATCAATCACAAAATAGAGTGAATAAAACCTTTGACAGAAAAACTAAAGAAGAAAATTTCCAGATCCAAGATGTAGTTATGAAATGGGAAGTCGGAATTGAAGAAAAGGGGAAGCATGGAAAGTTTGAGAACATTTGGAAGGGCCATTTGTGATAGCTAAATATCATGGAAACAACACTTTTCTACTTCAGGAGATGGATGGACAGCTCTGTGGAGGAGGACTTATCAATTGCAGGTTTCTAAAACATTATTATTCCTAATTCCTTTTACTGAATTTCACTCCGTTGTACATATTTAATTTCTTGTTATGATGTTTTTCTAGCATATATGAGTTCATCATCAAGCATTAGCCTGAGGAGAATGCCATAAGAGTTTGAACAAGTCATCATAAATTTCAGAAATTTTTTATTTCCTTGAAAGAAGACACTGGAACTACAAGTTCTTTGTTGTACCACAGGGGCACACCATCCCAAGTGGAGCCACTATTATCATCAATAACATTAATTTTTGTTGTTACGAATATTCCATTGTTCTCAGCTCAAAAAACCTCCAAAAACTTCAATCAGCTATCGCAATCACTTATTGTATAATATTTGGTAGGACCTGCAGCCCTGCCATGTCACCTATCGCATATCACATAATCGCAGTTCCACTCACGTTAACACATTCACTTGCTCGCTCCAAATTTGTGATTGTGATAATGTATTCACTTGTTCTACCCCGTTAACCTTTGTGCCTTAACACTTATCACAATCATAATATTAAAATTAGTTTATTACTTGTGTTTCCCACTCTAAGCCCCGATGGGATATATTAGTAGGACCTGCCTTACTTCCATGTCATATTGAAATTGCATATCATAGATTATTTGTTACCATGTATTGCTGCCTTCTCTAATACCCGATTTTTATATCCTCTTGTGATTTTAATTTTTATTGTGATTCCCCTATTGTGATTGTGATACCCATTGCAATCGCAGTCTGTGATTACGATATTTCAATTGCAATATATCGCATCGCAAATTCTGCACCCCGATAATGCATTCACTCTGCTCCACTAGTCTGTGATTGAGATTGAAATATATGAAAAAGTGGGTTTCTCCAGCTGGCCCCACGTCAATGTGTCACTCTATTATCATTTTTCACCCCCCCTTTCCATCCAATAAACCATCTCAACCCCCCTCTGAAATCCGTCAAAACCACCCTCGTTTCCCACCATGTTTCCTGATCTTCACTTCATTCCTCTACTACCACACCTCCTTCTTACTGTTCTATTCCCATGCACTCTTCTCCACTTTCATCTCAAAGGGTAGCCAAAAACCAATAGTCCATTCAATTAATATTCGGGGTAACCGTTCAAGCTTATAACAAACCTGCACCCACCACCATCACCATCGGTATCAGCAAAGAATGGGGAAGGTTGGAGGTTCCAGATATTTCATATATCAGAAATTTTTGGAAGTTGTATATAATAAAAATACATGGATATTTAAGAACTAGAAACGTGAAGAAACAAATCAGTAGAAAAAGGAGCAGCATGTCAGCGTACTCAACAGTTCAACTAAAATTTCTTCTCTTCCTTATTCTACACCTATTATTTCAATCAAATTTCGATGGGATGAGGTTTTAATGCATTATGACACATATGTAATGTGAGTAATGTTTCCTTATTTTTAAAATAGGTTGAGTTAGTGCCTATATTCCTATATATACCATTTGTAAAAACCATTTCATGAGAGGAGTATGTTATTTGACACTACCACTTTCTAATTTTTGGGAAGATGAGTAATATATAGTGAATGTGTTTTCTACTTCACCTAAGATTCTTTGAGTGTTTCAATGAGCTTATATATTATGTTTCTTAATATTTTTTTCCAATATATTAATGTTGAATTACTTAGAATTAATGTTCTTGATGATCTAACTTCCTTTTAACATTAAGCTATTGAATATTCCTTTGTATGTATTGTCCTTTCATTGAAACATTGAAAGCCTTAACTTCCAAAAGGAAAGCCATTGTCATTTAATTTCCTCACACTGACTCCATAATCCCAATGGTAGTGAACCCTACACATTTTCCACCTGCAATCAAATATATTAAAGTACATATCATGGAGTTAACCATTTGATTTCATAATTGATAAAATCATATGTTAATTTGAGAGAGCCCTCTTACGCTGAAGTGGTTAATCCTCAGTCAAAATCTAGTTTGAAAAAGTTAATCTAAGTTTTCTGGTGGAGCAAACCATCAGTACCACTTTAGATATAATATAAATAACGATGACCAAGAAGGACTAGGGTGAGCACCCCGAAACTAGAACTTCTTTTCGTCTGTCATGAACATCAAACCACTACAACTCCCTTTTCCTCCATAAAGTTATGGTCCAGAAGGAGGAAGGTAAGAAAAACACATGAAAGAAAGAGAAATAAAATTGTCTACCCACTCAAAGGAGGAGAAGCTCAAACATAGAACAAACTTCCAGAGCCCCGCGCCCTCGCAAAATGGGGGGAATCGCAAGGAACAATAATCATAAAGGACTAGGGTGGCCACCCTGGGAGCTCGCACTGCCTTTCATCCTTCGCGAATTCCAATCCTCAACAATTCACCCTTTTCTATGTAAAGTTAGGGGCCAGAAAAAAAAAATGTGACAAAATAAAATGAAAAAGAGAACCAAAACATGGCTTCCAGTGGAGAAGATGAGGCTAAAACAAAAAATAAGCTTTCAAGGCCCTGTGCCCTCACAAAAAGGGGGTAACTGCTTAGATAAATGATTGAGAAGGACTAGGGTGGCCACCCAGGAACTCACACTACCTTTTCATCCTTCCAAAACACCAATCCACAAAAATTCCCCCTTTTATCTATAAATCTAGGGACCAAAACAAAGAAGGATGAAAGAAACATGAAAAAAAAAGAGAAATCAAACATGGCTATTGACTCATAAGGGGATGATCAAACATAGTACAAAATTTCCAAGCCCTTTGCATCCGAAAATGGGGGGAACTGCAAGGAATGATGACCGACAAGGACTAGGGTGGCCACCCTAGGAGTTTGCACTACTTTTCATCCTTCTCGGACACCGATCCACAATAATTCCCACTTTTCTCCATAAAGCTAGGGACTTAAAGGGAAGAAAACATCATGAAAGAAAGATAAATCAAACATCGCTACCAGCTCAGAAGGGGAGGCTCAAGAAAATAACAAGCTTCCCGAATCCCATGAATTCACGAAAAAAGGGGGAACTAAAGGGGATAGAGATTAGGAAGGAATAGGGTGGCCACCCCAAGAGTTCAAACTACTTTTCGTCCTTCCCGAACACCAATCCACAATAACCTCCACCCCCCTATTCCTCTGTAAAGCTAAGGCCCAAAAGGAAGAAGGGAATAAAACAAAATGAAATAAACAAAGTGCAAAGGTGGCTACCCTCTCACAAGAGGAGGCTCACTTTCAAAAAAACAAACAACAGGTCAACAAGTGACCCCGAACAAGCAACTCAATTACCAACCCACCTTTCACACGAAAATAAAAACCCTCACCCACACCAAAAAGGGAGGAGGTGAACAATATAACGAAGAGCCAATTTCAATAGACCCAACGAGAGAAAAGCCAACCCCTCCCTCTCATAAAAAAGGGAGGAGGTGAGAAATATATGAAAGAGACAATTTCAATGGAGCTAATGAGCGACCAAGGAGCACGAGAGTGACATATGCGGTCGGCTAGTCATCTCAACGAGCCACACACAAAAACCTCATCCAAATCCAAGAACACAGTGCGAAAGGGTAACTTTGTTCACACATGCATCCTAGGAAAAGCATGGCCAACATTACCATTCATGTGCTATGGAGTGGGGATGGATAGAAGATGAAAGCCAACGACCCTAAAAATTACCCAAGGAAATTATTTAGGCACACCCAAACAAAAAACTCAATTACCAACCCACCTTTCACATGGAAATCAAAACCCTACCCCCCACCAATAAGGGAGGAGGAGAACACTATAGCGAAGAGATGATTTCATCCGAGACCATGAAAAACCAAGGGGCGTGAGAGCGACATAGCTAAGAGATGATTTCAGCAGAGCCAACAATCGATCAAGGGGAATGAGTGTGACATAGGCGAGAAACCAGTCGTCTCTAGGAGCGACACACAACAACCCCATCCAACTCTGAGAACACAGAGCGAAAAGGGAACTTGGTTCACATATGCCTCCCAGAATGAGCATAGCCAACATTACCGATCATGTGTTACCTAGTGGGGATGGAGAGAAGATGAATTTCGGTGACCCTACAAATGAGCCAAGGCAATTCTTAAATCACACCCGAACAAAAAACTCAATTACCAACCCACCTTCCTTGCGAAAATCCAACGCCTCCCCCACCACCAAAAAGGGAGGAGGTGAACAATATAGCGAAGAGCCAATTTCAATGGAGCCCCCGAGTGACCAAGAGGAATGAGAGCAACATAGGCAGGAGGCTAGTCATCTCAAGAAGCCACACACAACAACACCATAGAACTGTGAGAACAAAGAGCAGAAGGGGAGTTTTTTTCACATATGCCTCCTAGGATGAGCATGGAAAAACATACCGATCATGTCATACCAAGTGGGGATGGAGAGAAGATGAAAATCAATGACCCTAAAAATGACACAAGACCATTCTTCAAGTGCACCTGAACAAATGACTAAATTAATGGTGCACCTTTCACATGAAAATCCAACCCCTCCCCCATGCCAAAAATGGAGGAGGTGAACAATATAGAAAAGAGTCGATTTCAATGGAGCCAATGAGTGACCAAGCGACAGAAGAGAAACATAGAAAAGAGGTGATTTCAACGGATCCAATGAGCACCAATGGGCACGAGAGGGACACAACAAAGAGTTGATTTCAACGGAGAGAAAGAGTGATGAAGGGGCATGGGAGTGACTTAGGCGGGCGACCAATCATCTCAAGGAGCCACACATAGAAACCCCATACAACTCTGAGAACACAGAGCGAAACGGGAATTTTGTTCACATATTCCTCCCAGGACGAGCATGGTAAAAATTGTTGCTCATGTGCTACCAATTGGTGTAGGAATTGTATGCACAATGCATGAATATGTCCAAGATCCACCTAATCTCACACTATTTAAATTTATGGAACATACTAAATCTATTCCACTTGTTAATCTTTTGCAGAAAAGTTAATTGCACACACATGTGAAGCATAAACAAAAATGATCAATCGCACATAACACAGTTTTTAAGCGGGAAAGACTGAAGCTGAAAACCCCAAATATATATTATGTAACATGGAGATCATATGAAAATATCATACAAACATACAAATCTTATCACAAGCTCTCAGTACAGTACAATCGTCATACACTAATCAGGCCTAATCTTGCAAATCCATGCACTGATCTTTGCCACCTGCTAGCCTACCTCCAATGTGCAATCTTTGCTGAAGAATAGCTCTGAATGAATTCAAATTACTCTTTGATTTACTATGCAATCCTCATTTTCATCTCCACTAAGTGTGTGATGAAATTAATGCATCATTATAGTCACAACAGATAGTCTATCTTTCCCTTTCACCTATCTCTCCATTGGTCTCCACTGAAACTGCCATGCACTGTAGTTAACTGCCGTATTGTTCAGTTGATTAATGAGTTATTATTTGTGAATTAATTAAATAATTAATTCACTCCACTCTCACTAGTGTATCAATTAGTTAGACTAGATACAACTACCTCAACCAAGTCTAACTGAGTTAAACTGAATACAACTCCATAACTACTTCTTCCAACTGTGTCATAACTCTGCCACTTGAGTTCTAACTGAGTCCTCCATGCGTTAGCTCTAGTAAACCCTTAGGAATAGCATAATTCCTTCTATCAGCTGTTGTGCCACATCTGTGCACTGAACTGAAGTTCTCCAAGAGAATAAGTTGTTGTTTAGAGTCTGATTATTATTAAGAGCTAATAATAATCGACATGCATCTATTTTTAGATTGACGATCTATAAATAGACTTCACCCAATATTCTAAAAATATAATTTCATCTATTTTTCCAACTTGATAAACCATCCAAAAATATCATCCTACAACTTCTGAAATATAATCAACATGTCTAGAAATAGACATAGTCTAAAAATAGACTTGCGCCAAAAATAGCTTGCGAGCCCACTTAGTGAAGGCCACTCTTTTCACTAAGCTCATCATCTTGTTGAATCTCAACACTCCCTCTCAACAAGATAGGGATTATCCTTCACCCCGATCCTGCCTCTATGGTATTCAAATTTTCTCCTAGTGAGCAACTTCGTTAGAATATCTGCATCCTGATCCTCCGTGGGAATGTACTGAAGCAACATGATCTTTCACTGCACATAATCTCTGATATGATGATACCAGATATCAATATGTTTAGATCTATCATGAAACATAGGATCAACTGAGAGTTTAATGCAACTCTGATTATCACAATGAATCACTGTGGGATCTAAATGTGAACCGAACAAACCAACCAGAATCTTCCTCATCCAAATAGCCTCACATGCAGCTAAAATTGATGCCATGTATTCTGCTTCCACTGAACTGAGTGCCATGGATATTTTTTTCCTACTGTACCAAGAAACTGCCGTAGATCCGATACTGAAAATCCCTCCTGATGTGCTCTTTTTTTCTGTTGGGCTTCCTACCCAATCTACATCCTTGAAGCCATGAAACTTCACCTCATCTGTCTATTTGTACCATAAACCATACTCAGATGTGCCCCTAAGATATCTTAGGACATGCTTTTCTGCCTTCCAAAAGATCTTGGTAGGCTTAACCATCGCTTGTGAAAGCTAGTTCACTGCATAGCATATGTCCGTTCTTGTATTGAATAAATACATGAGCGAACCCACCAACTGTCGATAAACAGTGGCATCCACTACCTTTGCCGATGTAGCATCCTCTTTCTTCCAATTTCCTAGAAGAGGAGTGTTAATAGGCTTGCAACCTTGCATGTGAAACTTCTCCAGTATCTCTCGGGCATACTTGCCTTGAGACACAAACAGTTCACCTTCTCGTTGCCATATTTCCAATCCAAGGAAATAATGAAGGAGGCCTAAATCCTTCATTTCAAACTCCTTTGCAAGATCTGCCTTGCATGAGTGTATCAACTGCTCATCACCTATTAGTATCAAATCATCAACATAAAGTACAATGATTAAAATCTTACCCTCAAACACAATCTGGTACAATTTTGCATCCGCCTCATGCTTGGTGAAGCCAAGTCCAGTGAAATAGCTGTCGATCCATGTGTACCAAGCACGGGGTGATTGTTTCACCCCATACAACGCTCTTTTGAGCCTGCACACATGCGACTCACTGCTGAAGATCTCAAATCCTTTAGGTTGCTCAATGTACACCTCTTCCTCAACGATCCCTTTAAGGAATGCAGTCTTGACATCCATCTGATGAATGTGCCAACCCATCTGCGCTGAGAGAGAAAGGATAGTCCGTATGGAAGAATACCATGCGAAAAGTGTAAAGGTTTCTTCATAGTCAATCCCCTGAATTCGTGAGAAGCCCCGGGAAACAAATCTTTCCTTATACTTCTCGACGCTCCCATCAACAACTTTCTTTACCTTGCAGATCCATCTTGATCCTACCACTGATTTTCCCACCGGCCTTGGAACAATATCCCAAGCACTCTTTCTGAAAATGGAGTCATACTCCTCCACCATGGCATCTACCCATGTGGGCTCCTGCACTGCTTCTTCAAAAGAAGATGGATTTGTCACAATACACTTGCTCATAGGAGCCATGTATCTAGTATATCGGTCAGGTGACTGTCTCTGTCTGCACTGTGATCTAGGGACTCCTACATTCTGTGCCGCATCAAGCTTCAGTCTCTCAGCTTCTATGGTACGCTTTCTACCTTGTCTGATGTTTGGTTCTGCATGAGTGGACTCCTCCACTCCATGAATCTCCTCCTGTGGATGATCCACATCTAGAGGCTCATCTTTGGGAACAAGAAGTTCCTCCTCTGCATGCAAGTGTAGCTCCCTCTCAAGCGACAACTTCATGGCTTTCACCTCATTGAATTTTATATCCCGTCGCACCACAGTCATCTGAATGTCTGGAAAATATACAAAATAATTATGGGGTGTTTCTGTACCCATACCCCCCACAAATATCCCAAAAACTTCTACAAATAGCCTGTACTTCTTCCTAGCATCCTTCGTCACATGAATGTAAACAGTGAGCCAAAAATCTTTCAAATGAGAAATATCGTGCTCTTACCGCAAAAGCTTCCTCTAGTGTACTCATGCCAAGTACTCTATGAGGACAAATCTGCACATAAACCGCAGTGTTGCATGCTTCCGCCCACAAGAGCATTGATAGGCCCTGGTCATGTAACATCGCTCGTGCAAAACCCACAATCGTTCTATTCTTTCTCTCCACGACCCCATTCTGCTGTGGGTTATGAGGCATTATGAGTTCTCTTCGAATTCCTTCTTTGCTACAGAAGTATTTGAATTCACCCGAGATGTATTCACCACCATTATCACTCCTTAGAGATTTCACGTGCTTCCTCGACTCCTTCTCCGCCAATTCCTTGAACTCACAGAACTTTGAGAATGTTTCACTCTTCTTCTGCATGAAGAAGATCCAGCATCTACGAGAATAATCATCAACAAATATCACATAATACCTATGTCTTGCTTTTGAAGCAACCAAGAATGGTCCACACACGTCTGTGTGAATTCTCTCCAGGATCACCGAAGCACAATTATCCTTCTCATGAAAGGTGTTCTTCACAAAATTACCCATTTTACATCCTTTGAACTGATCTGACTGTGCAAGAGTACCCTTGGGAAGTCCAGTAGAAATTTTCTGCAAAATTTTCAAAGCGCCATGGTGAAGATGGCCCAATCTCCTGTGCCATAATTCACCCTCATCGCGACTCACCACTTCTTCTACTTTGCCCACCATTGTACCGCAAAAATCTACCTCTGGCTTGTACAGATTCTTAATTCAAACCCCTATATTCTTGGTTTTACCCATTATTTCATGTCGAAGGAAGGCTTTTTCCTCACTGAAAACAACATCATAACCCTTGTTTTCCAGCATTACGACCGAGACCAAGTTATTCTTTAAACCTGGAACATGCATGACATTCTTCAACAAGAATGGATTACTAGACTTCCTCTCAAAGGTAATGGTCCCAATGCCATTTGCACTATACCTACCATCATCGCCCATCTCTATATGCATCTTGAGGTCCTTCTCCTCCAAGTCCCTAAACAACTCTTTGTCTCTTGTCATATGGAAAGACACACCACTATCAAGATACCACACCGATCCCATGTAGCTTGAAACCAAGCATGTGATCAAGGAAAAATCTAGCTTGAATTGCAAGGCTAAGGCCTCTCCAGCTACAGATCCAACAACCTGCTTATTCTTCTTTTTCTGTGGACAGTTAGTGGTGAAATGTCCATGCTCGTGACAGTGAAAACAATTCACTTTGGACAAGTCCTGCTTCTTTCCTTTCACACTGGATTTAGAAGGATTTTTCTTCCCCTTCCCTTTCCTTGATTTGGCAGCCAAAGAGAAATTATCTTCATCTTCATTCTTCGATGAAGATCCATCCCTGGTACCCCGCTTTATCTCCTCCTACACAAGATCCAACCAAAGTCACTCCCATCCTGGCATTTTCTCTCGTCCATTGATCGAGTCTTTGTAGCTCACCAAGTATTCTTCATCAACAGTAACCCCACACTTCCCAGCTTATCCTTGCAGTGGACAAACTTCATGAGGTATTTTGGAATACTGTCGCCTTTCTCCGTTTTTATTTTTCTGAGCTTGTCTTTAAGTGCCAACTTCCTCTGGTCACTTCTACTTTGGAACAAGTCTGTCAAAGCCTTCCACATTAATAATGGAGGCTTTCTTGTGAAGGTAAGACACAATATGGTCTCCTCTCCAACGTAACCTCCTCGCCTTTGTAGTCTTCTTTTTCCATGCATCAAGTAATGCAACATCGCTAGATCCTGGCTTAGGAACATCGCTATCGATGAACTCCTTCAGCCCATTATCCTCCAGCACTACCTCCATCCTATCCTTCCAAGCTATGTCCAATCTTAACCCGTTGAAATACATTTCAATGTATACTCGATTTCTGCACCAAGAATCTTCTGTAGCAAATTTGAATTGTCCACCAGCACAAACTCACTTCACAATCTTCAATCAACAATGCTCCGATACCATGTAGAAATTATATGCACTAAGCATGCATATGTCCAATATCCACCTGATCTCACACTATTTAACTTTATGCAAGATATTGAATCTATTCCACTTGTTAATATTTTGCGGAAAATTTAATTGTACACACATGTGAAGCATAAACAAAAATATTCAATCGCACATAACACAGTTTTTAACTGAGAAAACCTGAAGGTGAAAACCCCTACTATATATTATGTAACATGAAGATCATATGATAATCTCATACAAAGCTTATCACAAGCCCTCAATACAGTACAATCGTCATACACTAATCAGGACCAATCTTGCAAATCCATGCATCGATCTTTGCCTCCTACTAGCCTGCCTCCACTACGCAATCCCTGCTGAAGAATAACTCTGAATGAATTCGAATTACTCTTGGATTGACTGCGCAATCCACATTGGAAACTCCAATGTGTGTGTGATGCAATCAATGCATCACTATAGTCACAACAGATAGTCCATCTTGCCCTTTCACCTATCTCTCCACTGGGTCTCCACTGGAACTGCCATGCACTGTAGTTAACTGTTATGTTGTTTAGTTGATTAATGAATTATTATTTTTGAATTAATTAACTAATTAATTCACTCCACTCTCACTAGTGTATCAATCAGTTAGACTAGATACAACTAGCTCAACTGAGTCTAACTGAGTTAAATTGAATACAACTCCATAACTACTTCTTCCAACTATGTCATAACTCTGCCACTTGAGTTCTAACTGAGTCCTCCATGCATTAGCTCTAGTAAAACCTTAGGAATAGCGGTGAATTCTCTCCACAACTACCGTGCCACTCTCAACCGTCAACTTTTAAAGTGCTCTAAGAGAATAAGTTGTTGTTTAGAGTCTGATTATTATTAAGAGCTAATAATAATCGACATTCATCTATTTTTAGATTGACGATCTATAAATAGACTTCGCCCAATATTCTAAAATAGAATTTCATCTATTTTTCTAACTTGACCAACCATCCACAAATAGCATCCTGCAACTTCTGAAATATGATCAACATGTCTAAAAATAGACATAGTCTAAAAATAGACTTGCGCCAAAAACAGCCTGTGGGCCCACTTAGTGAAGGCGACTCTTTTCACTAAGCTCATCATCTTTTTGAATCTCAACAAGTGGGGATGGAGAGAAGATGAACGTCGAAAAAACTAAAAACTACCCTGCACCCCACACATCCGACGTACAAGAAACCTATAAGATTGCCCCACCAGCTTACCAAATAGAAAATGAATATGTTTCACGTACAACCACCTCCACATAGAGGAGGGAGGTCAAAGTGTTCCACCTTGAATTCCTCCTTCTAGATAGCCCCCACCATCAGCATAGAAAGCCTCCTCCCAGTTGGACCACAATCACATACACAATCAAAAAAAAAAAATACCCATCGCTTCATGTCTCAACATTCAAAGCCGCAAAATTCTCCCGTGCATGCAATATGAAAGGAAAAAATTTACCACTCGATGAAACATATGGGCCACCACATCTATCAAAACCTTAAAGCCAATGCAAGGACATATGAAGTGCACTATGAAAGGAATGCCAAACCTTAACTTTACAACAAGGAGAACCACTCCTCACATCTCTTAATGTAAAAATAAAACAAGAGGGGTGGTTTACAACCAAAACACTTATACATTCCTCTTAAATGTATGTATCTCGACCCACAATGTTGACATAGAAAGAGTACAAGAAAAAAAAAACAAAACCATAAAGATCCAAACAATGAAGAGGACATTCGTCTCACGAGCCACACACAAAAACCCATCCAGTTCCAAGAACACAGATCAAAAGGGTAAATGTTCACATATGCCTCCAAGGAAGAGCATGGCCAACATTACTACTCATTTTCTACCGAGTGGGGATGGAGAGAATATGAAATTCGACCACCCTAAAAATGACCCAAGGACATTATTCAAGCACACCCAAATAATAAACTCAATTACAAACCCACCTTTCCCATGAAAATAAAATCCCTCCCCCCCACCAAAAAGGGAGGAGGTGAAGAATATAGCGAAGATCTGATTTCAACAAAGCCAACGAGAGAAAATCCAACCCCTCCCAATCACCAAAAATGGATGAGGTGAACAATATATCAAATATCCAATTTCAATAGATCCAACAAGTGACCAAGGGGCACGGGAGAGACATAGGCGGGCGACCAATCATCTCAAGGAGCCACACACAAAAAGCTCATCCAACTATGAAAGACAGAGAGAAAAGGTAACTTTGTTCACACATGCCTCCCAAGAAAAGCATGGCCAAAATTTCCACTCATGTGCTACCGAGTGGGGATGGAGAGAAAATGAAAGTCAATGACCTTACAAATGACCCAAGGAAATTCTTTAGGCACACCCAAACAAACAACTCAATTTCCAACCCACCATTCACATGAAAAGCCAAACCCTCCCCCCAACCAATAAGGGAGGATGGGAACACTATAGCGAAGAGCTGATTTCAACTAAGCACAAGAGAAACCAAGGGCTGCGAGAGAAAAATAGGAAGAGATGATTTCAATAGAGCCAAAAATCGGTCAAGGGGAATGAGTGTGACATAGGCAGGAAACTAGTCGTATCAAGGAGCCACACACAACAACCCCATCCAAATCCAAGAACACAAAGTGGAAGAGGAACATGGTTCACATATGCCTCCCCGGATCAGCATGGCCAACATTACCACTCATTTTCTATCAAGTGGGGATGGAGAGAATATGAAATTTAGATACCCTACAAATGACCCAAGGCCATTCTTCAATCACACCCGAACAAACAACTCAATTACCAACCCACCTTCCACACAAGAAGCCAACCCCTCCCCCCCACCAAAAAGGAAGGAGGTGAATGTTAGGACTCCACTATGTAGCATTTTTACTATATACTTTGACACCATCTTACCTTTATAACCATGTTTAAAAAGGATTCCATTATCATTTTCATTTACTTTATCCCAAGGTATATAAAATCCTTTTCTTTATTATATGTTTAATCTGTTTACATATAATTCCATAATACTCTTATATTTTATCATTAATCGAAGTGGATTGTTGCTAACATAAGTCTAAAAGATCGCAGATAATCTATGTGCTGTGCTGGAGCAATCGGCCGTTGCTGAAACAGTCAAACTTCGTTGTTGAAACAGCCGACTCCGTTGCTGAAACAGTTGACTTCGTTGCTGAAACAGCCAGCAAGCACGCAAATTCCGTCACTCGTAATTTGCGATTCTGGAAGAGTATTTTGTGGAACAATGGCAACAGCATGAAGACATGGTTACACGGATTATTCTGAAGATAGCATTCTTGTTGTATCTGTTGTAACAATATCTTTTTATGGAAGAACAGAATAGTCCTGTTTTAAGAAAGAAGAACAGAATTGGGATAAACGTAGATTTGCTCTCATGTAATTGTAAGAGATGTCTCCTCTTTAAAAAGAGGAGACATCATCATTAGAAAGGAGTTCGAGTTTGAAAGCTACAGGAGAACATTGTAGTTGAGAGACTGGAGCTAGACTCCATCTGTAATGTATCATTTCTTTTGACAGATGAATAAAATCTTCTTTTGAGCGCCCCAATTTAATTCTTTCCCTGGGGAATCTTGTGAAAGGGAAAGGGCCCGCCTTCCTCACAAGATTCACCCTTCTGTCCCTGTAGTTTGTTTAATTTCTTTATGCTGTTTTGCACTTTACTTTAATTCTGTTGCTGAGACACCAGTTACACAGTTCTGTAGTTTATTGAATATTTTGTTTCCTTAACGCTGCATGTGTTTAGTACATTCATTCTTAAGAAGTTGAGAAATCTATTTATGTTATATGTTTGAATGTATGATGCTGGGAAGCAGGTGCTGAAGGTTCCTGTACAAAGGAATAGGGTCCTGCTCCCACTAATTGCCTTTCTTTTCCTGCAGTGTGATTAGAACAGGAGACAAGTGTTGAAGGTTCCTGTTCATGGGAATAAGGTCTTGGTCTCTTGAGTTATCTTTTCTACAGAGTGACTAGTGTCAGGAAGCAGGTGCTGAAGTTCCTATTTAAAGGAATAGGGTCCTATTCCTGTTATGGTTGATTGGTTTCCTTTCCTGCAGATTGATTTCCCTTTATTTGGATTCTAAACTGCAACCTAGGAATTACTTCTGCTATAACATAATTGACTTCAGCTTTGATTAAACAGAGTGTGAATAATTAGATTTGTATGATTGGTAATTGTGTGGCTTTTTACTACAACATTGTTCTTGCTTTTGAAATTGAGCATATCCAGTGCGTGATTGTCTTTGGAATAAAAAGACTTCCTCGGGTTGACAATTTATGTGGAGCTTGAATTGTGAAAACAATTAAAGCGACCAACATTTTGGCGCCGTTGCCGGGGAAGGCAATTATAGATTTCAAAAGAATTAATCTTTTCTTTTTAAATGTGTAGATTGTATGAGAGGACGCAGAAACCAGAAGAAAAATAACCCCACAGGTGGCAAAGGCAAAGGAAGGGGAGGAAGAAAGACTTTTATTGACAAGATTGTATCAAAGGCTGAATCATCACAGAGATTAAGTTATCGAAGACCAAAACTTCAGCACTCCCCTCAATCAGATTACAAAACAGAGGAAGTTGTGGGTCCTGAAAATTTAGAAGAGCGAGTTATTGAAGAACCAGCAGTCAATGCTGGAGAGTCAGAAGAAAGTGTTAGTAAATCAGCAGAGCACATTGAGGAAATAATAGAGAGTGTTGGACGGCCAGTGGAAAACATTGAAGAGCCAGTAGAAGATCTTGACGATCGAGCAAGTGCAGTAGGAGAGCCAACAATGGAAGGAAACAATGACGATTTCTTTGGTGGAGGACATGTAGATCCTGAAGGAGAAGGAAGGGATGAAAATTCCCTCTCTACCTTGGGATTTCCTATCAGTGATCTCCCTGCAGGAACAACTCCTATGAAAAACATTCCATTGTCTGCTTTACCCAACTTTCATGGTTTATCCTCTGAAGATCTGGATGAATTTCTTTTTGAATTTGATATATTATGCAGAATTTATGATTATGTTACTAATGCTCAAAAGTTGAAACTGTTTCCAGCCAACTTGAAAGGAAATGCTTTAAGATGGTTCATGAGCCTTGAAAGTCAGGTAATCACAACATGGGAGCAGATGAAACAGAAATTTCTGCTTAAATATCAAGACTACTGCCGGACGAGAGAAAAGAAGGATGAACTATTCAATATGGCACAAAAGCCGGACGAGAATCTGGAGGACTATGTAGAAAGGTTGCAGTACAATATACAGAGATCTGATCATCCGAATATAAGTAAGGAAATTCGCAAAACAATATTACTTAGAGGTTTAAGGGATGATTGTTTAAATATGTTAAACATGCTTGGCAAGGGAGATATATCTAAGGAATCATATGATGAGATTGTTGAATTTTCTAAGAGGTGTTCAAGGGGAGCTGCAAGGAACAGAGTAAGTAATAGAGATTCCACCTATTCAAGAGTGCAGAAATCAGCCAGTAGAGGAGCAACAAGAGCTGAAATAGGTAATTTACTTGAAGAATTTAAAACTGAGATGTTAAGTTCTTTTGCTTCACAAATTGACACTTTGCAGGTTAAGAAGAAGCAGGCTAAAGCAGAAGCAACTCTGGCTGTCTTTTGCCCGAAGTGCAGAGACAAACATCCACTAAGGGAATGCCCAATGGATAAAATACCAATTTGCACCCTTTGTGAGAAAGATCATGAAACAAAACAATGTCCATCTCTACCAGGAATAAAGGCAGCATTGCAGCCAACAGAAGAAGAAGCTGAAGCAGTTTACCTGCTAACTCAAAGAAGACAATGGAAACCAAAAGGACAAGGTATGAACTCTAGTATGCCATTTAATCGTTGGAACAATTATTCTTCTTTCGGTCAAACAAATTACCCTCCCTTTAATCAAATGCAATACCCACCCTTTAATCAAATGAATTTCCCACCCATGCAACAATCAAACCCTCCCTTTGTTGATCCTTCAATGTGGACTCCTTGGCCTCCACAACAGCCATCTTCTTTTAACCCTTGGAATTCAAATTGGAGAAACCAACAACTCTCGTATCCAAATCAATTGCCTCAATTCCAACAACCACTTCCTCTGCCATCAAATGCTCTGCCAAATAACCAAATGAGACCCCAGCTACCTGTGCAACCAAATCCTAACCCCAATAATAAAGTTGTGCAAGTCATTGATATTCAGAATCAATCTATATTTCCTACTATGCAATGTAATGATATTCATTTAAGATCTGGGAAAATAGTAGAGCCTATTATTGATGACATAACTTCTTCTGATTCTGATAAAGAGGAAACTGAGAAACATAAGAAAGCACAACCACCTTCTAACAAAAGTGTTGAAATAACAGAACCACCATTCCCCGAGCGTTTGGTTTTAACTAGAACGCCTGAAACACCTACTTTTAATCTTTTAGGGGAATTGCAAAATTTGTATGTTAAAATTCCACTTTTACAAGCATTAAGAGATGTACCAATTTATGCCAGAACATTAAGGGATATTTGTGTTAAGAAACCTGGTAGGAAAACTAAGGACCCCCTTACAGTGCATGTGATGGGGGACTTGTCTGCATTAATGTCCGGAAAAGCCCCTCCTGTGAAATATGGTGATCCCAGCCATCCTACAGTAACAGTTCAGATTGGTAAAACAATGATTCCCCAAGTTCTGGTAGATTTAGGTGCTGCAATTAACATAATGACTCTTGAAACTTCACAATTGTTACAGCTGAATAACACAATCAGAGATACACCCACCATCCTAGAGTTGGCTGATCGTTCTACAATTAAACCTGAAGGAGTTGTTGAGGATCTACTTATTTCAGTTGAATCCTGGAAATACCCAGCTGATTTTGTTGTATTGCAGACTAAAAAAAAGCTGGGGGGACATCCCTTAATTCTAGGAAGGCCATGGCTGGCCACAGCTGATGCTTTTATCAGTTGCAGATCTGGTTCAATGACAATCTCTAATGGTTATGAAACAAAACAGCTTACTCTTTATCCTCATGCTACACCAATAATTAATAATGAAGATTCTATGTGGATGGATTATGATGACAATGTTGTTCAGCCTATTCTAACTATTGGACAAGCTTTAACTCTTAAAGACAATACAGAGGATGAGATAATTAATAATTTTATTTGTGAACCTTCTTCTGTAATTGCTGAAACACACAATCAATTGACTGGAATTTTTGAAACAGATACCCAAGAAAATATTGAATCTGAAGACTCATCTCACACATTAACCACCATCTCATCTAAAAGCATAACAGTTGAAATTGAACCTGGCAAGACATTAAACATAAATCCTGATCTAACAGTTGATGAAACACAACAGTTAATGAAGTTATTGCATGAATATAAGGAAGCATTTGCATGGGATTACACGGATATGAAAGGTATTTCTTCTGAATTATGTACTCATCGAATTTACATTAAAGAGGGATGCCGACCAGTCTGTCAACCCCAAAGACGAATGAACCCTAATTTACGAGAAATTGTTAAAGAAGAACTTCATAAATTGCTTAATGCAGGATTTATATACCCCATATCTGACAGTGAATGGGTTTCCCCATTGGTAATTGTCCCTAAGAAAACGGGAAATGGAGAGTATGTGTTGACTACAGAGCCTTGAACAAAGCTACTCAAAAGGATCACTTTCCTTTACCTTTCATTGATCAGGTGTTGGATAGTCTGGTAGGGAAGAAATTATTTTCTTTTCTAGATGGATTCAGTGGGTATAATCAGATTAGAATTGCACCCCAAGACCAAGACAAGACCACTTTCACTAGCCCTTGGGGAAATTTTGCTTATAGAGTTCTTCCATTCGGGCTATGTAATGCACCAACAACTTTTCAAAGGGCTGTTATAGGAATCTTTTCTGATATGTTGAATGATTCTATGGAAATATTTATGGATGATTTTACTCCTTATGGTGTGTCTTTTGAAGATGCATTGCAAAATCTTGAGAAGGTACTTAAACGATGTATACAAGCTCACCTCTCCCTAAGTACTGAAAATTGCCATATGATGATGAGTGAAGGAGTGGTGCTTGGACATTTTATTTCATCTCAAGGTATTCAAGTAGATCCATCTAAAATATTGGTCATTCAGAATCTTTCTGTTCCTAAAACACAAACTGATGTGAGAAGTTTTCTAGGACATGCTGGATACTACAGAAGATTTATTAAAGATTTTTCTAAGACAGCTTCTCCATTATTTGTGTTGCTTATGAAAAATGCTGAATTTAAATGGACTAATTCTTGTCAGAAAGCTTTTGAAGAACTCAAGCATCAGTTGTCTACTGCTCCTATTTTAAGGGGGCCTGATTGGGCCCTCCCTTTTCATATATCTTCTGATGCTTCAGACACTGCAATTGGAGCTGTCTTGGGACAAGAGGTGAATCATCTTCCTTATGCTATCTACTTTATTAGTAAGAATATGACCCATGCTGAGCTTAATTACACAGTTACCGAAAAGGAATTTCTTGCAGTAATTTATGCCATTAATAAATTTCGACATTATATCACTGGTTATTCTACTTTTGTGCACACTGACCACTCAGCTATCAAGTATTTAATGAACAAATCTATTACAAATGCTAGAGTTACCAGATGGCTATTATTACTGCAGGAATTTGATATCACAATTGTAGATCGGCCTGGTAAAGAAAATGTGGTGGCTGATTTCCTTTCACGGTTAAAAACTGACAATGATATTCTAGTAGATGATTCTTTTCCTGATGAGTATTTGTTTGCAGTTTCTGCTCACTCTCCATGGTATGCAGACATTGCTAATTATTTGGTTGCAGGAAAATTACCATCACACTTGTCATATAGAGAAAAGAGAAGAATTGTTCAACAAAGTGCCAGGTATAGCTGGATAAGTGGGTGTCTTTTCTACACAGGGCTTGATCAGGAAATCCGAAGATGCATTAGGGAAGATGAAGTGTATGACATATTGAAAGCTTGTCATGATGGCCCTTGTGGAGGGCATTTTGCTGATAAGAGAACAGCACACAAAATTCTGAGGATGGGTTACTATTGGCCCTCATTATTTAAGGATGCAAAGAAATATGTAAGGGCTTGTGACAGCTGCCAGAGAATAGGTCAACCCAATCATAGAGACCAAATGCCATTAAACCCCCAGGTAGTTTCTGAACCATTTGAAAGATGGGCCTTGGATTTCATAGGACCCATTAACCCTCCATCCAATCAAAGAACTTATATATTAGTCTATACAGACTATATGACTAAATGGGTGGAGGCCAAAGCACTTATTAGAGCCAATGAAGAGGATGTCCTAGCTTTCTTATTTGAAGAAATCTTCACTAGATTTGGAATTCCTAGAGAGCTAGTCACAGATGGAGGACCTCCATTCAATTCTCATGGTTTTAAGTCTACCCTTCAGAAATATCATATTCATCATAGCATGACTACACCATACCACCCCCAGGCCAATGGGCAGGTGGAAAGCACAAACAAAGTATTAGAAGCCATTCTAACTAAAACAGTGAAGGACAACCAGAAGGATTGGTCTCAAAGGCTACCTGAAGCATTTGGGCTTACAGAACTACTTGGAGAAACACTACAGGTTTCTCTCCCTATGAATTGGTCTATGGTAAAAATGTTGTTTTTCCTGTGGAATTTGAAATCAAAACTCTAAGAACTGCTTTAGCTGTTAATCTTGATTTGACTGATGTGCAGATAGCTAGGTTGTAGCAGCTTCTTGAGTTGGATGAAAAGAGATTAGATGCCATTCATCAAACAACCATGATTCAACAACAGAGAATGAAGTGGCATGACAAAATTATCAAACACAAGCAGTTCCAAAAAGGTAATTGGGCCTTGTTGTATGACTCTTGGTTTGAAAATTTTCAGGGTAAGCTACGTACACGTTGGCTTGGACCATATGAGGTAGATGCTATTTTTTCTAATGGAACGGTAAGACTTTTAACAATTGATGATTCTAAAACACCTTTACTAGTCAATGGTCATAGGCTTCGTTTATATCAACGCCCTGTTTCTAAAGAGGATTTCAAGACTGCTTGCATGACTGATATTCATTATCTTTTTCTAGGGGAGTCTTCTGCTCCTCACAGCATTTAATTTTCTGCACTACTTTTTTTTAGTATTAGATTAGATTAGATTTAAGAACTAATAATCCCTGTCAAGGGTTGGCATATTACAATTGAATTTTGCAGATTCTGGAAAAGCTCATCAAGGAGGACAGATCCATCATAAGAAGATCTGAAGCTTCAATCCCAGAAGCTTGTTCCCTTCATTTCATCCCATTTCCTAGCAATATCCCTTCACCCCATTTCTACATTATTTCCCTTTTTCTATTTTTCCCACTTCTACCATTCCTGAAATATCATCCTTCAGCTAGTATTTCCTATCCTTTACTACTGGAATTATCCCTTATCAAACACTTCCCCCACTTGTTTCAAACCCAAGTCATTTATCCCATTTTCCTGATTTTTCCCGTTGCTGAAACACCAGTTTCAGCAAGGTGTCATTCATTTTTCTGTTGCTGAAACACCAGTTTCAGCAACCTATCATTCATCTTTTCATCATTAAAACATCATTTCTTTCCTGCTATATAAGCTTTTTAGTTCTCCACTTTTACGCTTCAGATCCTTTGGGTGAAAATTATTCAGTACTGAGCAGATCCTGTTACACTCCTGTTCTAAATTTCAGAGAAATCTACAGATTCTTCCATGCATATTAAGCCATTCTGAAGCACTCTACACTTCGAATTATTAAACCAAAGGTAAAAATGTAAGGTATGTGGTTTTAATGTAATGCAGTTAAATTATATATTAAAGAGAGGATCTCGGCTCATAATGGTTGCAATCTCCACACGCCCAATCATCATTGCACCATACGTAGGGGGGGGAATTTCGAAAACTGAATAATCATTTCACATTAACCAATCCTCCGTCATTCTTCATATCCACTTCCGCCGTCATTGAGACTTCGCATCCTCTGTTGCAACAATTAGCCTGACCAAGGCCTGTGTTTCTGTCTTTTGTGCCTCTGCATATAACTCAAGCTAGCAGCCATGGGAGGGTCGGCTATCAGACACGAGCCTGGTTCGATAAATATTCTTCAAATGTTCCCGGAAGCCTATCAAATTTTCCAACAAGCAGGATGGACAGCATCCTTTGAACGGTTAGGAGAATTTGATCAGGAGCAGGTTTTAGAGTTTGCACAAAATCTTCAGGGGAATTTCTCAGTGGTTCAAGGTGCCCGCATTTCAGTTACAGAGGAAAACATAGTTCAAGTTTCAGGGTTGCCGGCTATTGGGACTCGCTGGTTCAGCAGAAAGCAGGTTATTTTAAACGCACAGCAAGATTTTCTTCGTCCAGATGAACCAGTTGAACTTAAAGGCCGCGGTGTAAGTCTGCATTCACTTCCTCGACCATGGCCAACAGTAGCAGAATTCATCAAACACTACTTGACATGCGAAGGGCGTTACCAGGTAGTCTACCAACACGACTTCGTTTTGATGAATCATTTAAGGAATGGTCGATTAGTTAATATTCCCTATTATCTGCTTGGTTGTATCAAAAACATGTCCTATTATTGCAGACGGGCTAAATTCCCATTTTTATCCCTCACCCATCATCGTTTATGCCAATTGTTAATTCAAAGGGGTTTTTCTCAGCAAAACCCCCCTCTAAATAATCCACTCCTTATTCCCCAACAGGCTGAAATTCCTCAGCAGGCCCAAATCCCCCAACAAGCCGAAAGTTCCCAAGAAACTCCTAAGATTCCTTCTGAAGGGCAACTGGACGATATCCCAGACTCCCCAGTGATTCCATCCTCAGAGCCAGTTGACCCAACCCCAAGTTCGTCCCACTTAGTAGAGTCAACCATTCCCACTATTTCTATCCCTAGCGATGACTCTCTAACACCCCCATCCCCACCTACTTATAAAAGGAAGAAAATAACCCCAACAGTCTCTGTCTCAAAACGTCGAACAAGGGCCAAATTCCAAATTTTTACTTCTTCCGAAAGCCCTTCCCCCAGAAAAGAATCTTCCCTTGCAAAGAAAAGGAAAGACACTGATTTCTCTGCTTTCCTACCAAAAAGGAAAATGAAGATGACTGTTGAAACAGGAGTTACTCCCATTTCCCCTGACCCCGCCACTATTCTGTTAAAACTCCAATCTTCACCCCCATTTCAAATTTCCCAACCCGTCTCGTCCGGTGGCACTGCCACACAAGAACCAGTGCCCCGGGATAATACGACATTGTTTATGGCTCAAACAGTGACTGCCACACAAGAACCAGTCACTTACCCAGAGGCTGAAACACAAGAACCAGCCACTGTGGTACCAAAATCATACACCAAGCACGATGATACAGGGAGACCAGCCGTAGCTGCTCCACAAGAACCAGCTACGGCTGTGCATCAGCAGACAACCCCAGCAGAATCAACCAACACACAGGGTTCATATACTATGGCATCTCTATTGGAAGAAAATCAGTTTTTGAAGTCTGAGCTAGAAGCCTATAAGAATGAGTTAATCATGGCACGAGAAGCCTTCGATAGAGAATTGAATCTCTATATGCTAGCACACACAGCATCATCACAAAATAGGGAGCCATGCAAGGAATACATGTGCCATGAGTGTGGTAATATTTACCAGCAGGCAGGCTACAAACTAGTCAAAATTCAAGTATCTGAGACATCTACATCAGCTGCAATAAAAGAGGGATGCCCTATTACTCCACAAGAACCAGTAGGGCTCTCAAAAAGTGTAGAAAAAGAAACCAAACCTCAGATATCTCGCCCTGTGCTAGTTAGTGCAGCCACTCAGACAGAAACACAACCACAGATATCTTGTCCTGAGCTAGTCAGCTCAGCCACTCAAACAGTACCACAACCATAGGTATCTTGCCCTGAGTCAGTCAATGCAGCCACTCAAACAATGTCCCAACCCAGCACTTCTAATGCCAGGACACAGACCCTGCCATGGAATCAATTAGAACTGATGAACAAATGGAAGAAACAATATGCTGAAGAACAAGATACAATATTACAACAGCATAAGTTAGCATGGCAGAATCACATGTATGCCAACTGGGATAGTTGGGAACAGACATTGCAACAGCTCAGGGATTCCAAGAAGGAAGTCAAGGAATCAAAGGAAAAGATGGCCTTGATGTTTTCATTAGTGCAGAAGTTGATGGCTACCCGCAAACCCTCTGTAAATTACTCTCTCTTCCTTTCTGAACGTTTAGTTTATTTTCAATTGAAGGCAATAAAAGATGGCAGACCTCATGAGTTGCTTACTTCAGAACAATTTGTTGAGACTTTTGCTGAGGCCCCTGAAAGTGACCAGCATTTGCTGTGCGAACTTTACCTCCATAATGAGGCCATTCCCGACAATATAAGAGTCAATCTCATTCCAATTTCAGGTGATATACAAATAAGGGCATTTGTTTCATTTGTGGCCAATCAGCTCACCTAGCAAACTGCGTTTATTTCAAGTAGCCATAATGAGGAGAATAGGCTCCTTTGGATTAGACCAGAACCTTTAAGTCCAGCCATGTTCATAGCACAATATCACCAATTCTTACAGAAACCAGGAATGCATAGGTACATGCAACAACTACAGGCTTCAACACTTTTTAAGTGTCAATAGCAAATCAGAGTAAAGGGGACTGCTGCATTGAAGGCCAATACTATGTTTTGGCAGCAGGCATGTAAAGAAAGACAAGATTATCACCCTTTTAACCCTGACAATCTTCAAGCTGCACTTTCCAGGGTACCTAATTACATTAGATGCATTCGACATTGTGGAGTAAACTGGATTGGTTACCATTTTCATTTTCCAATTCTATGGTTGCCTTCAGAGAAATATCAGTGTCACTACCAATTGGCTGGCAGAGATGAAGCTTTAGCATGGCAGCACTTGTAGAACAATAGAGGATTCCGAGCTCCTACAGATGCCACCTTCTCCAGCTACTGCTTGAGCAACTTGCATGCACAGAATCAATACTCAGACTCTGACTCAGACTAGGAGTTGCCTGAGGACATGCAACATTTTCAGCTGGGGGGGATGTTAGGACTCCACTATGTAGCATTTTTACTATATACTTTGACACCATCTTACCTTTATAACCATGTTTAAAAAGGATTCCATTATCATTTTCATTTACTTTATCCCAAGGTATATAAAATCCTCTTATTTATAATATGTTTAATCTGTTTACATATAATTCCATAATACTCTTATATTTTATCATTAATCGAAGTGGATTGTTGCTAACATAAGTCTAAAAGATCGCAGATAATCTATCTGCTGTGCTGGAGTAATCGGCCGTTGCTGAAACAGTCAAACTTCGTTGCTGAAACAGCCGACTCCGTTGCTGAAACAGTTGACTTCGTTGCTGAAACAACCAGCAAGCACGCAAATTCCGTCACTCGTAATTTGCGATTCTGGAAGAGTATTTTGTGGAACAATGGCAACAACATGAAGACATGGTTACACGGATTATTCTGAAGATAGCATTCTTGTTGTATCTGTTGTAACAATATCTTTTTATGGAAGAACAGAATAGTCCTGTTTTAAGAAAGAAGAACAGAATTGGGATAAACACATATTCGCTCTCATGTAATTGTAAGAGATGTCTCCTCTTTAAAAAGAGGAGACATCATCATTAGAAGGGAGTTCGAGTTTGAAAGCTACAGGAGAACATTGTAATTGAGAGACTGGAGCTAGACTCCATCTGTAATGTATCATCTCTTTTGACAGATGAATAAAATCTTCTTTTGAGCGCTCCAATTTAATTCTTTCCCTGGGGAATCTTGTGAGAGGGAAAGGGCCCGCCTTCCTCACAAGATTCACCCTTTTGTCCCTGTAGTTTGTTTAATTTCTTTATGCTGTTTGCACTTTACTTTAATTCTGTTGTTGAGACACCAGTTACACAGTTCTGTAGTTTATTGAATATTCTGTTTCCTTAACGCTGCATGTGTTCAGTACATTCATTCTTAAGAAGTTGAGAAATCTATTTCCGTATTTGTTTGAATGTATGATACTAGGAAGCAGGTGCTGAAGGTTCCTGTACAAAGGAATAGGGTCCCGCTCCCACTAATTGGCTCCCTTTTCCTGCAGTGTGATTAGAAACAAGAGACAAGTGCTAAAGGTTCTTGTTCATGGGAATTGGGCCTTGGTCTCTTGAGTTATCTTTTCTACAGAGTGATTAGTGTCAGGCAGCAGGTGCTGAAGTTCCTATTTAAAGGAATAGGGTCCTGTTCCTGTTATGGTTGATTGGTTTCCTTTCCTGCAGATTGATTTCCCTTTATTTGGATTCTAACCTGCAACCTAGGAATTACTTCTGCTATAACATAATTGACTTCAGCTTTGATTAAACAGAGTGTGAATAATTAGATTTGTGTGATTGATAATTGTGTGGCTTTTTACTACAACATTGTTTTTTCTTTTGAAATTGAGCATATCCAGTGCGTGATTGTCTTTGGAATAAAAAGACTTCCTCGGGTTGATAATTTATGTGGAGCTTGAATTGTGAAAACAATTAAAGCGACCAACAGTGAACAATATAGCAAAGAGCCAATTTAAATGGATCCAATGAGTGACCAAGGGGCATGAAAAGAACATAGGTAGGAGGCCTGTCATCTCAAGAAGCCACACACAACAATGTCATCCAACTCCGAGAACACAGAGTCGAAGGGGAATTTTTTTCACATATACCTCCTAGGACAAGCATGGAGAAAAATACCACTCATGTGCTACCAAGTGGGGATGGAGAGAAGATGAAAGTCGATGACCCTACAAATAACCCAAGGCCATTCTTCAGCCACACCTAAACAAACAACTCAATTACCAACCCATCTTTCACATGAAAATCCAACCCCTCCCCACCACCAAAAAGGGAGGAGGTCAACAATATAGAGAAGAGTCGATTTCAACATAGCCAATGAGTGACTAAGAGACATGAGAGAAACATAGAAAAGAGGTGATTTCAATGGATCCAACGAGCGCCAATGACCATGAGAGGGATATAGCGAAAATCCTATTTAAATGGAGTGAACGAGCAACCAAGGGGCATAAGGGTGACATAGGCAGGCGGCCAATCATCTCAAGGAGCCATACATAGCAACCCCATCCAACTCCGAGAACACAGAGTGAAAGCCGAAGTCTGTTCACATATGTCTCCTAGGATGATCATGGCCAAAATTACTGCTCATATGCTATCGAGTAGGGATGGAAAGAAGATGAAGACCAAATACCCTACAAATTACCCAAGGCGATTATTTAGGCACACCTGAACAAACAAATCAATTATCAACCCATCTTTCACACGAAAATCCAACCCCTCCCCCCCCCCCGCAACCAAAAAGGGAGTAGGTGAACAATACAGAGAAGAGATGACTTTAATGGAGCCAATGAGAAACCAAGTGACACGAGTGTTGAGGAGGTAAATCCCCTCTGCGGACAGAGGCAATCCCACTAGCCCTAGATTGGGTCTAGCAACAATCAAATCATGCAATGATGTTGGTTCCTAGTTATGAGAAAGACAAACAGAGACCACGATAAATAGCCTACCTCAAATCCCACACTGCTATTGTCGATGAAGAAGTGGTGCCCCTTGCCTCTAGCTTGACAGATCACAATCCTTCTGTTCATCACATCTGGACACCTGTACACACATAGAGAAACGATAACATATAACGTAATACTGAAAGAATGTAACTATATATCAGTCAGAGAGGATATAATTCATTGCATCACATGAAAGAGTAAACACAAGAATGGAACCAAAATCAGAGTTTCTTATATTATAAATGACAAAAGGGAGATTACAACCAAATGCTCTGATGCTATGATATTCCTTCAGTGGGGCTTCCAGCGGAGTGTGTCTCAACAAAGCATGTCGAGAATCTAGACAAAGCTCTCTCTCTTACAGGGTTGTCTTCTACTCTACTCTCAATAGTAGCCTGGCTATATTTTCCTTCTTACAAGTTCAGCTAGCTAGAAAATAGAGAGGGCAATCTTTTATAGATGGAGGAAGGGAATTTGTGATCCCTGACACAATCCTTCTGTTTTTCACATCTGGACACCTGTACACACATAGAGAAACAAAAAAATACAACGTAGTATTGAAAGAATGTAACTATATATCAGTCAGAGAGGATATAATTCATTGCATCACATGAAAGAGTAAACACAAGAATGAAACCAAAATCAAATTTTCTTATATTATAAATGACAAAAGGGAGATTACAACCAAATGCTCTGACGCTATGATATTCCTTCAGCGGGGCTTCCAACAGAGCGTGTCTCAACAAATCTTGTTGGGAATCTGGACAAAGCTCTCTCTCTTATGGGGTTGTCTTCTACTCTTCTCTCAATAGTATCCCGGCTATAGTTTCCTTCCTACAAGTTCAGATAGCTAGAAAATAGAGAGGGAAAGATTTTATAGATGGAGGAAGGGAAGTTGTGATCCCTATAATCATGGGATAGGCCCTATCTCTAAGGAAGGTTCCATGAGAGGTGGAAAACCACTTCCTATACATGGAGATCTGGAGCCAAACCACTCAACTTCTTTTGATGATTCATTCAGGAGCTTGTTAGAACCAAACTTTCACCATTTATTTTTAAAAAACATCCCTTAATAAGCTTGGTGTGAGTGATACACAGGGACAGACCGCTAGTTGGTGCACCCTCTAGTGTGGATTTCCCTCATTGGCACGAGGGATGAATGGGCCAGTCCCGCCAAGGCTAAAACATCTGTTTTTAGGGTTTTTTAGAGAAAACGTTCTTCAGGAGAATGTTTTTTCTTATGCAAGAGGATGCCATGACGGTGTTTTCAGGACATTTTACTATTCACAGGACATGGGAATAGTCCTCCAATGTATGGGATGAGGGATTGCAGGGACGGTGACAAAATGATGTGTAACAAATGCCCCCCTAAAGCATGAGGCCCGAGAGAGAGGGAGGGACGAAATTGTTTATGAGAATGCGTCCAACTGAAAACACTGCCGTCATAAGCCCTACATATACAAATATAACTGATATCTCTTATACATGATATGTGGTATGGGCGCAACCATCCATAATAGAGTGCACAATAACTGGAATCCAAGGTATGGACGTAGCCATCCCACAAAGAAGGATCAACAAGTAGACTCAGGTATGGTTGCAGCCATCCAATCAAATGAGTCATGTAATCAATCGCGATAATCCACAAAGAACCCGTAGCCTGGATGTTATCAGACAAGATCCAGGGTCTTGCGCTCCATCTTGACCCAAACATAGTACAAGTTCGAGCATGCAAATATGTGAGCTGAAGTCAAACATGCAAGAACATCATCTAATTACCAGCCAATAATGAAAGTCGTTAACAGATGCGAGAGGAACCACCAATAATGACAATGGATCTCAAGGCACCAAAGGTACAATCCACGGAATGTGAACAGTGAGCTGGCATCGAACATCCCCAGAATTATTTCATCGAAGGTCAATAATGAAAACCTTGTGTCGAAATGAGAAGAACCTTCCATTGAGGCATGTAGTCTCTAAGGTACCTGAAGGGAGTCTCTAGATCAGCTTCCTGGATAATGAGCTGAATTCGACAGGAAGTGACATTGATCGAAGGTGGGCCATAGTGATTCCCACATCATTGACATGAGACAGAGGAACATGATGTTTGTGAATCAATATCAAATAGAGAATCAGAGGGAGGTTGAAAAACTGTAGAGGCCAACTTCTCTTGAACATATCGGCGGCACGCCACTGGATTTGGCAATATTTGACATCAAAGGATCTGAGGTCATGATGACGTGGCAAAGAGTAGACGAGTGGTCAAAAGATATTACCCAAACCCATGGAGGCACGTAGATAACAAGATGAGATGTCCCCAACCCAACACGAATGGAGACAAGTGCCATGTTCAAGAGCGACATACTGCCGACACGACGATGATACTAGTTCCATTTTTCCTCCACCATTTATGGTGAGTACCCCAATTACTTTTGGAAACAAGCTTGAAGGGGATAGCATATGCTTGCGATATAAGTTTGTCCTTCGAACAAATCCAACCTAGTACATTTAATGAGCCCTAGGAAGGAGGAACTCGAGTAACGTCATTACGACGGAGTTCGATGTCATCAGTTTTTAACGAGTCTGACAAAGGAAGAACTCAACGCCTTTTCATGTTTAGAGTGTTTGAAAAGACAGCAGAAAGAAAACTCCAACAGTCCCTTTTCATAGATAGTCCCTCAAATCTGAAAAGGTAGAAAACTATGTCTGAGAGAGCCTCCTAGTCGCGATAGGTTAGGGTATTCCTTTTTCGTAAATAATCCATCCCAGCCTGAAAAAGGGGTAAACGTATACTGGGTAGATGTCGTTTCCCAGCCAATTTAACGAGCTCAAAATGACAAGCGACTCGGCAATCTTCTTAGTTTTAGAGAGTCAGAAAAGACATGAAAGATGACTTCAGCAGCAACTTTTTCATGTTTTCACCGAGTCCGAAAAAGTATAAAATACAACTCGTGTCATCGTCCTAGTCACGTGAAAACCTGTCGCTACACAAAAAGCAAGTGTAAAACCCATTTTCCAACAAAACATAGTGAAATATTGGAAAAACAAGTCTCAAAACCTAAAATTGATTTCAAAAAGTTATAAATATGACCAAATAGTAAAAACATATTTACTTTTTACTTTTTACCTCTTCTGCAAAGCGATAGTGAGTTATTTCCCTGCGATCTTGCATTGACGATTGTGGATGATCCAGTGCACCATTCCAGATTCGATATTTTCCAGGTAAGAGCTACTTCTATTGTCCATTTTTTAAGCCATATTTCATATCTTTCCATTGTGATTTGGCATCCTTGGGGGGCGATTTGCAAATTTAGGGCTTCTGCGGTTGGCCCGAGTATCAGGCATGGACCCATGCCAATCGAGCTCTTTTTGCAAAGGGGTCATGCCAGGTGGCGCAAATGTCATCAAAACAGTCACACCAACTGTGCAACCTAATATTTCGCTCAAATTTCACAAAAGTTGAACCAATCAATTGAATTTTTGAATGCCCAAGGGATCTTACAATGTATTTATGACCAATTTGATGGAGGTATAAAGCAAAATGGTGATCGAATGGAAGGAAAGGGAGCATAGTGAGGAAGATGAAATGGTAATGGAGAATGAGCAGTGAATGAATGCTCTTCGTAACTATGGCTTGAAGAAATTCTTCTTAACGACATGTCTCCGGGCTCAGCCCGAACTATTGCAATACTTGATTAGCATCTGGGATGAAGACAAGGAGAAATTTCGACTCCGAGATCAAGTACTCGAGCTTGAGGTATCAGATGTGTACTTTATCACTGGATTGTCCCGCAGAGGTCCAGTTCAGATTATGACAGGTACCAAGCCTTCTGGTGAGAAAATGGCAATGGTCATGGAGAGAGTGTGCCCGGGGGCACAAACGGGATTAGGTAGTGGCAAAGTTGACATTCATACCATTCCTGATCTAGCACTCTAAGTGGTGCTACATACCATTATGCAGGCTGCGGGGTCATAAGCACCACATGAGGCTACCAAAACACAGCTCATCCTGGCGTCAGAGTGCATGAACCCAACAATATTTGATTGGGCCATAGCCATAACTATGAACATCAAACGACAGTTGAAAAAATGTAAAAGGGCCAAACTGAAGCAATTTGGATCCGGGTCAATCTTGGTCTTGTTCTTCCTAGAATGGCTGCCTATATTCCAGGGCTAGGAGGCGATAGTCGCAGATCCACCATTGAGGGAGCCACGGATGGCTCGATGGGCAGCATTGATGCCCAGGGAAGGGGGTGGCCAACAGATGTCATGGCGGCCCAAGTTCTTTGGATGGCTCCGGCGATAGCTGATCATCATAGAGGATTGGCCCTATGAGGGCACTGATATCACAGGAGACCCAGACCTTCCGCTCCTGGAAGGAGAGTACTGGGATGAGGAGATGGGTAAGACTCTTTTTCATTTTATGAGTTTTATGATTTTTTGGTATACATGCATGTTCTAACAGTTGATCCTATATGTGTGCAGATGTCGGCCTACAGAGGCCTGCTGGGATGTCACTGATAGGGAGGAGGACTCCACTCACCTATAACCCTCAAGGTGAGGGGGGTGAGGGGGATGCATTGGTACAAAACCTCTAGGGGATTACTTGTGGGGTTCTGGACTATGCTCGCCTAGATGATGTCCCTATGGCTTATCAGAGGCACACCATAGGGGTGTCGAGTCACCTCCATCACTTACTGAGGTGATTGGTGCAATAAGTGACATGCTACTATGAGCACCATGCCGATTAGTCGCCTAAGCTTTTATTTGCACATTTTTTAGAGACATGTCGTCTCCGGATGTAATTAAAACAAACACGTATATTTTTGGATTTTATATGATGCACACGCTGCAAACATTCAACATATATATATATATATATATATATATATATATATATATATATATATATATATATATATATATATATATATATATATATATATATACATCTATTTCTACGTGGATCTCATAAAACCTCTAAATGCAAACTACATGCCACAAAACGTCATTTTTTTTAATGAAGAGCTATCTACGGGAGGGTTGAGAGCTTTCAAATGGCAACAAAATGAACGCACAAAAAAATCCACTACTATTTCCAATGCAAGCTAATGAAACTAGAAAAATTCTTTTCTGGAGTTATATCACACGAACAATGAGAAAGAGCTTTCAATTTTCACTAAGCTAATCAAAACACAAAAGATTTGTTTTTGTATTTTTCAGTATATTAGAGCAAATGCACTAAATGAATGAAAAACTAATGAAAACACCAATTCTATAAATGACAAAGAGTGCTGAAGCAAACAAACCAGTGATGAAATCCCTCAAAGCAAAGAAGAATCTTGAAAGAGACTCAAACAAACCATGTAATCTAGGCTTGGAGAAACACAAAGCGAAATCGAATGAAAGGAAGGACAATCACTAAATTAATGCAATGATTCAATGAGATGGAACAAGATGAATGCAGAGAAGCAGAAACAAAAATGACCGGGCAAGCAAGGACGCAAAACTCCCACAGGAGGCTCAGCGCACTAAAGCACCTAGAAGCCCTAGGGCTAGAATGCAAAACTGATAGTAGAGGGAAAACAACCAGAGGACAAGGGCCAAACATAGTAAAAAATGACTTCAAGGCACTCAATCAATCAAAAAAATGACACCAGGACCAAAACTAAAACTCAGGGAACCCAAAAGCAAGCAAACCCTAACACCAAGCAGCGTTGGCGTGCCCGTTTGGTTGTAATTTGCGCCAAAAAGGCATTGGCGTGGGGGCCTAACTAGTAACAAGTGGCAGTTCGCGTGACGGTCCGGAGCAAAACCACGCCAATCGAGTTTTCCCTAGAAAAACAATGAAAAAGGACTAAAAGAGACTGGATCTGGTCTTCTAGGGGCTGAATATGGGTTTAACACCAAGGAAGGTGAACCAGAAACGCAGATAAATCAATCAAAATCCAAGAAAAAACCCAAAGGAGGAAGTACTAACTTCCACTAAATTCCCTAGTGGAGTGGAAAAATTGTTGAGGAGGTAAGTCCCCTCTGTGGACAGAGGTGATCCCACTAGCCCTAGATTGGGTCTAGCAACAATCGAATCATGCAATGAATTTGGTTCCTAGTTACGATAAAGACAAACAGAGACCATGATAAGTATCCTACCTCAAATCCCACACTGCTGTTGTCGATGAAGAAGCAGTTCTCCTCGCCTCTAGCTTGACAGATCACAATCCTTCTATTCGTCATGTCTAGACACTTGTACACACATAGAGAAACGATGACATACAACGTAATAATGAAATCTTGTAACTATATATCAGTCAGAGAGGATATAATTCATTGCATCACATGAAAGAGTAAACACAATAATGGAACCAAAATCAAAGTCACTTATATTATAAATGACAAAAGGGAGATTACAACCAAAAGCTCTAAAGCTATGATCTCCCTTTGGCGGGGCTTCTAGTGGAGCGTGTCTCAACAAAGCCTATCGGGAATCTAGACAAAGCTCTCTCTCTTACGAGGTTCTCTTCTGCTCTTCTCTCAATAGTAGCCCGGCTATAGTTTCCTTCCTACAAGTTCAGCTAGCTAGAAAATAGAGAGGGCAAGCTTTTATAGATGGAGGAAGGGAAGTTGGGATCCCTATAATCATGGGATAGGCCCTATCTCTAAGGAAGGTTCCATCAGAGGTGGAAAACCACTTTTTATACATGGAGATTTGGAGCCAAACCACTAAACTTATTTTGATGATTCATTCAAGAGTTTGTTAGAACCAAACTTCCACCATTTATTTTTAAATGACATCCCTTAATAATCTTGGGGCGAGTGATACATAGGGATAGAGCACCAGTTGGCGTGCCCTCTAGTGTGGATTTCCCTCATTGGCGCGAGGGATGAATGGGCTAGTCGTGCCAAGGCTAAAACATCTATTTTTAGGGTTTTTTAGAGAAAAAATTCTTCAGGAGAATGTTTGTCCTTATGCAAGAGGATGCCATGAAGGTGTTTTCAGGACATTTTACTATTCAAAGGTCACGAGAATAGTCCTCTAATGTATGGGACGAGGGATTTCAGGGACAGTGAAAAAATGTTGTGTAACAACGAGAGAGACATAGAAAAGAGATGATTTAAATGAAGCCAACGAGCGACCAAGGAGCACGAGAGAGACATAGCAAAGAGCCAATTTCAATGAAGCCAATGAGTGACCAAGGGGCACAAGAGTGGCATGGGAAAGAAACCAACTGTCTCAAGGAGCCACCCACAACAACCCCATACAACTTTGAGACAAAGAAAAAGGGGAACTTTATTCATATATGCCTCTCAGGACGACCATGGCCAACATTACCACTCATATGATACTGAGTGGGGATGGAGAGAAGAAATTCGGCGACCCTAAAAATGACCCAAATCCATTCTTCAGGAACACATGAATAAACAACTCAATTACCAACCCACCTTTCACACAAAAATCCATCCCCTCCCCCAAACCAAAAAGGGGGTAGCTTAATGATATAGTGAAGATCCAATTCCAACGGAGACAATAAGTGACAAGGGGTAAGAGAGAAACATTGGTGGGAAGTTATAATTTTAAATTTTTGACACAACCGCCCTCTCACGATAGGACCCAGCTGAACGTGTTTCCTTGGGCACCCTCAGACGGAACGACACAACCTTCCTGAATGAAGTAACAAAGGAGAGAAATAGGAAAACGAGTGGTCGCAACTTAGCATTTTTTATACGACTACCCTCACACGACCCAAACTAAAAAAACGTGTTTCCTTGGATGCCCTCACAGGACATGACCCAACCTACTTAAACGTAGGCACAAGGGAGAAAATGGAAAACGGGTTGCCCAAATGTGCACAAGGAAAACAAGCGATCACAACTTAGGATTTTTCATATGCCTGCCCTCACACGACCTGACCTGACCTGACTTGAACACGTTTCCATGGGCACCTGACACGACACGACCCGACCTGCATGAATGGCAGCACAAAGGATAAAATGGAAAACGGGTCATAAAATCATGCACAAGGCACACAGGCAGCACAACTTATCACTTTTGAGAAAACCGCCCTCACATGACCCGACCCAACCCGACCCGACCCGAACGTGTTTTCTTATGCGCCATCACACAGCATGACCCAACTCGCCTGAATGAAGGAACAAGGGAGAAAATGAAAAGCGGGTTACATGAACGTGCACAAGGAAAATAGGCAGTCACAACTTATCATTTTTTATATGGATGCCCTCACACGAACCAACTCGAATGCATTTACTTGGGCACCCTCACATCGTGTTATCACCTAAAAAAAAAATTCAAAACATCATTGTGTCAAGTTTGTTTTTGGTCATGGTTCAAAATTGGGTTTAGAAGTCAATTTAGGATTTGATCAAGGGTAGGTTTTAGATTTTTATATTTTAAAGCCCATCTGTAGGTTATGATAAAGTCTTCTTTTAAGTCCCTTCATGTTAAATATCCATCATTTTCATTTGTGGGTCATTTCCTAAAATAATTCGTGTCAAAACTATTCAATTAGCCAAGAAACCTCATTTTCGTAGCACCACTAGTTCAAAAAAGTTGATTTTCACTACGAAAGCACTAATAGATTCATAGCACAAACAGGAAAAAATACACTGCAGGTGCTGTGAAAGCATAGTTTCTAAACTGTCTTGTCATCTGAGTTGGAAAAGATCAAAAACCATTGGGAAATGGTAAGTTAGTGATATGATGAGTCAGTTAATGATGAAATTCAATGTACTTACCCACGTTGCAGTCATCATTGTCATGATAGGGTATGAATGAGGCATCATTCAGTTATGAGATGACATTTTAAATTCAAAATCTTGTCTGATTGGTCATTCTCATTTCCTTTGCCTCCATTCGAGATGTATAAGCTCTGAAGTGTTAAATCCAAACCTGTGACTGTTTTATACAAAGGTTTTCTCCATCCCTATCAAGTGATGCTGATATAAATTAATCAAGCAAGGCTACAGTTTAACATATTCAAGCGATGCTGACAGGATTTCTGAGAAGCATGGCAGAGGAAAAGAAAGTTCACAGAGGGGGACACTACTTAAGGCATGAGCCTAAAGATATGAAGGAAATAATTAAAGACCCAACAGTGATGGAGGCATTCATAAAAGTAGGTTGCCTTCGGTTTTGTGAAAAATTGCAGGGCTGTCACACACAGGTCTCAAAGGAATTTTCCATGAACTTCAATGGAACAACTACTGAGGTTGGGATGCTAATTAAGTCAATTACACCAGATATCATTACTACTTTTATAGAGATACCAATAGGTCAAGAAACTTGCTTCAAATGTTTCAAATTTAATATGGAGAAATGTAAATAATTCATGAAGCCTGAGTATGCAGACATGGACCTTAATAACACTATCCCTAGAGGCTGCATCAAAGACACTTATTCAAAGCTGTTGCTCAACATTCAAAATTATTTTACATGTGAAGGCAGAAATCATAATGTTTACACATATCATTTCAAGTTTCTTCTGCATTTCACTGGTAATATTTCACTTGATTTTCCTTTTTATCTGCACAGGAGTCTTGAAAAAATGGTTGATAAAGTACAAGAAAAATATGAAGGTAGTGAAACATCCTTGTTTCATCATGGTTTAATGAAGTTATTGATTCTAGATGAACTCTAGAAAATAGGTAGGGATTGGTCATCATTCTTTTTTATAAATGGTTTTGAGTTGGAAACCCTAGCCTTTGCAAGAAACCCTAAAACTAAAGGAGTTCCATCACCACCAACAACAGAGCCTAGTCAACCTATGGTTGCAAAACCAAAGAATTTTCAAAACTGAAGCCAAGGAAGAAAATTGAGAAAAGGGCAGAGCAGACACAATTTCTTGATACAACAACTCCATCATCTTCAAAACACAGCTCAAAGATTGTCAAAGAGGCAAAGTAGAAAGAAGCTATTAGAAAGCAAGAAATCAAAAGAGTAACAAGAAGCTAGGCAGTGGCATTAAAAGGGAAGAAAATTGTTACAGAGGACAACCCAGTAATAAAGGGAAATTTAGATGACATCCTTCATGCTATTGACATAGAGGAGACACCCATTGTTCAAGCTAAGTTCATTGGGGAAGATGAGCATAAATAGAAAAGGGCTAATTCTACAAAGAAGCTTGAGTTTGAGGGGGAAGATGCAACTTTCATATTTCAAGCAAGAAAGCCTATAACTAGGCATGCTAAGAAAATCAAAGAAGGCAACCAGGAAGTTCAAAAATCTATTAAGACAGTTAAAGCTCCTAAAGAAGTTGTTGATATATCATCACCTACAGTGAAGCATACATCCAGTAGAACAAAGAGGGGAAAAGAAGAAATGACAAAGTTTCAACATCTTGAGGAAGAATTGAGGTTGGAAAACAAAGAAATTGTTGTGATGAGAAAGAGGGCTAGAAATCACAGTGTTGAGAAAGCAGAGTTTAAAAGAATGAAGGCACTGTGGGAAGGTCAAACTGGTTCTATTTCTGAAACTCCAAGTAGGGTAGAGCAGTTTTTCAAATGGACAGTCCCAGCAATTAAGGAAGCCAAGTTTTTTAGAGTAACAAATAATCACTTGAGAGATAATAATAGAAGACTTAAAGATCAAGTGGAGGACTTGGAGCAACAACTAAAATTGATTCAAGATGAGTTAAATAGCAGAGGTATTAAAATAACAGTCATTGAAGATTCAATAGCTAAATGAAGTGAAATTGAATAAGGGACCTCATGAAGGCTAGAATGAATATGTTTTTTAGTTGATATGGTTTTTAAATGATGAATCGGGTTTATTTTGAGTTTTTGGCACATTTACAATTTTACACTTTGGAAATTTTTCGACAAAAACTTCCCACTCAGCAGTCAGATAGTGTAAAAAGGGAGAAAAGTGCTATGAAACTACTGTAGCAGCTTTTCTTGCCCTTTTTCATCAAATTTTGAGGGGTAAAATAATAGATCAAGAACTTAATTTCTAGGGTGGATGTATTTAATGGAAATTAAGATAATTTTGGAGGAAAGAAGTCAAAAACTTGAAGAAAAAAGGGTTAAAGGGCAATGCAACGAAAGGTGCTACGAAACTACTTTGTTTTCATAACGTAGTTTATTATAGCTCATTTGAATAGTTTGAAGATGGTTTTGGAGAGTTGGAGCTTAAGGAGGAGTTTTGGCATGTGTTAATTCAATTTCCAATAGCTAAGGACTTCAAAATAATGAGTTCATCATGGTCAGAATGTTCCAAGAGTGCAAAGGACCCTATGCCTAAAAAACAGGGGACTGTTTCCTATTTTGGTGGATGACAGAAATATAGTCATGAATATTTGAAGCCTATAATTCTTATTCAACCATGTGTTAGTACACTTGGAAAATTAATTTAATTTAGATAAGGCTATTATGGATATATATAAGGAGTTTGAATCTTATTTGTAATAGGAATGTTTAGTAGATTAGCTGTCTTTTTGTAATAAATCCCATGTATTATGGTTATGCAAGGTGTCAAAAGTCAGGAATTTGATGTATCTAGCCTAAGATGAGATAATCTAATGTGTAGACTGTTTATTAAAGACTAAGAAGTTGAATTAGTCAAGGGTTGGACATTTTTAGCAAAAGACTATGCTTATTGTAACTGACTGGTTTTCAGCTAATACAAAGAGTTTATACTTAACCAACTTGGGATTCAGAAGGAGTTTTGGTGTGTTCCTATTCTATTTTCATCTCTTATTATCCTATTGCAGTGGTGTTTATCTATATTACTCAGAATTCATCTTTAGATGATCTGACTTCCTATATAAATGAATTGACTGTGTTTTTACAGTTTCATGTGTGTTATTTCTTAACTAAAACTCTGATATGCCTCAACTTCCATGTTAAGTAGATTCATTGGTTATTGAAACTATTTTTACTCCATAAGCCCAATGCGTACTTGCTGATGTGATTCTCAACCTATCTCTATCATTTATCTATTTATTATCCTACATATAGTTATCCATCTATACTTTTATCCAAATCATTAACCATTGAGAGAGCCCTCTCAGGCTGAGGAGGCTAAGCCTCAATCAAAATATTAGGTTTGAAATAGTTACATGAAGTTGACTGATCAAGTAGCCTATCAGGTCCAATTTTGTGATAACACATCGAATTGCCCAACTCGCCCAAACAAAGGCACAAGGGATAAAATGACAAACGAGTCGCCCTCACACGACTTGAACTAACCCAACTTGAACATATTTCATTGGGTGTCTTCGCACGACCTGAACCGACTCTCTAGAACGAAGGCTTAAGGTAGAAAATGAAAAATGGGTTGCACAAACGTGCACAAGGAAAACGAGCAGTAACAAATTATAATTTTTGATACGCCTGCCCTGACACTACCCTTCCCGACCCAAACTTGTTTCCTTGGTCATGGTCACACGGAAAGACATGACCCACCCGAATGAATTTTCAATGGAGAAAATAGAAAATGGGTTGCACGAACGTGCACAAGGAAAATAGGTGGTCACAACTTAGAATTTTCGAGAAGGCCACTCTCACACGACTTGACCCAAACACGTTTCCTTGGTGGCCGTTACAAAACATAAACCGAACCGCCCAAATGAAGGAAGAAGGGAGCAAACGAAAAACGGGTCACACAAACATGCACAAGGAAAACATGCGGTCACAACTTATGTAATATCCCAAAAATGGGACTTTCAGCCATGCATGTATCAAAAACACATTTTTCAGAAATGGATGCTACAGAAATTCAAATCAGCCCTTGGATCCCTTAGATATAGCAATATAAGTCCTAAATCAAAGAGGATATCAGAAACACATCATTATAGGTGAGGTAAATAGGTCTCCCACACCTAGTATGGCTTGAAAAATGTCGAAGGAAGGGGTTGCAGCAACACATCATAATACTGCTCAGAAAATAATGCAGTTTTAGCTTATCAGTAGTAGGAGGCCAATATGGAGGCTCACAATTCACTTATACAACAGTAAATCTGATTTGTAATGTGACCCATTTAGTGTACAAGAGAAAATAGAAGAATTATACAGAAAGAAACCCTCAAAAAGAGGTGCTACAACACATATATTGACTGCAAAGGCTTGACAATGTTATTTTATAGAACATACTGCAGCAGTAGATTAAAACTTAGATCTAGAGAAAAATAATGCATGAAAAGTTAGATCTATGACAGATCCATACACTATAATGTCTCTACTTCACATTCCCCTTGGGGATTTTAGTAAATCATGAAGCACATGGAGTAGATATGAGATTCTATGAAGTATATCTGTAGATCTATTCAGAATTTCTGAAGTATATATAGGAGTATTCAGATCATATCTGAATATGACATGGAATAGAACAGAAATCCATGGATAACCACAGTGAAGGTTTGATCCCCAACACTAGACATCACTCCTCAATAGTTCCCAAAACACCCTGCAAGTTTCCTCTTTGCAAATAATGTAGTACTGGAAGAGGGACTGTGTTGTAGGCTTGAAGAATAGTTTGGCCTGATGCCAAGATATAGATCTGAAGCTCCAATGATCCAGAACACTCTTGCCAATGGGATAGAATCCTTTCCCACTGAAAAGGGGCACTAGATTGGCCTAGATATGAATAGATCTAGCCTCCACTTGTTGCAGCTTACAAAGACAATCAAACCTTCAACGGGATCTATGTTATATTTGGAAGTAGAAGCTTGGCCTTACGCCTGATAGTGGTCAAGAAATACAAGACCCTTCCAAGAGCTAGTCAAGGAAAGAGAAGGATTCCTAAATAGGAGATCCTTGTGCTAAACAACACTATTCTCTGCTAAATAGCCAAGAGAATGAGAAATGTCTAAACATAAAAATTCTTCAAAATAATATGTTCATCAACAACCCTTCCCTTTTTTTCCTCATCTTCCTTTTATAAGATTGAGATCTTGCAAAACCCTAAACCATCTCAATGATTTAGGTCCTTTCACATGTGTGGCCTCCATCTAAAACTGCGTTGTCCATCTAGGAGGTTCATTGCATCTGGAAAACACTGTTGATTTGGTCCTATTGACCCAATCAAATTTCTTAACCCCTTTTACACATAAGTGTGTTTTATTAAAGTAGCCCATATTTATCCTTGTTCACATGGTGCATTGATTTATTTTGTTGTTTTAGGAGTTTTTATGTTCCACTTTTATACATTTATTCATGAACAAAAAAGTAAATAAAAATTTAATATTCTAATTAGCTTTAGGCTAATTGGGAATATTACAATCCTCCCCTCCAAAATGTTGCTTGTCCTCAAGCAACTTACAAGGACATTGCAAAATCTACAATGGATGTGCCTCTTCCCAAGGATACAAGTTTGATTTTGGTGAATAACCCAAATAGCTGTCATCATGAAGAAATGGGAGATACATGGAAAGAACCATGTGTTGTCCATTGGTCTTCTCAAGGCATGAGGGATGATAAATTATGGGTGATTCAACCCTCATGAGACACTCTAATCTCCATGTTATCATCCAAACAAAGTGAGCCATTCATGTTAGATCATAGAAACAATCACTAATCCCATCCTTATGCAACGTATAGGGATGCATGGCTAGAAATGAGAGGTAATAATGTTTAACTTACACTCCCTCTCCCTCCATTTATGATAAATGTGGAGCTTTTGATCTTGGGCTGTAATAATATAGTCCTCATGAAGCCAACAGATACTTGGAACCTCATGATTCCCTTCATTGATTTTAGGGACCCTTCTTGCCAAATATTCCATGAATATAGTGAATAAAGTATCATTACCATATGTGCTCCAAAAGAAACATGGATTAAGTGTCATATGATATATTAGATGGTAACAATAGTCCCTCCATTGAGACCATCATTGTTCTTCTTCTTGCTACCTCAAAAAATAGCACAATAAGTGGCCACCCAACCACCTTCTTGTTGCCATAAGCTTCTCCAAAGCTTGAAAATAGTAGAGGATAAGAGGTGTTAGCTAAATATGATTCAAGAAACACATGTATTTCCACAAATTCTCCCATGTGAGAAGCTTCTCCCAAAGACATAAGTCACCCATATGGCCTTTTGCATAGAGAAACAAAAGATAAAGTGCAGCTGCCATATAATGTCTCTTCCTCCTCTTGAGGTATGAATAAATATGGGAAGTTTCATTTCCCATGGACACACCCAACCAATGTTTCATTCCTCCTATCATGTTCCCAACAAAGATAGGAGCATCATCATCATGTGGGATCAAAATCAGAAATACAAAATTAATCAAATGCAATGATAGAAGTGGATCATAGTCCCATAAGTGGAACCAGTGCAGTGCATCTCCTGCCTACATCAGATCTAGATGTGGTAAGTGGTTTTCCCACCACTTACTTGCTGCCCATAATATCTCACCATGGCTAGAAGTGGGATATATATTTGGTTCCTTAGGAAAGCACCCATCATGCTGCAAAATCTTCCTTTGTTCACCAAGGGAGTGGCCATAATCATAAATATTTTTGTCCCAAAGTTGGCCATGAAGTTTATAAGGTATAAAAATCCTCTTAGGAGTCATGTCTTGAATATACATAGTAAAATAAGGCATAAAATCAGAAAATGAAATATGATTTAAATAAGTATGCTCTTCACCAATAGTCCTCCTCAAAAAAATGGAGTGGTGCATAGTTCTATTTCCTTCCTCAAAAAGAGAAAGAGAGGGCTGAATTAACTCTTTCATAGAGTTATGTTGTTGCTCCATCTCCATATTTTACATGCATATTTGATAATTCTGATATAAATATTCTTCAAAACCTTCCCACGTGAATCCATTCAAGATAATATGGTGTGTTCTAATGAAATCAGTGGGAGTATAAAGAAAGATCCCATAGGCTACACATAGTATTTTATCTTTGAGTCTTGATTCTTTAGTCAAATAGATTTGATCATGAAAGTAAATGACTCCATCAACCACTATATACCTCCTATCTTCCATTTTCCCTTCAAGAACCTTACATGTGAAGAGGTTCTTGGAATATTCCACCAAGGGTTGGGACTCCCAATATGGATCTAGGCTTCCCCACAATGACAATGCTATATAATTATGAAAGGAAGTAGTTTTCACATCATCATTCTCCTCTTTGACATGCTCAATGCCAAAGTCACATGTTGGAGTATTGTAGCTCCATATTTTCTGCCACTCTTGCAGTTGATCTTGCTCAAGACAAGATTGAAGTTTAGGGAAGCAACCTCCTTTTGAAAGGTCTCTTTCTTCGAAAAATTCCATAGTTTAGCCCATGGATACAAGAGTGCTGGTACCCTCTTGTCATCTTCAGAAATCTTCTTTGTATATAGAAATATCATTTGCTACCCCCAGACTATGGAGTGGAAATTTGACATCATGTTAATGTCATCATAGATTTCTGATTCTTCTTTTCCAACGCAAATAGATGAGTGAAAGGTAGAAAATCCAATTTTAGAAAATTTCTTAACTCTCCTTGGAATCCATAAATATATATCAGCGTTGTGCTAGCTCCGTTCAAGGCTCCTTCCTTATCAAAATATGTCACTGCCACACAAGGTTGAGATAACACTTTATTCTTCTTCCAATCAGGGGATCTCCCTAGTGGAATGCCTCCATGTAAAGAGAAATCAAGATCTGAAGTAGACTGTATGAATGAGTGGACTGATTTGTCCCTCTCCTTGCTGCATATATCAGTATCCTTCTCATGAATAGAAACCCCTTGAAATAAACAAGGGTGCAAGCTCCTCATCACTTGATGTTGACCCATCCTTCCTCCTCTTACTTGGAGCAAGGTGTCATTGCCCAATAATGATATCACATAATTCTCCTTGGGAATCATTTTTAGAGATGCAAAATATCTTTCCTTTGAAACAATAAATTCATGTCCATCGCCATGTGGTGATGGGTCTTCTTCTGAAGTGGTAGCGATGTGATTTCCCTCTTGTTCTTTCTCCTCATCAATATTTGAAAACACCTTATTATCAATGAGAGACCTTAGATCTTGGTCTTCCCTTGAAAGAGAAATATCTATGACTTCCTTTCGAGAAGAAATCTCTTCATGCTATGGGGATCTTGCCTTTGGAAAAGTATCACACAAGTTTTTTACCTGTTCAACAAAAATTTGAAGTGGATTTGGCATAACAGATATTTCCAACTCATGCAAGGGTTTTTCATGCTCATGCTTTTCTAGCTCAATCAAAGATGCTTCAGTTTGTTTTACATCAAATCTCTTCACTAATCTCCTAGTGAATCTTTCATAAGTAGATATATTTGCATTCTTCAATGAAAAGGATTCAAATAACCACCAAGCATAAGATTTACCTTTAAGATTCAATGTTTCTACTTTAAGGGATTCCTTTTCTGAAACATGATGTAGATCCAAATATGAGTGTAGCTAATCTATCCATTATTTGACTCTTCATGTGGAGGATCCATCAAAATTTGGCAGAAAGAATCTATCTCTTCCTCTTCTATTGTACTTTCTTGATATCCTTTCCTCCTTGAGCTAGCAGAACTCTTGGAAGCTCAAGTGCTACTTGATTTTCCAAGATTTAGATTCATACTCCTAAAGATAATCACTCAAAGTCTTCTCCTTTGGTGCATCATCTTCCTCCATTTATCTTGCAGTAATACTGGGCATAGAATAGCATTGTAGATCTGATTGTGTAGCTGAGTGCTTTCACATATCAGCTGAAGAACTGGGGCTTTCTTCATGTAAATATCTTCTTGAGGGACCTTCATGTCTAGCCCTCTTGATTTCTTTGATTTATCCTTTAAGCTCATACAGAGTTTGGAATAGATTTTTTGAGAACTCTTTCCCTTTCATTCTTCCAAATAAATGGGTTTTACCCTTTTCTTCTGTGTCTTTAGTGTAATCATACTTCTTCTGTATTCTTCTTAGATACATATTCTCTCTGCCAGCAAGAGGCTCTCCTTCTGTGGAAGGCATATTGGCTTATTAAGAAAGCACAGGCTGTGCCAAGATGATGTTCTGATACCACTGTAATATCCCAAAAATGGGACTATCAGTCATGCATGATTGAAAAACGTATTTTTTAGAAATGGATGGCACAAAAATTCAAATCAGCCCTTGGATCCCTTGGATATGACAATCTAAGTCCTAAATCCAAGAGGATATTAGAAAAAAATCATTCTAGGTGAGGTAAACAAGTCTCCCACACCTAGTATGGCTTGAAAAATGCCCAAGGAAGGTGCTGCAGCAACACAGAATAATACTACTCAGAAAATAACGTAGTTGTAGCTTATCAGCAGTAGGAGGCCAATATGGAGACTCACAATTCACTTTTACAAAAGTAAATCAGATTTATAATGTGGCACTTACAGTGTACAATAGAAAATAGAATACTTAAACAAAAAGAAACGCTCAAAAAGTGGTGCTACAACACATATATTGACTACAAAGGCTTGAAAGCATTATTTTATATAATGTAGTACAACAGTAGATTAAAACTTAGATCTAGAGAAAAATAATGCATGAACAATGAGATCTATGACAGATCCATACACTATAATGTCTCTACTTTACATTCCCCTTGGGGATTTTAGCAAATCATGAAGCACATGGAGTATATTTGAGATTCTATGCAGCAGATTTGCAGATATATTCAGAATTTATGAAGTATATATAGGAGTATTCAGATCAGATCTAAATATGACATGGAATAGAACAAAAATCCATGGATCACCACAGTGAAGGGCAGATCCCCAACACTAGAGATCACTCCTCAATAGTTGCCAAAACACCCTTCAACTTTCCTCCTTGTAGATAACGCAGTACTGGAAGAGGGTCTACGCTATAGGCTTGCAGAATAGTTTGGCCTGATGCCAAGATGTAGATCTGAAGCTCCAATGATCCAGAACACTCTTGCCAATGGGATAGAAACCTTTCCCACTGATAAGGGGCACTAGATTGGCCTAGATCTAAGTAGATCTAGCCTCCACTTGTTGTAGCTTACAAAGAAAACCAAACCCTAAACAAGATATGAATTGTAGTTAGAACTAGAAGCTTGGCCTTAAGCTTGATAGCGGTCAAGAAATACAAGACTCTTCCAAGAGCTACTCAAGGAAAGAGAAGGATCCCTAAACAGGAGATCCTTGTGCTAAACAACACTATTCTATGATAAATATCCAAGAGAATGAGAAAAATCTAAACAGAAAAATTCTTCAAAATAATATGTTCATCAACAACCCCTCTCTTTTCCTCCTCTTCCTTTTATAAGATTGATATCTTGCAAAACCCTAAACCATCTCAATGATTTAGCTCCTTTCACATGTGTGGCCTCCATCTAAAACTGTGTTGTGCATCTACGAGGTTCATTTCATGTAGACAACGCTATTGATTTGGTCCTATTGACCCAGTCAAATGTCTCATCCCCTTTCACACATAAGGGTGTTTTATTAAAATAGCCCAGATTTATCCTTGTTCACATGGGGCATTGATTTATTTTGTTGTTTTAGGAGATTTTATGTTCCTCCTTTATACATTTATTCATGAATAGAAAAATAAAATAAAAAAAATATTCCAATTAGCTTGAGGCTAATTGGGAATATTACAACTTAGAATTTTTGGTATGGCCACCCTCACAAGACTCAACCCGACTGAAACGCGTTTCCTTGGGCACCATCACATGACACGAACCGACCTTCCCAAACAAAGGCCCAAAGGAGAAAATGACAAATGGGTCACACAAACGTGCACAAGGCACACAGGTGGTCACAACTTAGCATTTTTTATACGACCTCCCTCACATGACCCGACCTGTAAGGACTAAGAGTCGTGAATGGAGTCCAAGTGTGGCAGGCATGCCATGACACGTTTATGCCTGACTTGGTGGACATGCAAAGAATGACAACCGATGAAGCGATGAAAACCACAAGCATGGTAATATCGGTGCACGATGGATGAATGGATAGGAAGAAACGTTAGTATGGGCAGAGTGCGACGTTCACTTATACCAGGTGCATTTTTGTTGCAAGAGCCCCCACATAAGTTCAACACATTCAACCACATATATATAGGTGGAGGAAATGGTTGGATAAGACATTGAATATTGGTTCATCATCAAAATCAAGAGGATGAATTGTCCAAGAATCAAGAAAACATAAAACACCTTGTTGATTTGAGCTTCTTCAGTGATCGAAGGTGAAATAAAATTTAAGGGCCGAAACAAAAAATGTACTGTGTGTCGGATTGAGTCGGGTAAAAACAGTGCCAGCCGCAACATAATACACAGGTTGGGTGGGTCGTTTTCCTCATGGGTTGAGTTGGGGGAAGTTCTGAACGCATTCAGCATGTGACTCGAGGCACATTCAATGGGTCAATTCGGGTGGAAGTAAACGTACAGAAAAGTGCAAAGGGAAAAACAGTGGGGATGGGAAAAACAATGTTACAACACATGCAGAAAGAGTGGAGTCGAGTTGGCCACGACTCGATCCATGTTCAGGAAGGTCAAGGCATACTAACCTGAATGACCCTCTGAACATATTTTCAGGTTGATTTTTGTAAACACAGTTTTGTTGGATTTTGGGGCTCATTGACAGTGTTGGAGCTGGGTTTGATCATTGGTGGCTTTGGAAGCCATACTAAGTGGCAAAATGACTTGGAAATATCATAAGTGGATTATGCAGGCTTGTTTGTATGATTAATTGTAAATTATACATATTATTATAAAACACAATATTGGGCGGACTTAATATTGGGAGTTTCCCCTCACTTGAATGTTATGGACTTCATTTGGATTTGGTATTTATGTTGATGATGTTTTATTTCTGCACAAGAACACTTTGATATATTAATTAAAAAAGTGTTTAGTTAGGTGTAGTCTACTTGTGGAGTATTTGGAAAAAGAAAAACAAGGTAGTGTCACAACCATTTATAGAGTGGTTGGGAGGCTACCACAGGTGTAGGGGCATGAAAGATGGTATCAGGGCCATTGATATAGGATTATAGAAAGTATGACCCCACTTCTTTTGCACATCATATCGTGTCATAGTTACTATTTTGGAGCTTTTGATTATTGAAGCAAGCATGGACAAAAAATAGGTTGAAGCTGAAGCTTGGTGATTTGGAAAGCATGGATGTTGATGCAGGATTGCAGAAAGTATTGGAGCTTGGTACTATAAATTTGAGTATGGGTATGACCGATGTCATGACTAAAGCTGAACTAATGAAAGAAGAAATTTTGAAGGTTCATAATGAGCTTGAGAACATGATAGGACATTGGAAATATGTGAAGCAGTAATATCACATAACTCTTGTGCAAGTGTCTGAACACTTGCAACACATTGGAGATGGGTTGATGGGGATGTGGAAATATTTGGAAGGCCTACATGGCCAAACTTCTCAACTTGAGAAACTTGATATGGAGATAGAATAGGGTGAAAAAAAGCTTCAATAACTTTTGGATGAAATAGCTCATTTGAAGGAAAAGAGCACCACGTTGCAGGATAAAGTCAAGGACATTGAAGATGATATAAAGAGGGATTTTATTGATCATAAACCTACTAAATAAACTCATGTATTGACACACTTAATAAGAAGAAAAACCTATGATGATTGGAACACTTCGATTGGAAGGAGTCAATCTATGTCAGATTAGGGCACTTAAGAAATATTGAAGAGGAAGAAGTTTGATAAAAATGATGACCCAGGAACAAATTGTTTTATGGAGTCTCATGAGAAGACATATACTAAAAGGGCTATTAGATCGAAGCCAATTTTGAAAGATAGTTTGGAAAAGGATATGTTGAAGATAGTTGCAGAGGTAAGGTTCAAAATGAAGAGAAGGACTGGTGAAAGTTCCTTGGACTTGAGATTTGTGTCATCAACCATACAAGGGAATAAATTCTCATCTTTGATAGACACAGAGGCTACTCATAGCTTCCTTATTCAAAAGGTAGATTTATATCTATGAAAGAGAAAGGCTAGTATAGAACAAGAGTTGAGTGATTTCAAGGCATTCAATTCTGGTATGAAGGCTATGAATGGTGTTATGAAAAACACACAATTGAGATTTATCTCATGGTTTGGAAACATGGATTTGAGATTAATTTATAGGGATGACCATGCTATGGTTTTGGGGCAAGACTTCATGGTTGCAGCACAAGCCATTCCTATGATGGACCAGGATATAATCTTAATTCTTGATGGAGAGAAAACTATGTTAGTTCCTATGACTAGGAAGATTCGCTTGGGATATCAACCAAGGATGGCTTAATTGATCCTATATGAGAAGGACCTTGATATGGAACATGGTAGCATGGAGCATTGGGAACTTGGATATATGGCTCAAAAAATGAAATAACAATGCATGTTTGACTTTGTTGCAAGAGATCAGAAAGGCAAAAGAGATGAAGGGGAGATGACTTCACTTCTGGATCATGTAGTAGAGACTTATACTCAAAATATTCTACAGGATGATGTTAAGGACACTTCTTCTAACATGGAACCAAAGAAGGATTATGGAGGTATATATCTAGCTGACATTGTATATTTTATGGATATCCTATGGGCATATATGATTAAATTAAATAGTGACAATCTTGGGAAACTTGGATGCACTCAAGAAGAGATTGATGTGGTGCGCGAGTACTTTGAAAGTCAGCATCAATGTGATACATGGGCGGATGAAAGTTAGGGATTCAACTTCCTGGCCCTTGATTTGACATAAACATTTGGAGAAATGGGGTGTAGTACCTTGATGCAGAGGAATACACCACCCTCAACAAAGGGGCCTTATGGAAAGGTCTCGCATGCATGGATGGTTGATGCTTGATGGATGTGACTACTTTGGATAGCACATGGGATTAGTATCATGACAACATATTGCATATGGAATGAAGGCCAACTTCATGGACCTGAATATTGCTATTTTATATGATTTTAAAAGGGAATGAAGATCGATTTCGTGGACCTGAAAATGGATGGATTATATTAGGATGGAGTCTTAACTGAGTTGATGCAATGAAAAATGCTTAAGAAACAACTAACGAATGGAATAAGGATGTACATTCTTATGAGGAGTACGTGCAGTTGAACTAATATTCTAACTTGTTCGAATCATGAGGGATAGCAATGTTATGAATTTGTGCTATATGTTACAAACATATGGATGTTTGATAGAAAGATATGGTTATAAATATCTACTTGGGTTGGAGTATCATGGCTAACAAATTCATTGGATATCAACACTACATTGAGAAGTGTTCCCTACACATGGGTAGACATGGACTTGACAGTTCATGCAGTGGATTATTGATGATAGAAGATTTGGTGGCATGGACATTGTTGGATATGTTTGAGTCAACAACACTTTGCAATGCAAGTTGAGACGATAAATTTTGAGATGAAATTTGTGACAATATTGTGCATATGGATTGCGAAAATATATGATGTGATGATGGGATGATGTTTTCAAGGGATGACTTTGCTTTAGAGTGGTGGAGGATGTAAGAAGCACAAGTCATGGATGGAGTCCAAGTACGGTGGGCACACCTTGATGTGTCGATGCTCGACTTGGTGGACATGTGACGAACGGCGATCGAGGAAGAAACGAAAACCACAAGCGTTGTAAGATGAGCACGTGAAGGAAAAATGTATAGGAAGCGATGTTAGTATGGGTAGCATGTGACATTCACTTATAGCGGGTGTTTTTTGTATGGACCCACAGACGCACTGACGTGTTGGGAATAGCTGGCATGGGTGACACGAGTCAACCTGGGGAACCCGAATGGAAAAAACGTCAAAGGACTGACATAAGAACATCACTTTCTAACTGAGGTATAGTGGTCGAGTTAATTAATGGAACATTTTGATGCTATAACTTAGAGGTAGGCCGATGTGATAAAGGTTGTAGGTGGATCAACTCATGGCAAGAGCCCCGACTTACGTTCAACACGTTTAGCCGCATATGTATAAGCGGAGGACATCATTGGAGAAGGTAGAAAATATTGGTTCATCATCAGAATCAAGAGGAGGAAGCGTCCAAGGATCAAGCAAGCATACAACACCTTCTTGATGAAAGCTTCTTCCATGAGCGAAGAAGAAAAAATAAGTTAAGGGCCAAAACAAAACATGAACTATGTGCAGGGTGGAGTTGGGTAGAAGCAGCTTCAGCTAGAGCATAATGCGCTGGTCGAGTAGGTCATGTTCCTCACGAGTTGAGTTGGGAAAATTTCTAAATGTGTTCAACGTGTGACTTAGGGTGCATTCAATGAGTCAATTCAGGCAGAAGTAAATGTGCAAAACAATGCGATAGGCAGAATAGTACGGATAGGCGGAATAGTGCTACAGCACGTGTAGAAAGAGTGGAGTTGGGTTGGTGATGACCCGACCCGTGTTCAGGCAGGTTAACACATAGTGACTCAAATGACCCTTTGAATGTATTGTCAAGAAGATTTGTGTAAACACAGTTTTTTTGGATTTTTGGGCTCCTCGCAAGTGTTGGAGCTAAGTTTGAGCATTGGTGGTTGTGGAAGTTGTATCAAGAGGAAAACTAACTTGGCAAGAGCATAAGTGGCTTATGCAAGCTTGTTTGTATGATTAATTGTAAATTATACATATTCTTATGAAACACAATATTAGGTAGAATTAATATTTGGAGGTGTCCCTCCCTTGAATGTTATGGGCTTCAGGTGGATTTGATATTGATGTTTATGCTGTTTTATTTCCGCACAATAACACTTTCACAGATTAATTAAAAAAGTGTTGAGTTAGGAATTTTCTACTTGTGGAGTATTTGGAAAAAGAAAAAAAAGGTAGTGTCACGTCCATCTATAGAGTGGTTGGTATACTACCATAGATGTAGGGGCATGAAATGACTCAACTCGAAAATGTTTCCTTGGGCTCCGTCACATGGCACAACCCGACCCACCCAAATGAAGGCACAAGGGAGAAAATGGCAAACGGGTCACACAAACATGCACAAGACAAATGGGTGGTCACAACACAACATTTTTGATATGACCTCCCTCACATAACTCGACCTGACCTAACCTAAACGTGTTTCCTTGGGCGCCATCACACGGCACGACCTGACCCACCGAAACAAAGGCATGAGGGAGAAAACGGAAAACAGGTCACACAAAAATGCACAAGGAAAATGGGTAGTTATAACTTAGCATTTTTTATATGACCGCCCTCACACAACCTAAGCCCGAATAGAGGAAAAAGAGAAGAAACGAAAAATTGGTTTCACGAATGTGCACAAGTCGAATGGACAGTCACAACTTAGCATTTTTTATATGACTACCCTCAAACGACCCGACCGGACCCCACTCGAATGTGTTTCCTTGGGTGCCCTCAAATGGCACGACCCTACCTGCCCGAACAAAGTCACAAGGTAGAAAATGGAAAAAAATTTGCACGAACATGCACAAGGCACACATCCGGTCATAACTTAGCATTTTGATATGGCTGCACTCACACGACCCGACTCGAGCGGCCCAAATGTGTTTCCCTAGACACCCTCAGATGACTCGATAGGACCCAAACCAACTTTCCTGAACAAATTTCCTTGGGATCCCTCACATGTCAGGACCCTACCCGACCCGCCCAAACACATTTCCTTGGGTGCCCTCACATGACATGACTTGACCTAACGCGAACACCTCTCCTTGGGCGTCGTCACAGGACACCACCTGAGCCACCTGAACAAATGCAGAAGGGAAAAAATGGAAAATAGGTCACGTGAACCTGCACAAGTCAAATGGGCGATGATAGCTTAAATTTTTTAATAAAACTACCCTCAGGAAACCTAACCCAACCCAACTTGAACGCATTTCCTTGGGCGCTATGACACGTCACGACCTGACCCACCCGAATGAAGGAAGAAGGGAGAAAATGGAAAATGGGTCACATGAACACGCGCAAGGAACATAGGCGGTCATGGAATATCATTTTTGATATGGACGCCCTCACACGACGCAATCCGACCTGACCCAAACATGTTTCCTTGGGCACCATCACTTGGCACGACCCTACCCACCTGAACAAAGGCACGAGGGATCAAATGACAAACGGGTCACGCAAACCTGAACAAGGAAAACGAGTGGTCATAACTTATAATTTTTTATACAACCGCCCTCACATGACCCAACCCAAACGCGTTTCTCTCTGTGCCTTCAAACGACACCACCCGACCTGCCTGAAAAAATCACAAGGGAGAAAATAGAAAACGGGTCGCACCAATGTGCACAAGGAAAATAGGCGGTCACAACTTAGCATTTTTTATACGACTGCCCTCACACGACCCAACCCAACCCGACCCGAATGCATTTCCTTGGGTGCCCTCATGTGGCACGACCTGACCCGCCCAAACAAAGGCACAAAGGAGGAAATGACAAACAGGTTGGATGAATGTGAAGAAGGCACACGACCAATTACAACTTAGCATTTTTTGTACGGTCACCCTCACACAACCTGACCTAACCCGCTAGAACGCATTCCATTCGGCACCCTCAGATGACCCGACCCAACCCGACCCACCTGAACATGTTTCCTTGGGCTCCCTCACACAACACAGCCCGACCCGACCCACCTGAATTCTTTTCCTTAGGAACCGTCACACGGAACTACCTAAGCCAACCCACCTGAACACTTTTCATTGTACGCCTTCACATCACACCACTCGACTCGACCTGAACGAAATTCCTTGGGTGCCCTCACACGGCACAACCTGACCCAACCTGCCTAAATGCATTTCCTTGTGTAGCCTCACACCACATGACTTGACCTAAATCGAATGGGTTTGCTTGGCCACCCTCTCACAACCATATCTGACCCGACTCGAGCATGTTTTCTTGGGCACAGTCACATGACACGATTTAACCCACCCGAACGAAGGCACAAGGGAGAAAACAAAAAATGATTCGCATGAACATGCATAAGGAAAATGGGCGATCACAACTTATAATTTTTTATATGCTTGCCCTCACACGACCCGACCAGAATGTGTTTCCTTAGGTACATTCAAACGACACAGCCCAACTCGCTCGAATGAAAGGATAAGGTATAAAATGACAAATGGGCCTCACAAGCATGCACAAGGAAAACGAGCGGTAAAAACTTAGCATTTTTTATATGGCTACCCTCAAACGACCCAACCCGACCTGAATGTGTTTCCTTGCGCACCATAAAATGGCATGACCCGACTCGCTCGAAATGAGGCACAAGGGAGAAAAAAGCTAACGGGTTGCAGAAACGTTCACAAGGAAAACGGGAATTCGCAACTTATTATTTTCTATACGACCGCCCTCACACAACCGGACCCAACCCGACCTGAACATGTTTGATTTGGCACCCACACACTACACGACCCAATGCACCCGAACGAAGCCACAAGGGAGAAAAAGGAAAATGCGTCACACGAACGTGTATAAGGAAAACTGGAGGCCTGAACTTAGCATTTTTTATATGACGGCCGTCACACGACCTAACCCAACCCAGCCCGAATGTATTTCCTTCAGTGCTATCACACAGCATGACTTGACTCGACATGAACGTGTTTCCTTCGGTGTTATCACACGACACGACCTGACCCGCCGGAATGAAGGCACAAAGGATAAAATGACAAACAGGTCACACGAACATGCACAAAGCACATGAACAGTCACAACTTATCATTTCTTGTATGGTCCCCTTCACACAACCTGACCTGACTCGACCCAAATGCCTTTCCTTAGGCGCCATCACACGGCACGATCCGACGCACCTGAATGAAGGCATAAGGGAGAAAACAGAAAATGGGTCGAACAAACGTGCACAAGGAAAATGGGCAGTCACAACTTAGCATTTTTGAGACGGCTGCCCTCACATGACCTGACCTGACCCAACTCAAACGTGTTTCCTTGGGCATCATCACTTGACACGACTCAACCTTCCTAAACAAAGGCACAAGGTAGCAAACAAAAAATGGGTCGCATGAACGTGCACAAGGAAAACAGGCAGTGACAACGGAGCATTTTTTATATGGCCGCCCTGATACAACTAGACTTGACTCAACCAAAACTTGTTTCCTTGGGCATCGTCACACAGCATGGCCCAACCTGGATGAAAAAAGGTACAATAGAGCAAATGTAAAATGGGTCGAACGAACATGCACACGAAAAATGGGCGGTCACTACATAGAATTTTTTATACGGCCACCCTCACATGACCCAACACTACCCGACCCAAATTCGTTTCCTTGGGCGCCCTCACACCACACGACCCAACCCATCTGAGTGAAGCCACAAGGAAGCAAATGACATACAGGTTGCATGATTGTGCACAAGGCACAGGGGCGGTCAAAACTTAGAATTTTTATATGGCCACCCTCACATGACCCAACCCAACCCGACTCACCTGAACGCATATCATTGGGCGCCCTCACACGACCAAACCTAACCCTCTCGAACGCGTTTCCCTGGACGCCCTTACATGAGTCGACAAGACGTGACCCAACCTACCTGAACGATTTTCATTAGTTGCCCTCACACAATAAAACTAGACCCAACCAGCCCGAATGAATTTCCTTGGGTGCCCTCACACAACATGACTCAACTAGATCAAAATGCGATTCCTTGGGTGTTGTCACACGATACCACCCAACCCGCCTGAACAAAGGCATAAGGGATCAAATGAAAAATGGGTCACATGAACATGCATAGGGAAAACGGGTGGTCACAACTTAGAATTTTTTATAGGGTTTCCCTCACATGAACTGACCTAACCCAACCCAAACATGTTTCCTTGGGCGCCATCACACGACACGACCCGACGTGCCTAAACGAAGGCACAAGGGAGAAAACGTAAAATGGGTCACATGAACATGAAAATGGAAATGGGTGGCCACATATTAGCATTTTTTATATGGCCTCCCTCACACAACCTGACCTGAACCAAACGATTTTCCTTGGGCTCACATGGCATGACCCGACCCGCCCAAATTAATTCAGAAGGGAGAAAAC